>CM038216.1:106768359-107170540 GCA_021442155.1 Cymbidium sinense
TTTTAAAATTTAGGTTCATTAATTGAATTAATTAATTCAATGCTTATGATTAAGTCACTTTAGGGATTATAACATTTCAATGAGTTTAATGATGTGTTTAGATTCATTAAGGATTATTATGATGACTCAAGCTGATTTAATCATTTTCCATAGTTTTCTTAATTTAATATTAATTTATTTTATTAAATTAGAGCTTATGGCTTGAAAATTTTGTATTTTGATTATTTGCCAATAAATCATGAAAAATTTGTTTATGTGTGTTTTAACCTTAATTTGTTCCCTAAAGTTTGAAGTTATGGGATTAATGGTTTAATTTGAGTTTGATTATTTTCATTTAAAATTAACCTAGAATTTCCCAAAATTAATTGGATATTTTAGGTTTAATGGATTCCTCTCACTAAGATGAATCCGTAGAGCCCTTATTTGTATTTTTTGGTTGAATATTTTATATTCTATGATTTTTCTTAGCTTCTTGTATTTTTATAATTATTTAAATCCAAAAAAACCCAGATTTCCTATTTATTGATGTTGGTGCTAAAACCTAAATTTATATTCTATCATATTTAAAGGGGGTGGATCTAAATTAAACTAAGATACATCATGCCCAATTGGACCGAATCAGATCTACCATGTCCAAAGGGGTCAGATTCGGACATAAAATTTAGATTCCATCATACCGAAAGAGGTTAGATTTAAATTAAACTAAGATCCATCATACCCAAAGGGATCATATGAGATCCACCATGTCTAAAAGGTTCGGATCTAAATTTAAATCAAGATCCATCATGCTCAAAGTGGTTGGATCAGATCCATAATGTCAATATGAATTGGATCTAAATTTGTAGTAATATCCATCATGCCCAAAAGAGCTAGATCAAATCCACCATTCCTAAAGAGGATGAATCTAAATTTAAACCAAGATTCATCATGCCCAAAGGGATCTGATCAGATTTAATATACCCAAAAGGGGTTGGATCTAAATTTAAACCAAGTTTGATCATGCCTAATGGGACTGGATCTAAGTTCAAAATAGGTCCAATATGCCTAAAAGGGATAGATATAAATATAAGTAAAAGATAGAAGGCAATGAATGCTTCATGTCCAATCGACATGACACATTTATTGGGGGACAATTTTGTTCACATAAAAGAAATCAGTGTCATAGTACTGTTGCAATATAATCTTAGTGTCGAGGTGCTTCCATGACCTTCTAAATAGGTAACTGCAAGTCCAAATAACAAAACTATAGTACAACACTGAGGTGTTGTAATCCTAGCATAGAGGTGCTACAATGATGATCCATAGTTTAAAGAAGCAAGAAAATTATTATTTTGGCCCCAATGGTTACAACAACCCATGGGAATTTGGGGAACGATTACAGGACAAAAAAAGTCTTATAAAAAAAGGGAGTTGCCCCTCTAAGAGTCTTCTTCTGGAATAAAAGGCACCTATTTTTCTTTCCACTTTCTCCACTTTCATGACAGCTCACTCAAAATCTACAAGAGCATCTCCCTATTATGAATTGGTCATTATCATATGAGAATGCTCTCGTCTTACACAAAATAAGGTTGATGCCTATCACTACAAACTTCAGGTGTATCTCTATTGATCTTAGATCCAAGGTAAAAAGCAATGCCCCAAAGTCCCAAGAAGAAATTCCAAAATTTTGATGCTCGAAGACCTCCATTGTTGAAGTTAGTTCTGGCATGAGAAGAAAAGAAATCTCCCTCTATTGATCTTAAATTTGAAACATGGGAGGATTACACTAAAAATATGAAAATCTAGCATTATTAAAGTGTTACTCTGCCAAAATTTTTATAAAAATCACTAAAATATTCAAGAATTCAGTTTAATATGTGCATTTATGTTCTAGTGCGCCATAGTGCTAGGGTACAGCGTCAACTCGACATGCTCTCAAAAATGAAATCTTCGACGATCTGCTCCATAGCATTGAGGTGCCATGCTCTCAGAAATCAAACTTTTAGGGATCAATCTCCTAGCTCCATGACACCAGTGCTCATAGCCTAGGCATTATGGTACAACATCGATGCGCCAAAATCCAGTGCTGAGGCCCCAAGCTCTCAGGTTTCATACTCTTAACACAGTGCCTAAACATTATACCTCCAGCAACGAGGCACCATCAACAAGTGAAATTAACCAATAATTAAAATGTTGAAGCATTATACAAGTGGCATCAAGGTTCAATACTCTACAGTTCTATACATACACATCCTATAAAAATGCCATCTTAGCACCGAGGGCCTACCCTCATTCTATCGAGGCACTGATCCTTTATACTTTTAAACAAAATATATAACTAGTTCATCATGTGAATACAATATATCCTAGTATTCCAAAGGTATGCAAGCCCAATCTCATACCTATTTTTAATGCCAACATCTTACAACTCATTCAACATATGAACTCCAAAAACTAGTTCATCATGTGAACACCATATATCCCACCAATCCAAAAGGGATGTAAGCCCAGGTTCTCTTTCATTCACCATGTGAACAAACAATATAAATATGGGAAGCCTAGCCTTCCATTCTTTCACCATGCAAATAGACCATATAAATTTGGCATTTCATAGAATTATAAGTCAAGCCTTCTATTCATTCACCATGTGAACATCTATCAATTTGACATGTAAACTCCTATAATATGTTCATGACGTGGATGCTCTTGTAACCCCGATTCTTATGATTACCAAAATCTAATCTTTCCCTGATGATGACCATGTTGATTATAAAATTCATCGAGAGGGGATACATGTAACTTTAATGAAACTCATCATTCAATATAGCTTAAAACAAATAATCATCCACCCATCCAACATTATTGTTAAGGAGGATAAGTTAAGAAAACATTTTCATAAAAGAGCTAATGCCAAATTAAATACATATATATATTCAAACTCATATAATCTCATGCTAGACGGTGGTGTGTCCTCTATCTACATGATTTTTCCATCAACGGCACCACACGTGTTATGGATATGATTAGAACTCTTTGTTGACCTATTTTTTGGATGGGGATAATTAGAATTCTAGAATAAGTAATTAAGATGCCCTAATCTCAAATAGGAACATCCTAATTCAGTGCTTAGGACACTATACCTAGTGACCTAGTGCACCTTCTTTGGGTTTGATCTAACCTAATTGGCTTAGGTAGACTCAACCTAATTTTTAAATTTATGTTAAATTAAATCAAATCCAAATAAATAAAAATGAAATAAAATTAAAACAAAGAAAGAAAATCATGGTCAATTCTAGTCAACCCATTTAGCATATGTTTGACTTAGGTGGGTCCCACCAAGTCAAAGGTCAACCCACCAAGAATTTGACCAAATTAAATCATTCTAAATTTCCTAAATAATTAGATTAAAATTAATTGAAATTCAAATTGGGTTAATTAGACCACTTAGTCTAAATGAACCTAAATGGGTCATATTGGGTTCAAACCCAAATCAAATTAAAATCAACTAAATTTGATTATTTAGAATCATTTGGAAATAATACTCAAACATAATTCAACCCATCATTGGATCTAATTTGGTCAAATCGGTCATTTGACCCAAATAAAATTCAAACTTAACCCAAAAGCTCACTTTGGGTCAAATGGATACAAATTGAAATCCAATTGCAATTAAATGAAATCAATCACTCTATATCATCTCACACATGGGATCAAGCATGCTTGGAGTTCAAACTCAATCCAATTGAGTCAAATTGGTCATTTGAGCCTAATTGGGATCAAACTTAATCCATTTAGGTTTAAAAGGGTTAAAATTAAATGAAATTCAAAATTAAATCAAAACTCAATCAATCATCAATCCAAATTTATAAGAATTAAATTAAAACTAAGTACTTTGAATCAAAATACTTAGTTTAGATTCAAATTCCAACCTAAGTCAAATGGGTTCAAACTTGACCTAAAATTCATTTGAGATTAAGTGCCATACATCACCAAAGACTTTGATGATTATGCCATAAACCATAAAAAATCAAAGAAAAAAAATGGAATTAAAAATAGAAAAGGAAAACTTAATAAAATAACTCCTGAAAAAGAAGAGAAATTCCAATTGTCCTCTTCCTACCTCATTCCATTTTTGAATTTCAATAGATGGCTATCATCAATTGAAGGCCACCAAAACAAAGCCCTTAAGAAAAATGAGAACTTAGCTTCCTCCAAGGAAAATAAGGAAGGGAAGAAGGAAGAAGGAGAAGAAGAAGAAGGAGATGGCTTAGCCAAAGCAAGAAAAATTGCATTCCTCTCTGCTCCTCAATCCTCTTGCATACAAGGCCAAGGGATTGAATCCACCCTGGCCTTGCCACCCAAGGACTGATTCCACATAGAAGGCTCAAAAGAAATTTCTTGGCCAACCATGGAAAGAGGGGAGGGAGAACCTATTCTCTCCCCCTTTTTATTCCAAAATGTCCACCAAGGAAAGAGATGAAGAGGGGAACCTTCCCCCAGCCTCTAGCCCCTAGCACACCGGTGAACGAATGAAAACCAAGCCTCTCTAATGGTTAAATCAAAGGGAGAGGTTTTCTCATCAAATTGAAGGTGCCAACACATTCTAGAGGCCGAGGCAACCTCAAACAAATCGCCACCCACCAAAATGATCTAGATTGCTAGAAAATTGAATTAGTGTTGGTCTAGTTATCAATCCACTAGAAGACAGGCCATGAAACTTCACCCACACCTTTATCGAGTCAAAAATGAAGCTAATAGAGTTGATCTCATCACCGATGATTGCTAGAATCAGGGTACACTCTCTCGCCACCTCCCTAGGCCGTCAGTTTCTATCCTTTTAGAAAGGAATTTGATCCCTAAGTGGATCAAACCATATAGATGGGTTATAAATCAATTACTGATTGACTTGCAATCAAATTAATGATGAAAATCAATGACGATAACCAAAAATTAAATGAAAAAGATAGATGGCATTCGTCTCTCATCGGTGAATCACGAGATCGAATCTCCACCATCTGATCCTTCTATTAGGGATGGATGGCCTTGATTTAGTCGGACAGATCAATTTAGTCCCTTAAGGAACTGAGAAATGAATTACAGTCATTTGATCGAAGATTAGATGACCAAGGATCATTCCGCGTGGTATCACTTTTGACTTGGATGCCACATAGAGTTCATGTGGCCAAATGGCGCCACGCCATGTGGTGGTGGCACCACGATGACACCATACCAACCCACTATTAGAAAATCGCTAATTCTCTTTAAAAATTAATTAAAAATTAATTAAAAATCACAAAAAATTTAAAAATTTATAGAAAAATAAATATATAACAAAAAACACAAACTTGGACTCTATGGATTAATCTTGATGAGAGGAATCCATTAAAATTAAAATCCCCAATTAATTTTGGGCATCTTAGCCTTAATTTGACTTTAAATGAAATCAATTAACCCTTAATTAATCTCAAACTATTAATCCAATTGAAATGAAACTTTGGGAAATCAAAATTGATGTTAAAATAAACCTCAGGAAAACCTTTCATGAATTATTGCATTGTAATTCATGAGAAATTAAATTTCAAATCCTAAACCTTATTTTTAATTAAATAAATCAATATTAAATGAAATAATCAATGAAAATGAATCAAATCACCTTAAATTAACTTAATGTACTCTAATGAACATAAAAACACCAATGAAGATCATTCAAACTAAATAAATCATAAAATTACTTAATTAGATAATTAATTGAATTAAATAATTCAAATAGTTAACTAGAAATTTAGTAAATCTTAATAAATCAACCAAATGTCCAAAATTTATGAATGAACCCTCTTTGGAAACATCTTTCTGAGAGGAATCAATGAAAATAAAACCCCTAAATGATTTACATTAAATTAGGCCTAATTTAGGTTTTAATGAATTAATTAAAACCTTAATTACAACTTAATTATAAATCTAATTAAGATGAAACTTTGAAAACCTGAAATCGGTATGGAACCCTACTTGCCATAAAAATTTCAAATCCAATTGATTTTTGGATTGGAAATTACTGAATTTCCAAATTCCTAAGTCAATATTAATCAAATAATGAATAAAGAAAACTCATTAATCCAGTAAATCATGAAACAACTTGGAATAATCTTCACAAACATAAAAAAACTCTTAGAATACTTCTCAAAACATCCTAAGTTAATGAACTTAATCAATTTCATACTTTGGGACTAATGAAACTAGTAAATCATATTGAGAATAATTAAACCTTAAGTTAATTGAATTAATACAAACTAAATCAACCCTTAAATTTATAATCAAATTAACCTAAGAATGAATTTGAATCTAAACTTAAATGCCTTGGATTAAGATAAATGAAAATCAAATAACTCAAAACACCAAGTCAAACTAAATCAAATGAAACAAGTGAAATAAATGAAATGAAATGAACCAATTCAAATAAAATTAAATGAAATAATTCAATCAAATCAAATTAAAATCAAATCAAATCTAAATTTTAAAGAAAATAAATGAAACATCAATCACAATTTAAATAAAATAAATAAAATTCAAAGGATTAATTAAGATACTTAAGGATCTTAGCTAGACTGGATGGATCTTCATCTTAGGATGAGAATTTCATTCTATTAGGGGTTATGATGTTGAATAGAATAGCTTCCACCCAAAAATGAAATCTATTCTACTCTTCATTCTTGAAAACCTAAACTTCACTTTAACCAAAAAAAGGGAACCTAAAAATAAATCACTAAATCATTTGAATTGAACTCACCCAAAGGCAAAATTCAAACAAACTCGAAACTTCAAATTGGAACTTAAACCTAAAAGGCCTAACAAAGTCTTGCTAAGCCTATTTACTTCACATACTACATCATTAGGTCAGAGTCCCTAGACTTAGGTTAGGCCATTCTATGATTCTTTTATGATTCTTTATGATGTCTTGTGATATGTTGTGCTTCATATGTCTTTATGGTGTACTATTTTAGTCATCATGTCTAGGATTATTAGGCCGCTAGACAGGATGATAAGATATTCTTTTTGGATATAATAATGTCTTTTATAGGTGGCTATGCCAGAAAGGATTTCTATCATAAATAAATTAAAAAATATATTATTTTCTTGTAGGTATGCTTAAGTCCTTAAGCATAACACATAGGATAGGTGGGCTTGACAAGCAGCTAATGTTAAGCCAATATGTTTGTAAAATATAACTATTATGTGTTATTTGTATTTTGCTAACATTTGTTTTGCAAGGCATAAAATTAATTTTGAAATGAAAATGTAAATTTAAACTGAGAATTAGGTTAGGATCTATGGGGTATAGGATCACCAGGAGCTGACCCTACCATAAAATAAGTGTAGTGGACCCCTATGGAGCCTAATGGATGTCCCTGAAGGAAGAGGAATTCCTGGAGAGAAGACCCATAGATCTAGACTTGTAATTCTGGAACAATATGCGAGCTCGTTGCCCATTTTCCTATCTTTTGGGGTGTACAATGGTGCTCGACCACATTGGCATATTTTTATAAATTTAATCTAGCTTGATTTATTTTGGATGCAGAATAGAATCATCCTACTTTTCTAGGTTTCTTTTTGCATTGTGCTTTTCTATGATGAATGCCTAGATGTAGACACATAAAAAAATCTAAATTTTTTAACCCAATTAAATTTAATCAATTCAAACATAAAAATACATTAAATTTAAAATTGAATATAAATAAATCCCTAGAAAATAATTTAAAATCAATTAGTAACTAATTAGCTCTTGAAAATTAGGCAATCATATTGCTCCAACCTTTAATTGGGCAACTTCACACATTACACATAAGGGGCATCTGACCTATGAGGATGACAACCTTCTTAGGGAAGCCTACCTTCTATTACTGATTTGGTCCATAACCATTTTTAATTGCATGGTACTAGGCATAAAAATACATACCCAACACTTCAAATAAATCTTGAATCAAAACATTTAAAACTCTAAAAAATGTGCATTAGTTAGATGCATACCATACCCTATATGATCTTGGGGATTAGAGAGTGAGTCTAAGTTCATAGATTCCTTTCTTAAAAATGTAATAGCTCAGCCATCTTTCATTTATGAGACTTAGCATCATGAATTTAAAATGAGCTTAGGTTGTGTTAGTTGGGAGCCTCTCCAGGTATATTGTAAGTCCAAAAGAGTCAGAGATAGGTTACTTCCTTCAAGTGAGAAGAATAATTGATCATTTCCAAAATGAAATTAAGTCAAACATCTGACATGTGTGAAAAGCACCTATAGATTATGTTCTAAAGCATCCTTTTTAGGAATAAGTCTTCAATACTAGGCATTTTTATAATCTTATGCTGTTGAAATCTATGTCCTAGAATTCTAAGAAAATGCTAACTCAAAATCCAAATTAAGTTCAAAATTTAAAGCCCAATTATGTGATAGTTGAAATATCTACTGGGCATCCCAAAATCAATAGGCATTTCTTACTTCATTATATTTGTCCCCCAAAATAACTCTCTCCAATTTAAACCATTCCCAATTAAAAATTTCAAGAATTAATCCTTTAAAACCAACTTAGAAATCCTTAGAAACATTGAAAGTATTCTTAAGAAGATACCCTTCTTAAGATGTAATTAACTATTGGGGCTTGCCTCCATAGGGAACCATGAACCCAGTTTAAAATAAATCATGTTCTACTTTCTATGTAGTTCATGGGAAAAATCTTTAGTACATGAAAGGTTCATTAGCCTTAGGAGTATTTTATTAAATGATCAAATCCATTATAGGATAACATGTTTATATTTTGAGATAATATGTTTATTCTTTAATGACATATTTGATCATCCAAATAGAAATTCCTAAACTCTATGTGGTGTCATGAATTTTCTCCACACCCTCTAATCTGGTGGCTTTGTATCAATATAGCTCCATTGTATTGCCATAGCAAGAGCCCGGATGTTCCCTTATGGCTTTGCTCCTTGAGCTATGGATCATGGGATTTTTTTAATAGGCAAAAAGCCTTCTGTTAGCTAAAGTTGACTTAAATGTGTCTCCTTAGGCAAATACTACCCCAGGTCCACAAGAATATCTTGGATGATGTAAACCATGGCTATTGATAATATTTTTTCAAGTAGGGATAACTTTGTTAACTAAGTAGACTAAGGACCATGACAGCTGGGATGATGGAACCATGAGATCTTGATCAGGCATGTCAACATCCCACTAATTTATGCTTAAGAAAAAATAGAATTATAATTCTATCATAATGGCATTCCAAAGGGATATAAGCCCAATCTCATTATTTTCTATGCAAATTTTATTTGATAGTCATCTAAATACAAAGACCTCTAAGACACTAATGCAAATTAAATATATATGCCTATTTTTAACCCTAATTGAGAGAGATCTCTTACTATGGTAAAAGGGATAATAAACTATAGAGGCTTGCTTTTATATAAAGTAGAATCTAGATCTAAATAAACCTTAATGTGATGTTAAGGGAAATCTAGTTGAATATATGTCAATTTACCTCTTAAAAAAATACTCCTACCCATCTCATTCGAAGATGGTGGAGTGTATCCTTGAAGGTATTTTTTTCTAAGCGATCACTCATTAGCATATGGTCTCGGCTATGATTTGCATTTCAAAAATACTCAAGGCAGTGAAACAAAGCTTTTAGAGGAAGAAATAAGATTTGCCTCCCTCTAGAACATTGTGGAGATGGATGTCTACTGTGACTAGCTAGAGTTTGGTTTCTGGTGTGATTGGGGAAGTTTGGGAGGAGAGCGAAGGTCTAGTTAGACTCAAGTTTTCTTGGAGAATGTGATGGAGTCGATCAAAAGTCCCAATTCGATCTCCTTCTACCTTGTTAAGCTTGACCAAAAGCTTTATCATTGCATTCAATGGATACCACAAGCGATAGGAAATTAGACTCCAAATGATGGAGTTGAGATGTTGAGAAGGTCAAACATCTCCTTTGAATTCTTTTGAGCAACTGGAATTAAACACATGGAAGGGATCTTGGGGCTTGAGGAGGGCATTGGCTCGATTTGGCCTTTTCCTTTCCCATGGAATATTCCATTCTTCTTGGGATGATTTGGACATTCTTAGCATGTTTACTCTTAGTTTCCATTCATTAAACATCTCTTAGGATGAGTTTAGGTGTGTTCAAAAGTGATTAGTCTAAGTTTATGTTCAAATAATTTGAATTATGCTACTTTAGTCATTTTTCCTCTTGACTTGAAATACATTCTTGCATTTCATGGATTGATGCTAGATTTAGGCTTCAATTATGTTCATTTAATCATTTATGATGTCCCCAATTAATGGACTTGATGAAATTTGGAGTTGTTTGCTTCAATAGTTAACCCATTATGGATTAAATGATTTGGTTGAATCCAATGAGTCAAATGATCTTTTAGACTAAATTGTAATGTATTAAGCTTTCAATTATGTTAAACTAAGTAATTGAAATGATTTAATTCAATTGAATTTTATTTCTTTTGAGTTTAAAACTGACAATGACCCAGTTTGGGTTTAATAGATTAAGATTGGTCTAATTAGGTCAAATGACCATATTAGTTAAATTAATTCTAATAATAAGTTAATTTATCTTTAATAATTATTTTAAAATGATTTCTGATAATAAATTTGGGCTTATTTCAATTTAAATTTGGATTTGAATTCAATAAGTTCCATTTAGGCCCATTTAGATCAAATAATATAATTAACCTAATTAAGGCCTTATTAGACTTAGATTTACTTTATTCTTGTTTAAACATGTTTATTTTATTATTTGGAACCTTTGAAATGAATCAGTTTGGCAAAATTAAGGTGGTTGATGTTTGACTTGGTGGTTCCTACATAAAAGTCATCCCTATGTTCAATAGTTGACTTTCATTTGACTTTCATTTGGATTTGACTCCATTCATATTCATGAAATGATTTTTTGGTTTGATGTGATTTGAAATTATTTTTATTTTATATGAAATTCTTGGATTTCAAGTGATTTTGAGTTTAAGTAAGATATAGCCTCCCAATTACCTTAGTT
Organism: Cymbidium sinense; assembly: GCA_021442155.1. Classification (NCBI taxonomy): domain Eukaryota; kingdom Viridiplantae; phylum Streptophyta; class Magnoliopsida; order Asparagales; family Orchidaceae; genus Cymbidium; species Cymbidium sinense. The sequence continues at coordinate 106,779,393 of CM038216.1, forward strand.
CAAATAGATTTAATTTTCAATTGGAGTATGTTTGTTTAAATTTGGTTGGGTTTGGATCCACTTATTCCCATTAGGTTGAGCCCAACCCCAAGAGAATTCACTAAGTCACTAAGCATAGTGATCTAAGCGCTTAAATCAGGAAGCTCCTAATCTAGAATTAGGTGTCTTAATTCCTAATTTTAGAAATGATGTTAACCTCATTCAAAAATGAGGTCAATAGCTTCATTTACTTTAGTCTAATATTTATTATATTCTGAGTTGCATAAGGGTTGAGATTGGCAATTTATGTTTAAAAATGTGGCAGCACGAGCCTCTTCTTTATTCTGTTAATTTGATTGATTGTTTAGTGTGTTTACATTATTTGCACAATAGAAATAACATGTTTTTCTTATATTCCTTAGTTATTATATGTCCTGGATTTTGATAAGCCATTTAGGGCTTAAATTATTTACCCAAACTTAATATTTAAAACTAATAATTAATACAACTCACAACCTCACATAAGGGCCTAGGGATTAATCAAATAAAAGATTAAGAAATAATTAGGTCTATTGTGGATGTATAACGATCATGCATTTATATTTCCTTCCTTCCATGAATATAGAGGATCTTTACTCATTGCATGTTAAGTGGGAGTGCAAGACTGTTGATAGGAACCCCTTTAGTGAAGAACAACCTTCTCACATATTTACACATAATCTTATTTTATCATGCATGTTGATATACTTTCTTACCCAAACTTGAGTAAAATTTGGGAGTGTAAAACTTATAGAAAGATAAACCTTTATTGTATTAGTCTAGGGCATTATTCATACCCTTCATGATCTATAATGTTATTGAGTGACCTTAGGCTATTAGGTTTTCATTCTTAATAAATAATAGTCTAACCATCTTACTTCATGAGACCTGGCCATATGGTTTTAACTTCTAGGATGTGTTAGTTGATAGCCCTTCCAAGTGGTTGTATGTTTGGAAAAGTATGAATAATTTCACTCTCTTTAGTGTAAGAAAAATAATATATCTCAATTTTTCTCTCACTAGATTAGTCAAACTCTTAGTTTCTGCTAAAGCACCTTAGTATTAGGATCTGAGGTCAGCTATTTCTCATTTACAACAAGCATAAATCCTCACCTTTTAAGCATTCTCATAATATTATGTTATCAGGATATAAGACTTAGTATTCTAATAAAATTTTTAACTCAAATTTAATATAAATCTCAATTTCAAAAAAATTGTAAAAATTTACCATAAGATAAACTGAGGTGCTCACTAGGCTTCATAGTATTACGAACACTCCCTACTTATCTTTATCCCATTTGTTTTTAAAAATTATCAAATCTTTTTTTTCATAATTTTATTTAGAACACTACATAGATCTTGGGGGTACTTAATTGGTAATCAAATACATCATTAAAGGACTAATATATTATCATGAAAAATAAAGATAATGCCCTATAATGGATTCAATTATATAATAATGACTCTTAAGGCTAATGGGTCTTCGATATACTAGAAATTCTTCCCCTGAACTATATGAAAAAGTAGATCATGGTTTATTCTATTGTAGGGTTATCAATTCCCTATAAGGGTAAGTCCTTATATTTAATTACATCTTAGGAATAAAGGATCTCTTCCTAATAATAAGCCCAATTAAAGAAATAAACTTTTATTTCTATGGATTTCAAAGTTTGTCTTGAAAGAATGATTAATTTAGAAATTCAATATAAACTGCTTTCAGAAGTCAATTAAGAATAAGTAGAAAATTTTTAGATACTGGGAAGCCCAGTAAGCATTTCAACTATCCTATTATTAGGCTTTATAAATATGATATTGAATTTATTATGATTTGAATTGACATTTTAATAGAAATCTAGGATGCAGATTCTAGTAGCACAAGGCTATAGAAATGCCTAGAGATTGAAGACTTATTTTAGTAGGATGCTTTAGACCTGATGTCTGCAAATTCTTTTGACATAAGTAGAAGTTAAACCTAACATAATTTTTTTTGGAATTATTAGTTGTTTTCCTACCAGAGGAAAAATGAACCTATCCCTAACTCTTCTAGACTACAACCTAGAAGGGTCGCTAACACCACCTAAGCAATTTTAAAAATTATGAATCTGGTCTTATGTACATAGGATGGATAGGTTATTTTATTTAATAAGGAAGCTAAGGGCTTAACTCACTCCCTAACCCTAAGCTAATGTTTGGCATGTTATGCACTTAACTAGTGCAACAAATTTCTTTTTTTATGTATTTTGACTCATGATTATTTTTGAGGCCTTGGATATGCAGTTCATGCCTACAATTTATATGCAATTAGAAGTCGTCATGGGACAAATAAAAATTAGAATGCACACTTTCACCAAGAAGGGTGGTCATCTATATAGGTTAGATGTCCCCTTTTGTGCATTGAGTGAAGCGCCCAATTCAAGAGAAACAAATAATATGCTATCATTTTTTGCAAATGCTAATTATTCCTAGTTACTTTTAAGTTGTTCATAGGACATTTAATTAATGTGAGGTTTTAAGTTTCTATTTTATATTTGAGTTGTTTAAGTTTAATGGAGTAGAGAACTTAATTTTTTCTAGGAGCCTAATGTTCTAGAAATTTCATCACATAAACACACCACAAAAAGAAATTTAGAAAAAGCTAATAATTTCTATTAAGCACCTAAAATAAGTCAAGCCAAATTACTTAATATAATAGACCAATGTGGTTGGGTACCACTATACACACTGGAAAATGATTAGTTGAGCTCACCCTTATATAGCTCGACCTAGAACTAAAAGTTTGATCTATAGGGGTCTTCTTCCAAGATCATGTGTACCTCCACGACTTCAGATGACCACCAACTAGTAAAGTTAGTTTTATTCCTAGACCCATAGGTCTTAACCTAATTCGAGCTTAAATTACATTACATTTTAAATTTTAATATAAATTCTAATCCTTGCAAAATAAATTTTAGGAAATACAAACACACACCAACAGTTTATATTTTAAACATACTGGCATAACAATAGTTGCTTGCCAAGCCCATTTGTCTTATTGAGCTATGCTTAAAAGCTTTTAAGCTTAAGAAAATATATATATATTTTTTTATTAGAGTATCCCCTTTTAGCATAGCCCCCTACATAAAACATTATTAATTTAAAAATAATACCCTTACATCTAGACTAGCGGGAAAATAATCCTAGCCACCAAATCTAAAACATTACACCAAAAAATAAAATAAAAAATATCACATCATAAAACATCACAAATCATCAGCCTAACTTAAGTCTAAGGTTGGTGACCTACAATTTAGTGTGTGAGAAAGAGGTGTGTGTGGTATGACTTTGTTAGGCCTTTTAAGTTTAATTCTTATTTTAATTTAAAATTTAATCTTTCACATTTTACAATTTTGCTTCATATATATGTTTCATTGTTAAACCATAAGTTTGAGATATCAAGACCTCATTCAGATTAGTAGCTCTATGATCTTAGGTGTCTATACTATATAACATATGATCTCTAATTATGAAAAGGTTTTTTCATTTATTTGGTTTCTTTTATTTTATTCTAAGAATTTTTTCAAGTTTCCATTGGGTGGGTGATTTATGAGTTTATTTCCATTTTTGGGTTTACTCTTGTGTTAAGGTTCAAAATTTAGAATTTAAAAAATGAAGAATAAAATAAATTTTATTTTGGGTGGAACCAATTCTATTAAATCATCCTAAATCCTAGTAGAATATATTTTTCATCTGTTCTAAGGGTCATCCAAAATCTTAATTAACCTCTTTTGAATTGATTTTAATGGTTTGTATTAAATTGGGTTTTATATGAATATTGTTTTTATTTTTATTTTAAGATTTAGAGTTTATGTAATATATTCTTATCAAGATTTTGAAAACTACATTCTTATTTCATTTCTTTTATTTTGCTTAATGTTTCTTTAGTTTGATTTATTATCTTTAATTAAAATTTAAAATGTTTCTTAAAATTCTATATTGGCATAATTTTCATTAACTTTTTTTTTAGTTTGATTTAATATCACATGACTTGATTCATTTATGTTTTATGTTTTTTAATTTTTATGTTTGTTTATGATATATATATATATATATATATATATATATATATATATATATATATATATATATATATATATATATATATATATATATATATATATATATATATATATATATATATATATATATATATATATATATATATATTATATATATATATATATATTCATAATTTAAACTTATATTTAATCTTATGTTTCTTTTTTATTCATGTTCTTTTAATTAAGATTTTGGATGATTCCTTAAACCTTAACTAAGAGTTTAATCATATATCATGATTAAATTTGATTTTTACTTTTAAGATTTTTTTTGGCTTTCAAGTAATGAAATTTACTAGATTTTTTTGCATTTATCTTATATAGGATATGTATAGTTTCATAACTTAGGTTTCTTTATCAAATATTTATCTTATTCATTTGTTTCATCAATGTTCATGTTTATTCATTTTAACGAATTAACTTAATTCACCTTAATTGTTTTTTAATTCAAACTTGATTTAGAAGTTTTAATTTTATTATTTTAGTGATCCTTTATGTTTCGACTTTGTAACTTAAGAGAATTCATCATCTTAATAAAGTATTAATTCATGACTATCTGATCTTCAATTAGATGACCATGATTTCTCACGTGGTTTCCTATATAGAGTTTAATCAATTCATGCTATTAAATCTCAGCTGTCCCTTCCGAATAGAATAAATAGGTGGTGGAGATTCTGTCTCCCAAATCAATGGTGAAAGCTGAGAGCCGTCCATCAAATCCTTGTAATTTCTAGTGATCTAGTTAACGAAATCACTTGATTTTGATTTCAAATCTATCAAGACTTCATTTGAAATGCATCTATATAGATTTATCTCACTTGAGATCAACTTCCCTTCATAAAGGAGAAAACTAAAATGCAAGGGTGGTCGCCTTTGAGGTATACCTCGTTGGAGTCGATTCGTAGTGGTGGAAATGCTTTAAGTAGCTTTGTCAAAATGTGGCAAACCTCTGGGTGTAACCAATTAGATTGCCTCTTCACCGATTGCTCAATAGGCCAGCTCCTCTTATTCATCAGTGGCTTTGGTCAAAATTTAGCTTTTTGATGGTGTGGGAATTAGGGAAAGGGTGGTTTCTTCTTTGTTTCACTTGAGAAAGGTGTGTGAATGCTGAGAATGCCAAGAGAGGGTCTCTCTTCTCACCTTTTATATATGGCCAAGAGCTTCCTTATGGGGAGTTCAAATAAGAATTGGTCATGGTGATTGCCACCCTTGGAGCCTAGCTCCAAGAGGTGGTTAACTAATTGAGGTTTGTCCAAATTTACTATGATGAGGAGTGGAGGTGGAATTGAGAAAGTGTCTTGGATTGGAGAGGAGTTCCACATCACTTTCCCATGGCATATTCCTTTCCTTTTGGATTGACTAGAGGCTTTTAGGTTCTCTCAAATTTGGTTTCAAATCAATTTAGACTCATCTTAGAATAAGTTTTCATGTATTGTAATATAATTAGTGTAAATTTTAAGCTCAAATGATCACATTTGGGTTTAGTTTGATTTGAATTAGGCTAATCATGGATAATGCTTATTAATTCATTTATTTTTATTAGTAATTAATCATCCAAATCAATTTAAGATTATTCATGAGTCAAACAAACTCATTTAAATTAGCTTTAGGTACAAAAACCATAAATAAGATCACTTAAGTATTTGTTCCCTTTGGTTTAGTTTAATTCATTCCATTTAATGGATTGGGCCTAGATTTAGGCTTTAGTTGTGTTTTTTTAAGTATTTGAGATGATTTGACTTAATTAATTTTAGTTCATTTAAAGTTAATTTTGAATTTAAACCACTTTGACTTAAATTGGGCTTGATGGGTTAACATGTGTTCAATTGGGTCAAATGGCCAAATCGATCAAAGTAAACACCATAATGGGTTGAATAATTTTTAACGATGATTTCGGAATGATTTTGGATATTTTATTTGAATTGATTTTGATTGAATTTAAGTTTAAGTTCCATAAGGTCGATTTAGGATTATTTAGATTAAGTGATCTAATTAACCTAATTAAAATATTATTGGGTTTAGATTTATGTTTAAATAAGTTCATTTGATGATTTTGAGCCTCAAAATAATTTAATTTGATCAAATTTTGGCGTGTTAACTTCTCACATGGAAGGACCCCTATAAGTCAACACTTTGTCAAATGGTTGATCATTTTTTTTACTTTTATTTGAATTTAGTTTTAAATCCATTTAAGTTTATGTAATGACTTTATGCTTTTCATTTGATTTAATTTTAATTTATTTTGATTTTATTTGAATTTTCTTTAGGTTTATGTGGTTTTGAGCTTAGGTAGGTTTGTTGGGTTAACCACCTCAATTACCTTAGTCTAAGCTCAATTGGATTTATATTTTGATTACAATATGCTTAATTCAATCATTTGTTTAGATTTGAGTTTGGTTTGGGTCCACCTATTCCTATTAGGTTATGCTAAACCATAGAAGGACTCACTAGGTCACCAAGTATAGTGTCTTAGGTGCTTGAATAGGAAATCCCTAATCTAAGATTAAGTATCCTAATTAATAAGATTGAAAATAATGTTAAACCTCATCCAAAAATGAGATTAACAAATGGACCCCCAATATGTGTGGTGGACTAACTAAAGTACTCTGCACATATTATCGTTGACCAAACTAATCAATATATCTTATAAGGATTACAAGCATAAGCCTGAAAGAGTTTGAATTTTGTCTTAAAATTTGGAATTTGAATTTAGTTTTAAATTCAAATTTTATATTGAATTTAATTATGAAAGATAGACATAAACATGCCTGAATTTGTTTCAATTTAAAATGTTTTTTTCTTAAGATTTGCTAATTTCCAAGAATAATAGAGATGCCATTAGGAGAATAATCTAATCTTAGCACAATCATGGAAGTCAGATAAAATGCCTTTCAAAGGGCTTATTTTCACTCTGGCTATTATAGATTTTCAATGGCTAACTAAGAAAGATGGCACTAGAACTCACATCTTTCTAAGTGAAACTAGCAAAAAGGTTGTCTAAATGATTAGCAATGTTTAAAGAAAGGATCTACAAGTAAATATTTAGATTTTGTTTTTTGTAGAAAGGATGCCACTATGGATACTTACTCCTATTTCATGGCAATAGTCAAAGAGGATGCTAATATGGGTGCTTACTTCTATCCAAACTATATGAATTTTAATTAGAGAAAGATACCACTTGGAGATTTACTCTTATCTTGGTTAGCACTTATGAAGGGGTCTTTAAAGACTTGATTATAATCAAAGTAGCTAATCTTGAAGAAAAGGTGTCTACAGTTTAATTCCTAAATATCAAGAATTTAACTAATAAGTAGGGGCCACATGGATTTAATTCCTATCTCGAGTAGTCTATAGAAATGGTCCTTTTAGTGATTTATTTACACTCTACAATTTCTTTTGTTTTAAGCTAAAAATGGGGTTTTCAATGACTTAAATCCTAATATAGTAGACTTCAGCTTAATAAAAAGGGGCCTTCAATGGCTTAATTACAATCTAAATAGCTTGAAAAGGAAATGGTTCATAATGACTTAATCATATCCTAATTTCTTTATAAGGAGTCTTGATGACTAAATTCTAACCATGTAGCTTATTTGAAAAGAAGAGGTCTTCAATGATTTAATCCTACCCTTGTCTTTCAGAAAGAATGCATACTAATGGACTTTTATTTGGTTAGCTATTAAAATGGGACCTTCATATGCTTAATTCCAACTTAAATAGCTAAAGGGAAGAAAAGGGGTCTTAATGACTTAATCTTCTCCTCAAATTTTGACTTATAAGAAAGGGACGTAGTGACTTATTCCTAACTAAAATAGTTTATTTAACAAGAAAGTGGTCTTAATGATTTAATCCTATCCTGTAAAGAGTAGGAATAGTGTCATGGAGGGCTTGCTCCCATTCTACAAGAATGTAGAAATCATGTTTAAAAGGATTTAAGAAATTTTGTAAAGGTTTAAGTGACATTGCATATTCAATGGAAACAATATTTGGTTCTGAATAGGTTACAAAGATGAATATACTTTTATTGATCATCATTTTAAACTAAAGCACATTTTATACATATTATTTCTTCAAGTAATGTTCATTAATAGGCAGCATCGAACATTCACAATTACAAGTTATCAGATGATAGGAACCTTCTTTGTAAACTTTTTCCACAATGAATGGTCCTTCCAATGTTGGCTCAAATTTTTTGCCTATCCTTTGATGAGCTAAAATTGGCCTTCTAAGAATCAAGACTAAGTCTCATATTTAGAAAGTTTTAGTGCGGACCAATTTATCATGAGCTTGAGCCATACTGAATTGATATAGTTCAAGGTCTTATTGAGCTTTCGGACATTTTCCTTCAAGACTTTAAAGTTCTTCCAATTAAAGTTTATGATTTTGATATGATGTAATGTCATTATTAACTACTATGCTTAAAGAAGGTAGTTGTACTTCTAATGGAATAATAGCTTTAGTTCCATAGACTAATGCATATGGTGTAGATTTAGTTTGTGTCCTATATATAGTCCAATAGGCCTGTAAGGCTTTAACCAATTTTTCAAGCTACTAGCATTTATTTTATGAAGTACTTTTTTCAAAAATTGTACAGGATTTTTATTAAATTCTTTGACTAATCCATTTTTCCTAGGATAATAGATGGTCAAATATCTCTAATAAATTTTATGTTTAGCCATAAAGTGATTTAATTTAGTGAACTTCAAAGATGGGCCATTATCGGATATGATTCAATGAGGAACTCCAAAATAATATACATTATTTTTTTGAAAGAATTTATGTACATGGTATCCTTTCACTTCTTTTAGTGGAACTGCTTCTGCTCACTTAGAAAAGTAATTAGTTGTGACTAATATAAATGATGCCCTCTTGATGAAGAAGGATCAACAGGCTTTATGATGTTGGTACCCCAACTCTCAATGGGAAAAGAGGCAATCATTGTGTGTAGTACATTAATTAGTTGATTAGTAATACACCATTTATTTGGCATTTATGATAATGATGTGTATTTTCCAAGCAATCATTTAACATTGAAGGCCAATAATATCCAAGTTGTTTAATATTCAATTTCATTTTAGGTCTAGATTGGTGAGCACCATACAATCCAGAATGTATCTCAGTCATAATCTTGTGGACTTCTTATTTATCCAAACATTATAGCCACATTTGATCGAATGACCTACGATACAACACATTATTAATTACTGCATAAGACAAGGCACATTTCTTAATTTGACTTACTAATGACTTATCTATAAAGAGCCTCCTCTCACTTAAATAGTCAATGAATGGTTGTATCCAATTACATTTTTCTTGACCTTCAGTAAGGGTGGCTACTCATTCCATTTCTATCTTTCTATTCATATAATATGAATCTATAATACAATGAATTTGTTGATTCTAAACTTCTATAGATATAGATTCTTTTTTAGACATATGATTTCTTTGGCAAGTTTAGTCAAAGCATATACTATATAATTATCTTTGCATGATATTCTATATATAGTCACAGAAGAAATCTTTTCAAGCAATTTCATTGTATACTGATAATAATAGAAATGCTTTGGGTATAAAATTTTATAAATTTTTCTCACTTGGTTAACAACTAGTTGGGAATCCCTAAAAATTTTAATATTTTTAATATTCATAAGGAATACTAACTCTAGCCCCATTATAAGAGCCTCATATTTGGCTTCATTATCCATACAAGGTTCATACAAATAATAAGAAATCATTTGTTTTTCTAGAAAATTGAACTATTTACTTTTCTTTGAAGATGTTGCACAATCAAAGTATAATTTCCAAGTGCCATTAGTTTCATCTTTTAAAGTCATGATACGTTCATCAAAAAGATCATCCTTTATAGGAGAACCTTTAGAGGATGTGTTGCTAAAAAGTCTGTTACAACTTGACCCTTTAAAGCACATAGAAGAATAAATGTGATCTCAAATTACAATAAAATCATAATCCAACATGCTAGATGTTTAGAAACTGTTGGAAGGGTCATAAGATTTTGCAAAGGATTCACTCTTGAAATCAAATTTACTTTATCTTAAAGCATATAATGCCTTTGTTTAAGCGATGAAAACTAAAGCTAAATAATTCTTTTCAATAGGTGGATAATTCATCCCTATTGGGATGAGTGTACGGCTTAGATAATAATGGGCATTTTCTTTCCCTTTTCATTAACTTGGGCTAATAGTGCTCCAAAGATCCATCAAAAGCTATAGTATACAAAATCAATGGCATCCCTGGGATTGGAGCAGCCAAGACATGAGGATTCTTTAAATACCATTTTAAACTTTCAAATTCACTTTGGCATTTCTCATTATAAATAAATTCAGAATATTTCTTTATCAATGCCATGAAAGGTTGGCATCTTTTGAATAAGTTTGATATAAACCTTTTTAAATATACTAGCCTTCCCTAGAATAATATTAACTGTGTAAGATCTCTTGGTGGTGGCATTTCCATGATAGCTTTTATCTTTTCAGGAACAATTTTGATTCCACAATGCCTCACTAAAGTCCAAAAAACTTTCTTGAAGTTACTCCTAAAGCACACTTAAAGGAATTCATTTTTAGGTTGTTACGGCACAACCATTCCAAAATAATCTATAAGTTATATAAATGATTTTCTTTTTCTTTTAATGACTAGATCATCAATATAGAATTCAACTTGATTATGAATTAAATTATTAAATATTCAAGTCATTACACTTTGATAAGTAGCCCTAGCATTTTTGAGACCAAATGGCATGGCCGTGTAGTAGAATATCCCAATAAGAGTTCTTAACATAGTATGATTTTAATCCTCTACGGCCATCATTATTTAGTTATATCTAGATGAACCATCCATAAAATGAAAAGATCTCATGATAAGGCTATGTCCACCATAAGTTTTAGTATTGATAATAGAAACTTATCTTTGGGACAAACCATATTCAATTCTCTAAAATATATGTGAATGCATATTTGATCATTCTTTTTCTTTACTAGGATTGTACTTACTAACTAAGAGAGGTATTGTTCTCCTCATACAAGACCCTCACTTAATTTTTTTAATAATCACTTGTTACTCTATCTCTTGATGCATGCTCTAGAGCTTTCTTGAAATTGCATCAAGTTTAATCTTTAGTATATAAAACAATATCTAGAAATAAACCTGACATTTCATCATAATTTCATGCAAAATATTCAAAAAGTAATTCAATCAACTTATCAAAATCTTTTGGACCTAGAAGTGAACTAATAATAGTTGGCCTTAGGCCTTCTTAAGTTTGTAGGTCGATTTCTTTTAATTCATCAATTATAAATTATATTTCTTCTTCAAATTCTAATGGTGCATGTTGAATTAAACAATCATTTGGATTATTCGATGTTTCAAAATAGAATCCATTTAAAGGGTCAGATATATTTTCAAAGAGTTGATCAGATTCCATATGATTACTTATCATTAAACAATGTTCATCATTATCCAAAGGTTCAAGGTTACTAAACCCAACACCTATTTTAGATTTCATATTTTATTTTTAGTATTCCACAAGATTTCCATACTTTGAGCTATATCTTTGGGCCAAACATTAAGAATCAAACCTTGTTTTATGGCATTTTTAACACAATTAGGATACCAGCCAAACAGGGGTTCTATTATTTCATTGGAAAATGGATCTTCAAGCTTTTTATCTTCATCTGAGCTTGAGGATCTGAGTCAAAATAAAACTATGACAATTTTCCAACTTCCCCTAAAAGGTTAGGGGTTACTTTGATTTTCAATTGTGAGATTTTATTTTGAGGAGTTAAAGTAAAAGTATCTACATAACTTTTCAATTTTTCATAGGTAGATAGCTTGAGTTCATTTTTAATGCTTATATTTGCTCTTCATCGATATCTAACTCTAATGAAACTCAAATTGTATCAAGGCATCCTTTTGATTAGAATCATCATTAAAGCTAGAATATACGTCAATTTGTATTATTTAAGTTTTTTTCTTTTTTTCCCCTTCTTTTCTTTTCTTTCTTCTTTTTCATTTGCCTAAATTTCTTCTTTTATTTTCTTGGATGCCTTAATAATGCTTGATTTTATAGAATCAAATACTTGCCTTTCAGGCATAGAATAGGTAGCATCTTTAGGAAGCTTAATTTCCTGAATAGAGAATGATTATATATAATCTTTTATGATGTATTCTACTCCATCTCTAGTGTACTTAATACATTGGTGGAGTGATGAAGGAATCATTCAATACTCATGTATTTATGGCCTGCATAAGAATGCATTAAAGGATGTCTCTGAGTCAATAATATGGAATTTTCCTTTAATTTTTAGTCCTTCTATTTCTAATAATAGAGTGATTGAACCTAAAGCTTTTTCACTCACTTCATTGAAACCTTTAAATAATATTTTATCTAAATTTAACCTTTGCGTATTAATTCTCAAAATTGAAAAAGTTTTAGAGTTCATGATATTGATAGATGCACTAGGGACAACTAGAACTCTTGATAATTTGATGTTCTCCACCTTAATAGAAATATAAAGTAGTTGATCATGATCTATAGTTCCCAAGAGTAAATTCTCATATGAGAAGGTTGTGTAAATAATTTATGACACAATGTATGATTTTTAAAAAATATTATTTGAATAATCAAATGCATCATTAAGGAGTAAACATAATATCTTTAAAGATAAACATGTTATCTTATAATGGATTTGATCATTTAATAAAAGACTCCTAAGGATAATGGGTCTTTTATGTACCAGAGAGTTTTCCTTTGAAGTTTATGAAAAGTAGAACTAGGTTTATTTTAAACTGGGTTTGTGGTTCCTTATAAGGGCAAGCCCCTATAGTTAATTACATCTTAGGAATGGAGGACCTCTTCATACAAATACTCTATTAAAGAAATAAGCTAATATTTTTATGAAATTTCTAAGTTGGTTTTCAAAGAAAATAATATTTTTAAATTTAGTTGGGATTGATCCAAAGTGGAAAGACTTATTTTTGAAAGTCAATCAAGATGAAGTAGGAAATGCCCATTAATATTGGGAATCCTAGTAGGCATTTCAACTATCCTATCATTGGACTTTAAATTTTGGAATTTAATTTAAATTTTGAGTTGATATTTCATTAGAAATCTTGGTCTTAGATTCTACTAACATAATACTAGAAAAATCCCTAGGGATGAAGAGTTACTCTGAGGATGATGCTTTAGAATCTAAGTCTATAATTGCTTCTAACATAAGTTAGATGCTCGATCTATTTTTCTTTTGGGAATTATTGCCATTCCTCTCTCTTGAGGGAGCAAACCTATCTTTGACTCTTCTAGACTTATAACCTACCTAGAAGGGCTACCAGCTAATGCTGCCTAAGTGCATTTTAAATCCATGATGCTAAGTCTTATATATGCAAATGGTTGTGTTGTTATTTTTTAGAAAGAATCTGAGAAACTAGACTCACTACTTAATCCCTAGGATCATATAGGGTATGAAATTCACCTAACTAATGCAACATTTTTTAGCTTTTATATGTTTTAACTCATGATTCAATTAAGGTCTTGGGGTATGCATTTTATTCCTAAATGTCATGCAATTAGAAGTGGTCATGGGTCAAATTAATAAGAGAAGGTAGACTCCCCAAGAATGTAGTCATCCTCACATGTCAAATGCATCTTATGTGCAATGGGTGAATTATCCAAGTCATAGAGTTTAGAATAATATGATAGCATGATTCACACAAGTTAAATGTTTCTAGTTGATTTTAAGTTTTCCCTAGAGCTTTAATTTATGTGAGGTTTCAAGTTTTTGTGTTTTTGTTTAAGTTAATTAGATTTAGATTGGGTAGAAAATTTAATTTTTCTAAGAGCCTAATCATCCAGGCATTCATCACATAAAACATAGCATTAAAAAACCTAAAAAAGTAGGTGAATTCTAATGTGCATCTAAAATAAATCAAGCTAATTTAAATCAAAAAAGATTAATTGAAATTAAATTAAGGCCAATGTGAGCCAGATACTACTATACACCAAGGAAGAAAAAGAAAATAGGCAACTGAGCTCTACCCTTCTACAACAAAACCTACAATTATAAGTTTAGATAAATGGGTCTTCTTTCCTGGATTGTCTCCTTGGTCAGCCATGCTTTATTTTTGTCCTTGGAGGCTAGCTCTAAGGATTATCTTGTTTAATAAATTTCTAGAGGTGATGAGGTGGACAAAAAAAGAGGATGAGGGATTGGACAAGTTGAATTTGGTTTCATACTCTCTTTCCCATCCTTTTAGATTTTGGTTAAGATTGTTGTTGAAGCTTGCTATCAATCTCTCAACCCATCTTAGTTGGTTCAATCTTGGGTTCATTTGGTGGTTAATTATGCCACTGGATTCAATTTAATTTTAAAAGCGTTAATCACATTTCTTTTCATTGGATGGTTTTAGATTTAAGTTTAAATCATCATTGATTGTCTATTGAATAATTAAGAATCCAATTATCCCATGCCGCATGATGATTTAATTCTATTCCAAGTCAACTTGACCCTTTTTACATTAAATGGGTTAAGTTTAATTTGATTGAGTTAAATGACAAATTTTGACTCAATTATATTATGTTTGGACTCCAACATGTTTAAGCACATGTGTGAGATGATTGATTTCAATTAGTTTGAAGTTAATTTAAATTTTGACCCATTTGACTCAAATTAAGCTTAATGGGTTAAGTTTGGGTTCATTTGGGTCAAATGACCAAATTGGTTAAATTGGACCTAATAATAGTTTGATTTATGTTTTATTATCATTTTCAAATGATTTTGGATAATCAAATTAAGTTGTTTTCAATTTGATTTGGGTTTTAACTCAATAAGTCTCATTTACACCCATTTAGACCAACTCGTCTAATTAACCCATTTAAGTCCTAAAAAAATTTAATTTTTTTTAGATTCATGTTTATACATGTTTATTGTATCATTTAAACCATTTTAAATGATTTTATTTAATCAAAGTTTAATGGGTTAACCTTTCACTTGGTGGGACCCACATAAGTCAAGCCCATGTTAAAAGGATTGGCCACTTTTTGACCTTAATTTATATTTGGATTTATTCATGCTTTTAATTTAATTTCATGGTTTTATTTGATTTTTTTGCATTTATTTTAGTTTGGTTTGAATCATTTTTAAAATTTAAATAGCTTTAAGGTTAAAATAGGATAATTAGATTAATTACCCTATTCACTTTGATTTAAATTCAAGTGTCTTAAGATCTCAATTTCTTTAGGCTTGAATTTGAATTTAGTCTAAGTCTATCCAATCTTATTAAGTTAGATTAGATCCTTGAAAGGTGCATTAGGCTACTAAATGAAATGTACTAAGTATATAATTAAGAGATTCCTAATCTAGGATTAAGTATCCTAATTACTAGTTTTGGAAGTAATGTTAACCTTATCTAAAAATGAGGTCAACAAAGCTAACCCCAGGGATCTCTTTGAAGTAGAAAGCCTCGTTAGAGGAAGTTTCTACTAGCTGAGCTAGGCATATCTCTTGGTCAAGTAATGCCTGGACTAATGATTCCCTCATTTCCTTATGTAGAATAAGGGCATCATAAATGCTAAGTCTAGCTGGAAGTTTTCTAAGATGGGCTAAAATGTTATAGTCACCTTGGAAACATGAGGCTCAACTATTGGATCTTTCTCTTTTGTAGGCTCAAGACATTAGTCATCAATTATTTATCTTTGTCTTTAAGAGGTGGGGGTGGTGGTAGGCCTTCCCACTATGAAGATTAACTTCAATGATATCTCTTAAATCCAATGCAAGGGTCATGTCAATGTGACCCTTGTCACTGATGTATTTTTCCAAAGATTTATTAGTATTTGAAAGTTCTACTTTTTTTATTCCTTGGATTACCTTGTAAATTAGCCATAGAACTCTCACTCTCTGATCCTGATTTACAAAGTACATCACATTCAGTATAAATTATTTCTTTTTATTTTTTATTTTTTTTTTCATTCATAATATGATTACTAAAAATATTAAGAATGTATGGAATGCCTTTAGATGCAAGCTTTTATTTATATTTTAAAAATGATTACATAAAGATATAGGAGTATAAGGCCTAGCCTTTCTATCCTTGTCTAGAAGAGGTGGAAGGTTTACTTGTGATTGCCCTAATGGACCCTTCTATAGGGTCCCCCAGGTATTCCATGGGAGTTATCACAAACCATTTTTATAGTTTCTTTCAAGCCAATCCTTAAAAGTGAAGTATTTTTCAATGGTATGTTCTAGCATATGATGATATGGGAAATAATTAGGGTCATTCATTTTGTCGACTTCTTCTGGTCCTTTCGGATTAGGTAGCTTAAAATCTGGCTACTTCTTAAAACTTTTGAAAATTTTGCTTCACTGCCTTTCTCTTATAAGAATAAGTCTGGTTCAATCTTTCACTAAAAGTATTAGTGGGAGTTTTGTTGGGTGGTGGTGATAATTATTAGAGCTTTTCCTTAGTCCACTATAAAGACATTACTTACCCTCTTTTCCAGTACTTTCCTAAGTTTTATTATTTCTGTAGTTGACTGATCTCTGAAGAATGATATCTTAGGAGCTTCTTATTGTAAGCAGGAGGTTGTACTTAATAGGATTTGAAAAGTTTTATTTGTAAAATCTTTTAATAAGAAGGCAATAGGGCCATGGATATTTTGAAAGAGTACTTCTATAACATGTTGCTCTTATAGCTGAGGCTCACACTTGAGGCTGAGAATCCTCCATCTGAGGATATAATCAATGATAGATTTATCTAGATTTAGTTTTATAATGACTAGGTCACTGTGTGTTTATTTTTGGATGTAGGGAGGGGGTGGGTGGGTGGGGGGACACCACACAGATCATATGGGGGAACTTATTGAAGCGATCGGGTATGATATTGAGGTATGATATACTATCTTGAAAGATAGAGATGTCACCATTCAATGGACCTAATCACCTAAAAAAGACTCCTAGGCATGATGGATCATCGAATATATGAGAGATTTTCCCTCTACTTTACATGGATGAATAATGCAGGGTTTATATTAAATCTGGTTCTAAAGTTCCCTATGGAGGCAAGCCTCCATAGTTAATTACATCTTAGGAAATAAAATTCTTTAAGAATACTCTCGATTAAAGTAGACAATTATCATCTCCAAAGATTTCAAAGTTTAAGACTATCAAAGGATTGGTTATGTTTGGAAAATCAAATGGGAGAGACCATGTAGAAGACTTATTTTTGGAATCCAAAGGGAGGAAGTAGGAAATGCTCATGATACTAGGAAGCCTAGTAAGAATTTCAATCTATCCTATGATTCAACTTTATATATTTGAGAGTGAAGAGATTTATTTTTTTGAGTTGAATTTTATTAGATTGACAGGGCTTGTAATCCATCAACACAAGGCTGTGGAGATGCCTAAGAGGTGAGGATTTATGATTATTGCCCAAGGGAAATAGATACCTCAGATCCTTAATCTATGAAGCTTTAGTATGAGCAAAAAACATGACCTAAATCTAAGTTTAATGTGGACATAAGGGTAAACCTCCAGAAGAGAGAATAAACTTGTTTGACTTCTAGACTTATAATTGCCTAGAGTGGCTGCTCGTTAACTCCTCCTACAATTTTAAAACCACGTAGTCTGGTCATATGAATTGTAAAATAGCCAGGGTAGTTATTTAATTGGAATGAGGCTAAAGACCTAAATCCACTCCTAAGAGAGCATGAGTGGTGTGATCATATGACTTAATCTATAAATATAATATCTTTTCAAATTTTATTTTATTTTGACACATCATTTTGATAAAGTCTTTGATATTTTTATATGCCTAAATGCATTATGAATGGGGTTATGGGACAAATCAACTAGAAGAAGGTGTTCTGCCCCACAAGGGATGCCCTCATAGGTCAAGCATTCCCCTATCGAGAAAGGATGGAGATCCTTCATGTTCAAGAGAGAAAGAATATGCATGCATGATGTGAAACATTAAGGTTATGAGTTGTTTAAATTTTAATTATGAGTGATTAGTTGGTAAAATTTATTTTATCCTAAGAGCCTAACGCATCCAGGCCACACAGTAAGGCATCAAATATGAAGAAACTATGAAAATGTGTGCCATCTCTAATGCACAATTTAAACAAATCACCAAATAATTTTATAAACTATAATAAAAGAATAATAGGTGGGAGCGGTCGTCAGATAACCCGAAAAGAGAAAAGATGGGTAGCCAAGCTATACACTTATACAACTCATAATATGAAAGAATAATTTTACAATTAGAATGAATACATGCTATGAGGAGTCTTCATTCTTTATATCTCCATTTTTGATTCAATTCCTTCTTTGATTTGGATGGTGCTTGCTTCAAAGGCATCACAAGGCACCCCAAGACAAATCCTTCGCCACTACTCATTCTAATCCTTCATAGCATTAATCCTAATTCCTAATTACAAAATTATATTTATGTGAAGTAAATTCTAACTACACTTGCAAAATAGAGGTTAGCTAAATATACATACAATCCCAAGCAGTTATATATATAATTTGGACTTAGCACCCTCACATAGGTAACCAGGCACGCCTGTCCTAATATGGATAATGCTTAGGGGTTTAAGCAACCTACGAAGAAAGCATTTATATTTATTTTTAAGCATCCCCTTAAGCACAATCCCTTGAGAAAATATGATTAGGCTATGAGCCTCTAACATCTTGACTATGAAGCATACACCCTAACATACAGTCCAAAATAATACATTTCAAAATAAAACATATATCGCATCATACATTGTCCTAACATAGAGCTAGTAGTAGTAACTTAATTCTAATATGTGTGTTAAGGTCTTGTGTGATATGTCTTAACTAGGCATTAGAATTATATTTTATAAGTTTGGAAGCTATTTAATTTCACATAAGGGTTGGTTTCACTTGAAGTTGTTTAATTGATTTGCAAATTTTAATTTGTTTTTTAATTTTATTTCATATGATTTACACTTAAGATCTAAGTGTTATAAAGAGAGGAAAGAGGATTTCCCTCTTTCATCCCTACCTTAAGCCACTTTCTAAAGCATATTAATTCGATTTAGTTCTCTTTAGTGAATGGCTTATTACACATTTTAATTAATCCTAAGTTTATGTTCACTTTAAATTAATTCTATTTAATGTGATAGGCATCTTAAGATTAATCTAATTGAATTGCTATCACATGACATATATCAAATTATTCTATCACATATATCATGCACATGATTTATTACCTAGCATACCTATACCTACAACATGTTTTAACACACTTGAATGATGAATGTGTGTGTATATTTTAAGTTTATCTTTTCATTCAACTAAATTATTTAGTATATGTAGATTTTAAATCTATATCCAAATTCTTATACAAAATACATAAGAGTGAAATTAAATAGGTACATGCTGTTGTTAACCTAGGGAAGTGAGGTAATCAAATGACCTCCTCTTTAAAGCCTCAGTATTCCTGGGATGTACATACTATATACTTATTAATATTCAAATAGATGTAAAATTGCATATGAATCAAAGAAGAGAAACAAAGAGCTTTACTTCACATATCTACGCTATAAGCACATGAAAAGCTTATATGTATTCATAACTACTATCACTCTAATCAATATGATTGAACTTTGGTAAGTAATTTGAATTTATTAGTGATAATAGCCACACATATTATACATTAATCCAACACTTACAAGCTTACATAAAAGAAAATAATTTGATTTAATTAATTTTAAAAAGAGATTAATGCATGAAATCAAATGACATGCAATATTTAACATGATTGGAAAGGAATAAAAAAATATAAACACATGACTTCATTCAATTAAATTAATTCCTAAGGATAACCATATTAAATAAATCCATTTAAAGTAAACCAAAGAATTTCCTTACCAATTTTAACTTCATGTTTTAATTTGATTTAAGAAATGTGAGGAAAGATTTGTTGATCCTAACCCATTCCCATATTAGTGAATTAACTTAGCTTAATTAAATGTAATTAAGTTGATTTGATGAGTAAATTAGATTGTAGTATGCATTAGATACATTAATTAACCCTTTTCTATGTTACCTTAATATAATTATCTAAATAATTTTGAGCTAACATGATATGCATATGAATTGAAATTAAATTAGCAATAATCGTAAGAAATAAAAGGGGCCTAATGCAATTAGCTCACAATTAATGGTTAATTAAATTAAGGAACTTAATTAAGTACGCTTATGGTTTGCCCGCACATATGGGTTAACCATAATTTTCTTAAATAGCTTTAGGTCATTAAACACCTAAAGACCTACCCATGATTTAATCAATTAAGTTCTTATATGATTATGATTTTAATTTGATTAATTAAGCCATTTAATTAAATAATTAAAACTTTAATTTATTTTAAATTAATTAATTTTTCCCTTAAAGTGAAATGAACTTTGGGAAAAGATTAGGAAAGAGGTCCTAATCCAATTCACTATTCAACAGTGACTAGCAAGCTTCATTAATTATTTCTTTATCATTTGAGAGACTAATTACTTAATTAGATTAAATAAGAGGGTGATTAGAACTTAAATAGTTAATTACCCCAATTAACTAAGTAATAAATCCCAAAAAAATTATAGGAAGTAGAAGCCATCACATTAAACTAACTCGTAAAGTTTAGGATCAATTACAGTAATTAAGGTGTAATTAAGCTAATTAAGTTTTAATTAAATCTAAATTAATCCTCTATTACTATTTAAAATCAATTAGAATTAATTTTAAATGATTCTCCTCCAAAATACCTTTACAATGAATATTTATTTATATTTTTTTATTTTTCTATGATTTTTTAGGAATTTTGGAAGTTTCAATCATAAAAATTAATTAATTTACACTAATTAAGCCTAATCCCATGTATGCGGACCACTAATGTGGCTGGCGACAGACGCTCTTTCATCTCTATCGTCCGATCTCGGATCGAATAACATAGATCAAACCTGTGGTTCCTTAAAGATTAAAATCAAAGAAATCTAATAGATTAATCATGATCATTCATTCAAATCATGTGGAATGGATGGTGCGTGATCGATCGTCCCCCGAACGACGAGAGGTGGAGGCTGTCCACCATTCCTCGCTCGATTTGAGCTCACTCGAGCTCAGATGGCCCTAAAAATAAGGCCACACCTTCGCACAAAGGATCTAAAGGGATCCAATGTCTAAGATGGCATTGCATTACACATTCCTTCAAAAAGTTATAACCTTAATGGAATCACCTCACTGGAGCTCAAGATCGATGATTAATTCTATTGAGGAAGCTTTGTCTAGTGGAGATGAAGCCCTATTGAGCGACTTGGATCAATTTCCTCTTATTCATTAAGAAGGCCAAAAATTATTGTGGAGGTCAATCTTGGTTGAACTCCTTTCTCTAGTAGTTGGGAAGCTTAGGAAGCAATTCGTTCTTGCTCGATGAGGCATGGGGAAGGTGTGTGTAAAGTTATTTTGAGTTTTGTGAAGAAACAACGGAGTTGGATTGAAGGAACAGATGCCCTATTTAATTTTCATGCTTTCTAGCAATGGGGGAGCCCAGGATGCTTAAAACTTGTTCTATGGAGTTCATCTCTGGATGTTAGGGCTCTGAGGATGCTCTATTGCTCGATTTGGATCGAAGTGAGGGGGGTATACCCCCTCCTCCCTTAGATCAGATGACCTTGATTCATTTGGCTTCTAATGGCCATTCAATCACCGGTGGTGGCTGTGGATGGCAGGGAATCATCCTAGGTGGCTCGATTTGTGTGGCTAAGGGCAAAGGAGTGGCTGTTAAGGGGGAATAGTGGTTGTCCTTGGGTTTCAAATGTGCCAATGGAGAAGGGGAGGTGAGTTCACCTCCCCAAGGATCTTAACTAACCCAACCACCACTTGGGCCAAGTTGGGCAGTGTCCTAGGTGTCTAGGTGGACCGATGGGATGTTGTCAAATGGTCAAGGAGAAGAAATGACCACTTAAAGGGGTGGTTTGTCTCATGTGATACCCTTATTATAAAGGTTTAATGGTCATTTGGCATTGGATTTTATTTGGGCTAGTTCAAAATGAGTCCAAGGGGGGTCAGCCCAAGTTTCAAGTGATTTGAAATTGAATTGATTTGATTTGACTCAATTTGACTCATGAAAGTTAAATTAGGTCAATTTGGATTAAGTTGACCAATTGGTCAAATTGGGTCAAACCAAGGGTTGAGTTAAGTTCATATGGTCATTTGGAATGTTTTGGTTTCATTGGTTTGGTTTAGTTTAGCTTAGATTTAATTTTGGCTCATTTGAGTTCATTTGGGTTAAATGGGTCAAGTTGACCAATTTGACCAAATTGGTCAAATTAGCTTGGGTTTGGTGCTGGTTTTGCTTTGATTGACCAATTGAAGATGATTGTAGGCCTTGGTTTGAATTTATTTGGATTTGGTTAAGGTTTAGGCCATATTTACCCTTTAGGTCAATTCGGGCTAAATAGGTCAATTGGGTTTAATTGGTGCTTTGGTCAAGTTCGACAATCAATTTGGAATGAACTTGAGCCATTAGTTGCAATCAATTTGGTTTATATTTTGATTTGACCCAATTTGGCCTTTTAGGTCAATTTGGGTCAACTTGGGTCAAGAGTGCCAATTGGGTTTGGTTTAGCTCAACTGAAGGTCAAGTCATGTTCAAATATTGATTTTGGGTTGGTATGAATCAATGGTTTCAATTAATTTGGCTTAGGTTGAAATTTGGCTAATTTGGGTTCATATGGGTTAAGAGGGTTGACTTGGTCAAATTACTAAGTTGACTTATTTTGATCCAATTTATGATTATTGATCAATATAGGGTGATCAACAATCATGATGGGAGGTCTTGGTTGGCTTGGTTCAATCCAATTTGGGCTAGATTGAAGTTTAAATGGGTCCTTTAGGTCACTTTGTGTCAAGTGAACTTAAGTTGGTCAATTGGCTTGATTTTTGGTTGAATTGGATTTAGTTGAGTTTATATATGGGTTTAGGATTGATATATAAATTCAATTGCAATTAATTTCAATTTGGATGAGTTTTGGTTCATTTGGATATTTCAAGTCAAGATGGCTAAGTTGGGTTTGACTTGGGTTCATTTTGGTTTGATTTGGTTCAGAATTGGTTAGAGATTTCATTTATATTTAGAATGAAGATTGAAGGAATGATTATTTTATGAGAAAATCAATTGAGTTTGGAGTGATTTGAAGGCAAATTTGGTTAAGCTCATGAAGGTTGGTCATAGGGCTTAGAGAAGGGTTTGAATTAGTTTGATTTAGTTTTGATGATTTAAATGCATATTTGATTTATATTTAAGGAGATGATTGAAGATATAATTGATTTATGAGAAAATTAATTGAGTTTGAAGTGATTTGAAGGCAAATTTGGCTAAGCTCATGAAGGTAGGTCATAGGACTTAAGATGGGTTGATTTGATTTTATTTGGTTTGGAATTTGTTATAGATTTCAATCATTTGATTTGGATTTGAATTTAGATTTGGATTTGGTATTTGAATTGAATTTGAGGTTTGGTTACTGCATAAGGAGGTGAACATGGATTGGGCTTAGAGTAAATGGATTTTCCTAAGTCCTAGGGCATAGCCTAATCCTGTGGTTAACCGATCTCTTGGCTCAGGTTAAGTGTTCACCTAATAGCTAAAAGTGTCTTACGACTAAAGGAGTCTTCGTGTCTAGAATACTCCTAGGTTTAAGAAGAAGAGATTGAATCCTCACTCCAAAAGTGAGGTCAACAGTCACCTACAGTGATGTGGCACTGTGTGCCAGTAAATCATTTTACAAACATGTTGTCTAGTTTAGTGAAAGTGCGCATTGAACCATTTCATATCTTTGCATACCAATCAAAGGCAACCCTAGTCAAACTACTAATGAATTGTTTAAATAATAGGACATCGCTCCCTCTAGCATTGCAACAACTTGCCCAAAAATGTGCTAAATGCTATTTGGGATTGCTTGTCTAATTAAAAACTTTGAAAGAAGGAGGCACAATTCCCTTTGGATATGGTATAGAATCATATTCCTCAAGGTTGGGTCTACCCTTTGGAATAAGAGTTATACCAAGGGATTGAGCCAAAGCTTCCATCACCTGTTGTTCCACTAGAGACTACAAGTCAATTTTGAGAGATATATCATCCATATGTTTAGGTTTTTGGTAATACTCTCTTGAATCAAGCCTTGTCTCATATATGGGATGGGACTCTTCCAGTCTTTCTAAAGAATGTGGTTGAGAAAAGGTGGGAATAAGACTTTGGAGTAATTGCATAGTGGCAATCATCTCCTCCATCTTTTCTTTCATCTTCAAAATCAGATCATCCTTCTTCTATAACTAAAGGATTAACTACTAAGTAGTATTAGGTATAGGATCCTCATGTATTTCTTATTATTATATTTTAGATGCACTTGTATCTACCATAAAAACATGTACTATGGGTAGCCTAGGGTCATCATCTAACAAGTGATCTTGATAGAAATCAAAGGGATCTTGAACCCTACTTATATTTTCTTTTTCTTCATCCTCTCTAACAGTAGTCTCCACTTCTTCCTTTATAAAATGAATTGGAGCACCATTACTATGAAGGATAGCTTTAGATTCTTCCTCTACATTTATGGGTTTTACTTCAAAGATCTCTCTTTCATGATTCTGCTAGATGGTGGGAACTTCCTCTATAGCTAGAGTGGCTCCCAAACTAAGGTGTCCCTCATATACAATCCCTCTATTATAAGAAGATAGGTGAAGGGACTATATCTCTTTACTAGAGTGTGGTGTTTTCATTTGGAGTCATTAGGACACCATGCAGATCTTAGGGGATACTTATTGAAGTGATCAGGTATGACATTAAGGTATGATGTACCATCTCAAGAGATGGAAACATCACCCTAGAATGGACCTAATCACTTATTAAGGACTCCTAACACAGATGGGCCTTCATATATACTAGAGACCTTTCCCATACTTTACATAGAGAAGTAAAGCAGGGTTTATTTTATGTCAGGTTCTTTAGTTCCCTATGGAAGCAAGCTTCTATGGTTAATTACATATTATGAGATAGGAATTTCCTAAGAATACTCTCAATTAAAGTAGTCAATAAACTTCTCCAAATATTTCAAAGCTACACTATCAAAGGATTTGGTATTTTTGGAATCAAGTGGGAAAGTTTAATTTGGAAGACTTATTTTTGGATTCCAAAGAAAGATAAGTAAGAAGCCTAGTGAGCACTCCAGTCTGCCCTATAGTGAGGCTTTATATATTTGAAAGAGATAGTTTATTTTTATTTTAATTGAAATTTTATTAGAATACTAGGGCTTGTAGTCCATCAATTCAAGATATTGGAAATGCTTAAGAGGTGAAGACTTATACTTGTAGCCCAAAGAAAATAAGTAGCCTCGAATCTTAAATCTAGGATGCTTTAGCACAAGCTAAAGGCACGAGATAAGTCTATAGTTGTTTACCTCCACAAGAGAGGATAAACCCATCTCGACTCTTCTGGACTTACAACCGCCTAGAGTGGCTGCCAGCTAATACCTCCTACGCTTCAAAACCATGTAGGCTAGTCTTATGTAAGTGCAAGATAACTAGGCTATTATTTAATTAGGAAGAAAACTAGAGTTCTAAACTCATTCCCAAAGAGACTATTTTATGATCGGCATGAAATCATGACTTAGACTAATGCAAAATTTACAATCTTTTACACCATTTTGACACATTCATTTTGATAAAGGCTTAGGACAATTATTCCTATATGCATGATGAAGTGAGATTATGGGTTAAATCAGTAGGAGGAGGTGTTCTCCACTACAAGGGATGCCCTCAAAGGTCAAGCATTTCCCTATCATTTAAGATTGGATACCCTCCCTATTCAAGAGTGAAACAAGATGTTATGCATGATGCTATAATATTCAACATTCATTTAACGGGTTGTTAAATCTTTCAATTATCTTGATTATAACCTAGGCTTTAAGGTGAAGTTATAAATTATATTTGAAATTTAGTTATTAGTTGCTTAATGAGGATAAAAAAATTAATTTTATCTTAAAGATCCTACCGTATCGAGGCCACACATTCAATAAACAAACATAAGAAGCCTATGAAAAATATGTCATTTTCTATTGCACAAGCTAAACATGACAATCAAACATTCATAAATTTCCATAAAAGAATAAAAGGATGGTGCAATCGGGTACCGCCAAACACCTCAAAAAATAAAAGAAGTAGGGTAGCCGAGCTCTACCCTTATATAACTCAGATTGTAAAAGAATACTATAATTACAATGAAATAAATGTTATGGTGGTCTTCATTCTTTATCTTTCTTCCCTCCTTTTCATTTGGTTTCATTCCAAGCTTCATAAGGCCTCCCAAGTCTTTGCTTTATAGCAACTACTCATTCTAAACACCATAGAACTAATTCTAATTCCTATTTCAAAAATTACACATATATAGAAAATTAAATCTAATTACACTTGCAAAATAGATGTTAGCTAAACAAAAATTCAAACTAAAGTAGGTATATTCTAAAAATATAGACTTAGCACCCTACACATAGGTAACCAAGCCCACCTATCCTATTGTCGGTTATGCAAAAGGGGGATAAGTGATCTGCAAGAAAAAGCATTTATATTTATTTATTATTTTAGCAGCCCCTTTAGCATAATCCCCTATAATAAACATTATTAAGCTAGTAGCGGCCTAACATCTAGTCTACACATAAGTAACCCTAACATCTAGTCTAAAATATTACATCACAAAACAAAATACAAAATCATGACATGCACCATCCTAGCTTAGTGCTAGAAGTGGTGACTTAGAATTATAATGTGTGTGCTTTGGTTTAGTGTAGTATGTCTTAACTAGGCTTTAGAATTATGACTGTCTAAAGTTTGGAATATTCAAGTTACATATGAGAGAAGATTTCACTTTAAGTTCTTAAAAGTATTGGTGGATTTTAATTTATATTTTATTTTATTTCACTTAATATTTACTTAGCAACTAATTATTATAAAGAGAAGAAAGCGATTGAACCCCGTTCATCCCTGCCCTAAGTTAGGCGTGTTTTTATGATTTTGATTTCTTTTAGTGAATAATTTATTAAACATTCTATTAATCTTGAATTTGGGTTAATCTTAAAGAATCTCATTCAACATGAAAGGCATCTTAAGATTAAGCAGATTGAATCACTATCACATGGATAACATTTCGTCATTCCTTTTCATCATTAATATCATGCATATGTTTTCATTTTTTATGATATTTAATTTAGTAGAAATATACATGTATTGCATATATGTGTATTTTTTGCACACTTGAATGATTATTAATGCATATATATTTTTGGTAGAAAAGAGAGATTTCATTTCTTAGCTAAGTATACATACACATGTATTAGAGATTTAAGCAAGTATGTGCCATTGTTAAACCAGTGAAGTGAGGTAATCTAAGACCTCCTTGGGTCTACCTAAAGCCTCATATTTTTGGAACGTCTAGACTATATACTTGTTATTTTAAATAATAATAAATGTATTCATAAACATAAGAATGAAAATCATAAAAAAGATTGTATATTAGCAAATTATTAACTCATGTAAAGTGAAGCTCTATCCAAATTCTAGCACATGTACACATATGAATGAAATTAAGTAAGTACATGCCTTTATTAAACTAAGGAAGTGAGATAATCTAAGACCTCCTTGGGGCTACTTAAAGCCTCGTGTTCTCGGGATGTCCAGACAATATACTTACTAACATTCAAACACATGTAAACATACACATGAACTATGAAAAATAGAACAATCCTTTAATATGTTTAAACTATAAGTGAATGTAAACTTTATTGAATATTCATAGCCAACACCAATTTAGGTTGTCATTATTCATTTATAATTTTGAAAATAATTTGATATTTATTAGTGATAATAGCCATGCCATATAATAAGATTAATTCAACACATGCAACTTATAAATATATAACCATATTCATTTGATTCTTTTGTTTGAAAACATAAATACATGATAGAAATGCCATACAAATTTATAATGATTGAAAAAGAACAACTAAACATTATCATATAATACATTCAATCACATTAATTCTTAAGTACTTTAGGATTAACCAAAATTATTACAAAGTTTAATTTTTGTGTTTGAATTATTAAAACCTAAAGAGGAGAAAAGACACTTAGTGTTTGCCCCATCCCACATTAGTGACTTCATGTGTTTAAAGAAAATAATTAAATAAATTATATGGATTGATTAAGTTCTAATCATTAAGAAAATAATTTAACATCCTTTTCCTAAGCTTCTTTAATTGAATTAACTACTTAATCATGAGACTCCAATGATATCCTTATTAGAAATTAAAACTTGCAATGATTCTAAATGGACCTAATGCAATTAGGCTCATTCTTAAGAGTAAATTAGAATAAGGAAGAATCTAAATTAAGTTCCCTTATGGTTTCCCCACACCCATAGGTTAACCATATATTTCTTCATGATTTTTATGTTATTAAACACATAAAGACCCATGAATTGAATTTGAATTATCTAAACCAATTATCATTTTAATTTGATTTAATTTTACCACTAATTTACTTAATTAGCCTTTAATTAAGAAATACATTAATTAGCCCTCCTATGGAAATGTACTTAATAAAATAACTAGGAAAGAGGCCCTAATTATTTTTCTTTATCATTCCCATTATTAATAGTGATTATCATTAACCATTTAATTTTTACTATTTAGCAATTTTAATAAACATAAATTTGATTATGATGGGTAACTAGGATTGAAGTTTTAAAATGTTTAGATTATATGGCCAATAAATTCTAAGAAAATTATGGGAGGCATAGGACATCCCATGGAATTAACCGACAAAATTTGGGATCAATTGGCCAAGTAATTAAGCCTTAATTAGAATAATTAGCCTAAACTACAAACCCTAATTAAGCATTATTCATCAACCGAACATTAAGGATTATATTTTTATAAAATTCTCCACTATTTACTCTTTTCAAATAGGTTTATTTATATTTTTTGAATTTTTTACAATTAGTTATGAATTTTTAAAGTTTTGGATATTTAATGGAATTTTTAACATTAATTAACCTCCTAAACCATCAACGCCACGCTGAAGCTGCCATAGCAGTGCTTTCACATTGTGCCATAGGATAGATTATTTGAATCATCTAACGTGGTAGCTAACTCAACAATGGTAGATGAGGTTTCATCCCTGCCGTCTCATCTCAGATCGGATTGCAGAAATTAATCTCATGGTTTTGAATGGATTAAATCAAATAATCTAATAGACTAAATCATGGTCATCCATTCTAATCATGTGGAATGGACAGACGATGATCTGTCATCCCCCAAGTGCCAGAAGATGGATACCTCTACCTTTCATCACTTAATCTAAGCTCAACGAAACTCATAGGATGGCAGGATCGACTCTATGACCTATGGGGATGAGATCAAAGGAGATCTTACGATGGAAATTGCATAAAGTTATGAATCATTTCACAGAGGACCAACACCTAGGGGAAATCTATGGTTTGCTAGATTTTTACCTTGACGGAGCTAAAAACTAGCAGTCCATCAACTGGTTAGCTTCTTCTTGAAGAGATGAAACCCTATTGAGAATATCTCAAGATGCCTCCTCTCGCCATTCCTCATGGATTAATTACCACCTGGAGTTGGTCTTGGAGTGCCTTCCGGTGATCAAATAGATCAGGGATCAATTCATTTCTACTCGGTGGAGTGAGGGGATGGTGTGGGAAGATTAATTTAGGATTAGTGGAGTTTTGGTGAGGTTGGACAGAAGGGGTTCTCAATTTTTCTCGATGGTTGGTCTTGTCGGTGATGGAGTGCATGAAGGATTTGGGGAAGCGTATAAGATTGTTTGAAATCCTTTGAGGAAGCTCTCTATGAAGTTTGATGGATAATGGGGGGGGGGGGGGGTATACTCTCCTTAACAAGTGAACCAAGGGATAAGATTGGCTCAACCTTTGGCAGTCGTTCGGCCAAAGTAGGTTGTTAGAGGTGGCAGTGGACTACTAAGGTTGAGGTGCCTGAGAGGCTTAGACAATGGCATGGGCTGGCATGGGGTGTACCACTCATGGCCAAAGGCTAAACCTAGTTGGGTCAGTGGTCCTAGTGTCCAAGAAAGACCAAAGGTGGCAACTAAGGCTTAAGAGTGGGAGAACCCATCCAAATGGGGATTTTATCCCATTTTGGTAGCTTGGTTTTGACCCAAACCTGGTTCATCATGGGTTGGGTCCTCTTAGGTTGGATTATGATGATCCAAGGATGATACATGCTAAGTTTGGTTGGGTTTGGACTTTGTTTGGATAGGTTTGGCTCAATTTGACCCATATGGGTCAAATGGGGTTCAATTTGTTTAAGTTAACTAATTGGTCAATTTGAGTCAAACTAAGGGTTTGGGTATGTTCAAGTAATCATTTAGAATGTATTGGTTCAATTGATTTGGTTTAATTTGAAGTGGATTTGATTTTGGTTCATATGGATTCATTTAGGTCTAATGGACTAAGTTGATCAATTTGGTCAAATTGACCAAATTGGCTTGAGTGGAGGGTTGGTTTAGATTCAATGGATCATTTGAGAATGATTATAGGTGTTGGTTTGAATCAATTTGGATTTAAAAAATATTTTGTTCAATTGGACCTTTCAAGTCAATTTGGGTTAAAGGGGTCAATTGGGTTAGGTTGACCAAATTGGGTTCAATTGAAGGTCAAATCATGTTCAATAATTTTTTTATGATTGATTAGAGGTATTGGTTTCAATCAATTGGGTTTAGGATTTGATTTGACTTAATTTAGCTCTCTAGGTCAAAATGGATCAACTTAGGTCAAGAGACCAAATTGGCTTGGTTAGGATCAATTGGTGGTTGAGTCATGTTCAATACTCAATTTATGATTAATGAGAGTCATTGATTGCAAACAGTTAGAGTTGGAATGAGATTTGGTTTAATTGGACCCTTTAGGTCAAATTGGATTAATTGGCCAAATTAGTTTGCTTTGATTCAATTGATTGCAATTGGGCTATCCAAGATGATCAACAATCATTATGGAAGAGATTGGATGGGTTGATTCAATCCAATTTGGGTTGAATTGAAGTTTGAGTCAATTTGGTCATTTAGGCCACTTTAGGTCAAGTGGACCAAATAGGTTGATTGGGTTGAATTAGATTGAATTGAGTGTTAGGAAGGGTTCAATGATGGATTTAGGATTGATTGGTGGCCTTGATTGCAATTGATTTGTATTTGATTAGATTTTGGCTCATTTGTACTTTTTGGGTCAAAAGGTCTAACTTGGGTTGATTGGGTTTATTTGGTTCAATTGGTTTGATTATAAGAATTAGAGGGGTTTGAAATGGTCTATTGAATGGTTGGAGTGCTTTTGTGAAAATCAATTGGATTTGGTTTGTTTGAATGGGCTTGGATAATGGGATCATAGTGGAGTTGACTTAGGTTAAGCTTTAAGTTAATTTGGCTTGGATCTTGGATATGAAATAAAATTTAATTGAGGTTGGTTGTGTTAGCTTGAAGTTGGTTTTGGATGAGTGGACAAGCATGGGTTGGTTTAGGCCATAGGATAGTTTGAACCTATTTGCCTTATGGCATATCCTAAGCTTAGGGTATGCCTCTCTAAGTCTTTAGGCATGGGTTTAGTGTTCCCTTAGTCACTAGAAGTGTCCTATGGCTTGAAAACTCTTAGTGCTTAGAAGGTTCCTAAGTCTAAAATGGGAAGGATGAGTCCTCACTTCAAAAGTGAGGTCAACATAGAGATATGAAGTGAGGACAGCCCTTTAGTTCGAGGCCTATGCAAAAGTGATGAAGGCCTTTCTTCAATAGGTCAGATGACAGGTGTTCTTTCTAACTATTTTGGTGAATGAGTTTTTGGCTCAAGGGCCAATGGGGTTTTCATGACATGAACCATCCTAGTTTCCTTTCTAGGGTTAACCTTATCTCTTTTTAATCTAGCTTACTCATCCCTATGCCAAGTTAGTGACCTCCCCAAATGGTGGTATCGGTGTGGTATAATAGGCATAGGTCGATAAGACCTCTATCAATCACTAAAACCTGCTTTTTCCTTCCCTTTATTTTGGGTAGTCATAGGACTCTCAAAGATCTCTTCTTAAGCTTATTGATCTCATTTTTAGATGAGGTTAACATCATCCCTAAATTAGTAATTAGGACACCTAATCTCAAATTAGGAGCCTTCTGACTAAACACTTAGGACACTATACTTGGTGACCAAGTGAATCCTTCTAAGGTTTGACCTAACCTAATAGAATTAGGTGAACTCAACTCAAACTCAAATCTAAACAAAGAATTGAATTAAACACATTCCAATTGGAATCTAAATCCATTTGAGTTTAAAACAAGATAATTGGAGTGGTTAACCCAATTATCTTACTTAAGCTCAAAATCACTTAGATTAAAAAAATCAAATAAAATAAAAATATATTAAAATCAAATAAAATAAAAAGCATAAAGTCATTAAATAAACATTGATGGATTTAAAACAAAATCAAAATTAAGGTAAAAAATTGTCAACCATTTTACATAAAGTTCACTTATGTGGGTCTCACGAAGTTAAAGGTCAACCCACCAAATTTTGACCAAATTAAGTCATGCTAAGGACTTAGAACCATTTTATAAACATGTTTAAACAAAAATATAAAGAAATCTAGAACCAATATGGCTTTAAATATTCTAATTAAATCACTTGGTCTAAATGAGCCTAAATGGCCTTTATTAAACTTAAACACAAATTAAATTGAAATCAACCCAAACTAAATAACTAAAATCATTTAGAAATCATAATTAAATATAATGAAATCAATTATTGGGTTTAATTTGAATAATATGGTCATTTGATCCAATCAAATTCAGGTTAACCCATTAAATCCAATTTGGATCAAAGTGGGTTTGAATTCAAATCTAACATCATATAAAATGAAGTTAATTAATCCAAATCATTTCAAATTTGACTGGATGGTTAATTACTAATCAAAATGACAAAATAATTAATATTATCCATATCTATCCTAAATTAAAATTAAACCAAACCCAAATGGGCTTAATGTGGACATTTGAACTCTAACCCAAACTAAACACATGGGAATGCATCTAAACTCATCTAACCAAATTTAAAAGAATTCAAAGGGTTCAAGTCAAGCCCAAAAGTGAGAATTTGCTATGGTCAGGTGAAGCATGCAAACAAACTATTAATAGTCCACTTCCTCTCCTCCATTCATCATCTTTGCGACTTTGGACTAATCCCAATCAGTTGACCACCCCTTGGAGCTAGGCTCCAATAGTGGAAATCACCATGGAAAACCCAATTTGATTTCTTTATGGAAGAGACTCATGGAAAAAGAAAAAAATAAAAGAAGGAAACTTCCTCTCCTCAAGTTATTCAATTCAATACACTCATAAAGTGATGAGAGACCAAACTAACCACTCAACTGGAGCTCTCACTGTCGGTGGCCAGATTTCGGTCACCCTAAATCTTTCCTTTTGATGTATCCCTTGGCCAACTAAGAAGAGAGGAATAGTGAGTCTTTCTATCAATCCATAGAGCTACACACTTTTAAAAGATAAAAACAAGGAGAATCGAAGCCTCCTCCGAGTCTCTCACCATCGGCTGGCCAAAATTTGGCCAAAGCGAGCGGCAAAGAGTCCCTCCACATATGAAAATGAGAAAGAACTGATCTTTCCCCATAATGGACTCTCCTCACACACGTAATAATAAAAGATGAACTCAACTAAGCCATTCTCCAACCATTTCGTCACCAGCGAGCCAGAGAACGACCAACATTGATGAAAAATGGACAAAGCTTGGTCTCCATGGTGATCCATGGGAAAGCAAACTGAGATTTTTTTCACCAAAGCTTCTTCATATCAAGGCGAAGGTATACAAAGTTTCTCCACCACTAAAAATCACTGCTGGTGAGTATGTCTAGAACCTGACCACTTTAGCATTCGATTATGGCCCTTTGTGAAATGAACTTGATCTCAAGTAAGATCAAGCAGTATAGATGCATTCTAAGTAAAGCCGTGATGTATTTGCAATCAAGATTGAGTGATTTCACCAGCTAGATCATCGAAAATTGCTTGGATTCAATGGATGGTGCTTGGCTCTCTCCATTGATGAAGATAATGTAATCTCTACCATCCATTTCTTTTGTTAAGAATGAATAGTCAAGATCTAGTCATATTTTTAATGAGAGCCCATATAAGAGACCATGAGGCAATTCTGAGCAATTTGATCTTTGATTGAACGGCCCAGATCAAATTGCATCCCACCCAGATCCAGCCGATCATTTCCACTGACATCTACAAAAAAAATTTGTGTCTAGTCAATGTTGATTCAACGCCGGTTGGCTTAAGTAAGAAAATAATGTTTTTTGGATTTAAAATTGTAAAAAATACAAAAAATGTCAAAATATCATATAAAATAAAATACTTAATAAAAAAATCAAATAAAGCTCTATGGATTCCTCTAAGTGAGAGGGATCCATTAAACACCATATCCTTAATTTTTATTAGATACTTTTGTGTTAATTTAAGTTTAGATGAAAATAATCAAACTTAAATTAAACTCAACCCATTAATCTAATTAATTTGAAACTTTGGGCAATTGAAATTAAGTTTAAAACACAGCTTAGATAAATTATTATCATTTATTGAAAAGTAAATCTATAGATATGAAAATTTCAATTATAAGTTATTAATTTAATGAATAAAATAATAGTAAATTAGAATAATTATAAAATGAACTTGAATCATCATAATAAACTATAATGAATCCAAAAATATTATTAAAACTCTATGGTACTTAAAAAAATCCAAAATGATCTAATTAGATAAATAAATAAACTAATTAATTTAACTAATTAATCTAAACTTTAAAAATCATAATAAGTCTATCAAAACTCTAAAAAATCTAAATAAACCCTCTATAGATGTATCTTCTAGAGAGGAATTGAAAAAAAAATTAAAATACCTAGGCTTAATTTAGGTTTCATTAAAATAATTAAAACCCTAATTAACATTAAATTGCACATTTGATTAAGATGAAATTTTAAGAACTCTAAATGGTAAGGAACCCCATTTTCCATAAACATTTCAAGGACAAATTATATCTAGATTAGGTTTTTAAATTTTTAATCTCTAGATCAATTTAAATAAAAATAATAAATTAGAAAATTAAAAAAAAAAATATTGAATTTATAAAATCACTTTAAAACATTTCCATTAACATCATAACTTCTATGAAAATTTTCTTAACTCTTTGAAGTTAAAGAATTTAATTAATAATACACTTAGTGTTTAATGCATAATGATTAAGAGTATGCAATTTAATTAAATATTAAGTCATTACTTTAAACTTTTTATAATATTTCAATTAATTAATTGATATTTAAAATCAATCAATCTGTAGATTTCATACTAAAATGTGATATTCATTAATATGAAAAGTCCTTAAACTCAGAATAACATAATTCAAAATATAAAAAAAAATATGATTAATTGAAATAATTGAATTTAAATGGCCTAAAGAATTAATTGTAAGTGAAAAATAATTTTAAATTAAGAGTTAAATCTTTTGTATCTTTTCTCTTCTCTGTCTTGTACTTTGATTGGGTTATACTTACTTGTGTAAGAAAGTATAGTGTTGGGTTGTACTTGCATATGTAGGAAAATACAATGTTGTGTTGTACTTTGTTATGAAGGAGAGTATAGAAGATTTGCAATAATCTCAACTTTGATTTAGTGAATTCCTAGCTTGGGTTGCTAGGCATGGACATAGGCCAGCTTTGGGGTTTGGCCGAACCACGTAAAAATCTTTATGCTCTATTTTTCTTTTTTTTACACATTTACTTTTCTTTATTATTGCTCATTATTATTGTGTAAAGTATAATTACTTAAGATTAACTTTTCTATGTTGCATTAAAATAAATTTTTAATTTTAAAATATTTAAAAAAACTCAATTCAACCCTCGCCCCCTCTTAGGTGCCATAGCTTCATAACAATTGGTATCAAAGCTTTGGCTCAAATTGTGGATTTACATCCTTGAGTAAGATCACTATGGCACAACCATTTCCTAAGGGTGCACTACTTGAAGGACACCCCACACATAGACCTCCTTTACCTGATAATGTTTCATTCACTTTTTTTATGGATAAGATTCTCGTATGTGCCATATGTTGACACATCAATACCACACACCCACAATTGAAAAAAATGGCTTGAAATTTGATTAACCATTTGATGAATGGTCTTCTAATGAAAGAGAAGTAGATGAACTAAATGATAATGCTGACAATATCTTATATTGTGATTTACTTCTAGAAGACTATATGACAATTTCCCTGCTTAATACAACTATGAAAAATTAGGATAAAATAATCCTTACTTATGAAGGTACTAACAAAGTTAAATATGAGAGTTATTTTACATGCTACCAAATAAATATATATACTCATTTCATGAATATCATTAAAAATTATTAATACATTGCATTCTCTTGGAAGAAAGAATATAAATCTATTTTTGATTTATAAAATTTTAAGATGCCTTCAAAAAGATTGGGATGCAGAAGTTACTGTAATTAGTGAAGTAAAAGATTTGACTACATATACACTTGATGAGAAAAAAAAATTAACTACTTTGCAGATGGAAGACACTTATGAGAAGAATACCTCATGTTCAGATGTGGATAGTGATGAGATTTCTATGGAAATATGATTAGAAACAAAAGCATGGGTATGGAAAATCTAAATTACATAAATTGCCTAATAAAAAAGTTGAATGCAGGAGAAGGATTAGTATGCTACAATTGTACAAATTCTTGACATGTAAGAGGTGATTGACCAGATTTAGCAAAAAAAAGAAAAGCAAGCTTAAATGAAGAAGTCTTAGAAAATTAAAAAGCTTCAAAAGAAAATAAAAAGACCACTTTAGACAAACTTTGGTTCATAAGAATCTAGTGATGACACTATAGAGGAAGAAGAAAACTTATGTCTTATGGTAGATGTGGATACTACAAGTAAGATATGTGAAGAAATTTTATATGATGAATTAGATGATGCTTTCAATGAATTAGCATATGAATATAACAAATTGAAAAGAAAATTCAATGCTTTATAAAAAGAAAAGATTAATTTAGAAGTGCATGTTTCATCTTTTGAAAAAGAATATAGTGAGTTAAAAGATAATAATGTTACTTTAGTAGATCAATATGTACTTATAAAAAAAGCTTAAAATGGAAAAAAATTATTACTTCATGCAAAGTTGAATACCTGTTGTAGCTTACACTCACATGTTTCATCTTTGAAAAATAAATCATCAAATGCATTAAAATTATTTAATTATTGAGCTTATGTAAATACTAATGTCACATGCAATTTTTGCAATAAAAAGGAACATTTATCTTATAATTGTCAAGCAAGAAAAATTCAAATATTTTCTAGATCAAATTTCATTTGGATAACCAAAAATAAAAATTTAAAAGCTACACACACTATACAACATTCATTGCATATTTCTTCTTTAGGATGTGGACCCAAATATGTTTGGGTTCCAAAAGTTGACCCCTAATTTTCTTCTGTAGGAATGCCTTCAAAGAAAAATTGAAGAAGACATGTGGTACTTGGACAGTGGATGTTTAAGACATCTGGCAAGTGATAAATAAAAATGTTCTATTCTAGAACCTTGTGATAAAGGGTATGTAATTTATGGTGATACTGAAAAAAAAATTGGAGATGATTTTGTTTCTAAAAATTCAATTACTTTAGATAAAATTTATTTTGTTGAAGGTTTGAAGTTTAATCGTATTTCTGTTAGTCAGTTATGTGATAAGTGACTTAATATTTTCATGCCTCATTCTATGTTATTAGAGATACTGAAAAACATTTACTTGTAGGTCATACATATAAGAATATTTATCCTATTTATTTTGAAAATGCATGTGATGCTAATTTAAATTTACTATGCATTAAAATCTCACTCGATAATGTTTGGTTATGAAATAAAAGATTATGTTACATTAATATACATTATTTAAATAAAATTGCAAAACTTGTTCTTATAGATAGTTTACTTAAAGTGAATTCCCAGTATTTTTATGTTTGTGACACATATATTCATGGAAAATAGTCTTTTAAAAATAAAAATATTATTTCTACAACTAGACCTTTAGAATTATTGCATATGGATTTATTTAGTTCTGTTAGTACTATAAGTTTTGGAGGAAAATTCTATAGCTTTGTTAATATGATGATTTTTTGAGATTCACTTGGGTTATGTTTTTAATTCACAAAAATGTTGCTTTTGAAAATTTTAGAAATTTGTTAAACATATTGAAAGGGATAGAAGTCTCTTAGTTAGTAGAATTAAATCTAATCATGGTGGTGAATTTGAAATTAAATGTTTTGAAGATTTTTGTGTTGAGTTTGGTATTAAAAATAAATTTTTTGCTCCCAAAATTCCTAAACAAAATGGTGTTGTAGAAAGTGAAATATAATTTTAATTGAGTTGAGTAGATCTACTTTTGGGCTAAATCCATTAACATTGCATGCTATATGATGAATCATGTTTATTTGAGACCTATCTTAAACAAGACCCCCCATGAGTTATTCTTTAGTGAGAAACCTAAGATTAGTTACTTTCATATCTTTAAATGTAAATGCTTCGTTTTGAACAATGGAAAAGATTCTTTAGGAAAATTAAATAGTAAGTTTGATCATAGTATATTCTTAGGTTATTCTATGAATGACAGATCTTATAGGGTTTATAATAAAAGAGAGATAATTATAGAAGAATCAGTACACATTATATTTGATGAAAACCCTATAGATTCTATTAGAGATGATGTGATTGAAGATGAGGTAGATGAATTTAAAAAAAAAAATTGAAAGAAAATATAGATGATCCTTTACCTAAAGAATGGAAATTTATTAAGAATCATCCCAAGGTCTTGATTATAGGAGATCTTTGCCAACGAGTTAGAACTAGATGGCAATCCAAGGAACTGATTAATCATTTTATATTCTTATTTAAATTGAACAAAAATTAGTAGATGAAGCTTTGGAAGATCATTATTATATTGTGGCTATGGTAGAAGAATTAAATCAGTTCATAAGGAATGATGTTTAAGAATTAGTCCCTAAATCTCAAGACCAAAATGTTATAGGAACTAAATGGTGTTTAGGAATAAGCTAGATGACTTGGGACACATTGTTAGAAATAAGTCTAGATTGGTTGCACAAAGGTAAACTTAGGTTGAGGGGATAGATTTTAAGGAATCTTTTGCCCTTATAGATAGATTAGAAGCTATTAGAATGCTCCTTACCTATGTCTATTTCAAGGAAAATAAACTTTATCAAATGGATATAAAAGTGCATTTTGAAATAGATTTATAGATCAAGATGTTTTTGTAAACTAACCCCCTATTTTTGAAAGTTTTGAGCTTCCTAATCATGTTTTTAAATTGAAGAAAGCCTTAATTGAATTGAAGCAAGTACTTAGAGCTTGGTATAATAGATTAAGTAGATTTCTTATTGACCATGAATTTAGGAAGGGTGGAGTAGACATGACCCTATTCCTTAAAAAAATTAGGTGATAACTTGATCATTGTGCAAATTTATGTGGATGGAATTTTATTTAAAAGTATAAATAAATCTTTGTGCATTGAGTTCTCATCTTTAATGTCTAAAAAATTTGAAATGAGTATGATGAGAGAACTCAATTTTTTCTTTAGTCCTCAAGTGAAGCAACAAGAAGTGGCACCTTCATTTGTCAAACAAAGTATACAAATGACTTAGTAGAAAGGTTTAACATGAAGAGATTAAATCTAGTAAGACTCCCATGAGTCCCTCTTCTAAGCTTAATTTATATGATTCTGAGAAACTAGTTGATCAAAAGCTTTATAGGAGTATGATTTGTTCACTTTCACATCTCGCTGCTAATAGACCTGATATTATGTTGCTATATTTTTATGCGCTCATTTTCAGGCTTCTCCAAAGGAATCAAATTTAACTACAGTAAAGCATATCTTTCATTATTTGATTGACTCTTTTAGCTTGGGATTATGGTATCATAAAAAATCACTCACATGTGACTTGATTGTTTATTTCAATGATGACTTTGTAGGTTGTAAAGTAGATAGGAAGAGTACATCAAGAACATGCCAATTTCTAGGATAATCTCTTGTATCTTGGGCTTCTAAGAAACAAAACTCTATTGCTCTTTCAAGTATTGAAGCTAAGTATATAGCTGCTAGAAGCTATGTTGCTCATGTTATTTAATTGAAGCAATAATTAGATGATTTTGAACATAAACTATATCACATTCTTATTAAGTGCAATAACAATAGTGCAATTAATTTAACTAAAAATCCTATTCATCATTCTTGAACCAAGCATATAGAAATTATCTATCATTTCATTAGGGATCATGTTAGTAAAGGTCATGTTGATATTGATTTTGTTAGTACATATTTACAAACTATTGATATTTTCATAAACCTCTTAATGAAGAACATTTTTGTACTTTGAGATGCATGTTGGGTAAGCTTGATCCATCTATGTAATTTATTATTTTCATATTTAAAATCTTTTTAATGTTGTCAAAAGGGAGAGAAAGAATGTTAGTCTTTTAATTCATGTTGCATAACTTTAGGGGTAGTCATTATGTATTTATTTTGAGCTTGCAAAATTGTTTTAATTTTTTTACTTCTTGTTTAAAAAGGTTGATGTAAGGTCACTTTGCATCTTCATCCCTATTAAATTCTAACATAGGTTTGTCATCATCAAAAAAGAGGGAGATTGTTGACTTTATGAGCCCCATCTCTTTTGAGATTGATTTTGATGATAACAAAAATATGTTCAAATGCTACTAATTAGTTTAAATTCAAGTGATGCAGGAAATTCTTCAAATATAGATTCTTCAGTCAATTCAGAATGCTAAAGCTATTGGACATGAACTGCTTAAAATTTTTCTAGGAATTACAATAAAAAGCCAAATAAAGAGCTCAATAAAATATAATTAATGGTTAAATTATTCCAAACTATTTTACATAAATTTATCCATATTTTTTATATATTAAAATTGCATTATTCTTTAATTATACCTTGAATTATCTATTTTAGATAAAATAAATTAAGTGCATGGGTTAAGTATCATTCAATGTGCTTTCAAGCAAGAAAAATTAATCTTGTACTTCATTAAATTATGTCCATGCTTAATCATATTTATTATCCATTTATTTCTTGCATGAGAATAAAGCTATTCAAGAATTATTTCAATTATCCTTTTCTCTCTCCTATTCTTTTATTTTCTCTCTCTTATCACCATTATCATCCAAATGATATTTCGGCTAAATTTTTAATAGGTCTTTGGCTAATAAATCATGTGAGAATTATTCAAATTATATCCATAATAATTCCTTCAATTTTGAAATTTTTAAAAATGCATTCATTTGAAGTTTTGAATTTAAATTGTGTTGAAATCAATTTGAATATTCATTGCCATATCAATGCAAACTTAATTATAATAATTTATTAAATGATTTTGCCAACCTTGCCATGATTTATTTCAGCTAATTTAAATTTAATTGAATTATTTTAAGTTAATTTAAAATAAAATTCAAATAAGCCTCAGTTTAAAAATCATTCTAATTTTAATTAAATT
The DNA here is from genome assembly GCA_021442155.1 of Cymbidium sinense. Classification (NCBI taxonomy): domain Eukaryota; kingdom Viridiplantae; phylum Streptophyta; class Magnoliopsida; order Asparagales; family Orchidaceae; genus Cymbidium; species Cymbidium sinense. Next base: position 106,821,240 of record CM038216.1, read on the forward strand.
TATTTTTAGAAAGTATTTTGGCAGGTTCTATTAAGTTAAACTATATTATTTTAAATAATGATTATTACTTAAAATTCATCCTAATTAATTTTATTAAATTTAAATTAATTAAATACATCAATTTGAGATGATTATTATTATGAAATATATTATTTGTCAAAAATACCATGGATTTTTTTGGTAATTACTTTATTTAAATTAATTAATGCTATTTCCATCTTGCTCTAATTAATTCATCATATATTCATCATATCATGCATAAAATTTAAATTAAATCCCCAGTTGGATTTTACCTTGGCCGACCACCTTATTTTGAATTTCAAAATTTCAAATCACTTGTCTTACTTGAATTAAATCATATTTGCTAAGTTCATTATTATTTTCTCTCTTCTCAATCTCCTCTAGGACAATCCACTTAAAATAATATCTCATTCAATTTAAGTTGTCATTTTAGAGATAATGTATTTGAATTGTAGAGCATTGCCTTAATCAATCTTCCCTCCTTGGTAGATTTTCATTAATGGATCTTTTGGTTGATAAATTATTATGTCTATCTCTTTCCCTCTTTCTGGCTCTCAACATCTCATGCCTTGGTCGATCTAATCATTTTTTTATTGATTTAAAAATTCAATTTATTACCTAATCTATATTCCCTCCTCTTTCCCTGTTGGACAAAAACCATAAGAATATAATCCTTGCTTATTTGATTTAATTATGTAATCTAAATCAAATTATTTCCTAAACTATTTTCCCTCGAACTAAATCATGCTTGGCAGACCCTTTCATCTCCTCTTTTCTCTTTAAAGTGGATTTATCTTAGGGAAAAAGGTTCTTAGCCATTTCAGTATTGGTCGACCCCTTACTACATCTTTCTTGGAGATTTTTATGATTCAAGTGCTACTACACTTTCATTATCCTTCTTCCTCCTTTGGCCAAAAACTTATGTTGAAGATTACTTGGGAGATTTGAAGGATTAGTGGAAATACATCCTTAGCCTAAAGTTTGCTTAGCATTTCTTAAGTTTCCAAGGTGCATAGCTCTTCATCTTACCTTGCTTTTCTTGTTTGCCAAAACATATAATCAAGGTATGCATAAATAAAGTGAAGTCTTGATTGAAGTTCTATCTTGTCCAAATTATTTAATTGGTTTGTATTAAGATTTATGTTTAAAGATCTCTTACACTCTTCTTACTTTCATATATCTTTAAGTGGAAGCCATCTTTTATTTTATTTCACATTGCATACAAGTGATCTGTTAGCTTATATTTACAGATTCTTCAATCACTTGCATAATATATATATATATATATATATATATATATATATATATATATATATATATATATATATATATATAATTCTTATGAGGAAGATCTTAAGTGAACATGTGGTGCTTTCTTATATCATTTCAAATCACTTCGATTTTAAGCTTTCACTTATTTTAAAATAAGTCAAGTTTTTTTAAAGACTAAATTTTCATCCAACATTCCATATAAGCTCTTGCATTAACCTTAATCTTAAATAAATCATAAGTGACCTCTTTTATTATTTGTCTTAATATTGCTTTAGTTGGTTTGTGAGTGCTAAATAATTATAAATTGAGAGTTAAATCTTTAGCATCTTTTCTCTTCTCTTTCCTATGCTTTTTTTGGGTTGTACATTCCCATGTAGGAAAGTATGATGTTGGGTTGTACTTTCCCGTGAAGGAGAGTACATATAAGGTGAATCTAGTACAAGTGGATTCCCACCTAAGCTGATGGTAGGTATACATGTCAGAGAATATAGATCTATAGGTTGGTGGAAGAGAGTAGCCTATTATCGATCAAGTATGTGAGTAAGGATGAAGCTGAGGAGAGTAGTCACCAAGTTCCTTTGAAAGTTGCCTACTACTAGTGAGTTAATTCATTCCTTATTCTCTAAGTCATTATTCTCTAAGCCATTGGCTCGCATGATTAGGCTAATCTTCTCATATCAAATACAGCTTCTTGTGAGTATACTTATTCTTAGTTGTAAAGTATCTTGTATGCGAGTACACTTATCTTGATAAGTAGATTTGTTAGGTCGCATGGGCTTGCCTACCACTTTGAGTATATAGTGTGCTCTATTGAAAAATTCCCAATTACTTCTCCACAAAATTCAAACAAAGAGTTTAGTGCATGCAAAGTAAAACTGATCTCTCTAAGGTTCAAATATTTTTGTCTGCAATCTCTTTGATCTTTGAGTAAGATCTAATTTGTATAATTGTTCTACTTTGTGATATTAACTTAAATGATTGATTCATATTCATGGAATTGATAATTATGTGATCATACTCTTGTTGGAATGTTTGATCGCTTGATTTCATTGAATTGATTGCTCTCTCTTCAAAGCCTTAGCATATCATTAGAAAATTTTTGATCTACTGTTGGTAGTATAACTTTTGTTGAGTTTAAATAGCATTATTTATTTTACTTCTTTTTAATTTCACTCTAAACAACTCTATTTTCTTGCACACTTCATTAATATAAAATTTTGTTTACTCAAATTTTGTGTGTGTAAAAGATCTTGATCATTTCAATTAATTTTAAACTTTCTTGGAATATTATAAAATAAAAGATTTTAGCACATATATTGTTATTATTGTTGTTTAGTTAAATTTATCCTATTCAATCTTTAAAAATTTACAAATAAGTATCTCTTGATTATTTTCTCCACTAATATTGAAAACTCATTAAATCATTTCATTTATTAAAATCAAGTTTCTAAAATATTGAGTTTAAAAAGCTAAATTAGAAAGTTATTCTTAGCTGAAATTATCATTTCTTTACAAAATAGTTAGTGTGCTTAAATTTAAACAAACCTAAGTACTTTTGCTTGTATCTTATTCATTTATATCTTTTATGAAATTGATTTTGTTCGAAATAAAATTTTAGTTTTGTTAAAATTATTTTCATTTTTTAAAATTATTGATATTAACATAAAGTCATTGGATTGTCAAAATTCATTTTATAGGAATTGCATTTGATCTTATATCCATTAATCATTGCATTTTAAACTTCAATTCTTGTTTAAATTAATCTATGTTTTTGATGAAATTAAAGTTATTTTGCTGAAATTAGTTTGTTGCATTTGAGTAAATATTATTAAAGTTAAAAAGTCCATAATATGTTATTGTGTCATTTAATTTGGTCAAAATCACTTTCGAACAAACTTTCATTTTTGCTGAAATTTTATTAAAGCATCACAAAAATTTGATTACAAATTTTAAAAGCATTTCCATATTGATAAATCATTTGCATTTCATCACACAAATTGCAATAATCATTTTTGAAAATCTATTTTATCATTTTACATAGAATTTGATATCTAATTATTTTGTCAAATTTCTTCCAAATTTTTACTTATCATATAGTGATCAAATTTGGTTCTAAGATTACCATAGTATGTGCCTAAATTTTAAGAAGTGTTGGATTTATTTTTGTCAAAATTTAAATTATATTGCATTATTTTATTTTAAATTTTTTTTGGGGTTGTACTCACCCCATCATAAGAGAATAAAAAGTTATTGTTGGGGTTATACTCATCTTTTTGTAGGAGAGTACGTGTTGTACTAGTTTATGATTGGAATAATGGAATCCCACTTAGGGTTACTAGATGTGGAAGTAGGCTATTTTAGGATTTTGGTCCAATCATGAAAAAATATCTTTCTTGTTGTCTCTTTTACTTTTTTTTTATATTTATTGTTGTTTGCTTTGTGATATTTTAAAATTTATCATATCATTTAAAATTAATGCTTCTAACAAACTTAAATTTTTAACATGTAATATTTTCAAAACACCCAACTGACCCCCGCCCCCTCCTCTCTGGTGTCATAGTCTATCACAGTTCCATCTATTGAAAAGCCACCTTCTAAGTTTTTGAAGTGGATAGCCAAGCCTTTAGTTGAATTGAACTAGTTTTATTGTAGTGTATGTTTTTTTGTACTTAAACTAATTAAATTGGGCAAAAACCTCCACAATGTTGTTAGCAGCCATATCTTTAATTTCCAAGTGTTCATTTGGATTTAATTTCTTTTTTTACTAAATTTTAAACAACCCTAAGTGTGAAACCAATTAGTTAGTGATATATTTCTTTTTGTGACCAATCCTAGGAAAAAAATTTTAAAAGATTAACTACACCCTATAAAATTTTTCATATCATAAGCACACTTCCCAATCTCCAAATTTCTTTTAATTTTATATAATTTGGATTTCTACAGAGGAATTGTTAAGTGCTTCAATTTTAGGGTCAAAAACTAAATCTATTGTCTATATTTTGTTTGCTAACCCTAATCACTAACATATTTTTACTACCACTCCAATTTAAACCCTACTAGAACCTTCTTTACTCTTCTAGGCCTCTTAAAAAAGACCCATCCATGAATTAAGTTGCCAAAAGGGGCCCCTCTACAACCCACATCACATAGTCACTTTATAAATTTGATTGAACAATCATGGCTTGCTCTTATGGCATTTTATTATTATTATTTTTATATCATCATGAAGGCTTTGAAAGTTTTATTAAATAAAAATAGAACATCAGATAATGCATATGATAGAAATTTAGTTATATTAATTAACCTTTTTGGATTCTAACCATTGAATTATCCAAAAGGGAGTTTTCTTGGTAGTGATATAAACAATATTATTATTTGTAAATTCGATGGTTATTAGGTGCAAATCCTAATTTCTTAAAAAAAATTAAATAGAGATTAATTAAATTATTTTAAAATTATATTAACTATCTCAAAAAGTTTATTAGTTTTATGGTAAAACATACAAAAAAAACTTGATTTTAGTTTCCATTAATTCTAATGTATTTTTTAAAAGTAGAAGATAGTCTTAACATATCTATCAAAGACAATGGTGAAAGAAAGGTCATGAAATCCAAATTTCCTTAAGAAATAATGTTGTCACATGAGATGCATCTTTTAATTTTGAATAAATAAGAACTTTGCTAACTTAAGAAAGTATCTTTTTTACCACTAAACATGACCTAATAGTAATCATTAATATAATAGGTTTTAATATCATCTACTTATCAGACTTAGCTTATGAGGACATATAGAAATAAATAATTTTCTTAAAAACATCCCACTTTAATGAAGGTAAGTGAAATTATATTTTCATAAATCCAATGTTTTTATCTTCATCAATTTATTTAACTATACTACTAGAATGCAACTTCACAATAAGAATCATAAGGCCTAATTTAAATACTTAAGATATGTTATGTAAAATCAAGATATATTGCATAATCATTTATAATCCACTAAATCCAATAATCTAAACTTTAAATGAAGAAATGTTTATAATTACACTTGATTATGCATTGAATGGTATATTTTATACCCTATGTTTATATTTGAGTATAATAGAATAGTCTTAAGAAAACTCAATCCACTTCTCATTCTTATGATTAAGTTTTCATTGGATGCTAACAAAATATTTAACATAAGGGTCAAAATTAAGGACAAATTCTTTTTGTTATGGTTAATTCCTTTTATATCTTAATAATTTAATAATAACATAAATTTCTCAATCATAAGTAGAACAACTTTGGTTTGACCTCATTTACAATTTACTAAATATTAATAATGGTATGATTTTTCCAACGCAGAATTTAACTAATATTGATCAGGCTAAATAGTGTACGCAAGTGCATGTGATTTTCAAGCAAAACAATGATAAGATGAGTATCATTCCAATAATAGTCTTTTATAAAATTTTATTAATATAAGTACTAATGGAATTGCCATCCTAATTATTTATCCAACTAAATTAAGATGCAAAAAATTTAAATTTACTTAAACTTAATAAAATTTGCTTCTAAAATAAAAAATTTATAGTATTTACTTAATTCTAAAAAATATATTATGAATGTATGATTCCTTAATTATTTTTATGAATTTTTTATGTGAGGATAATATTTTTATGTAGTATTCAATGAGTACATATTTTATTATTCTATGTTTGTCTACATCAAAAAGGCCTAATCACTATTTTTAATTAGTTATATGCCTATATAATAAGTAAAATATTTGATTGCAGTATTTTCATCTTATTATAAGATTGTAAATCCCTAATATCATCTGCTTATATATTTTTAATTTTTTTGATCAACTTTCCTTATTTGTTAATCTATGACTCTTTCAATATCTCTAAATCACATTATATGTTAAATTTATAATTAGCTAGATCACAATTAAATTAAGCATTGAGAAAAGTAAAGTAATATAGTCATTCATTATACAAAACTTTTACTTTAAACTTCACAATACATAAAAAATACATAGCTCCAAAAATCTAGAGTACAACATAATTTGTTATTCATTTTAGGAAGAAAGAACAGTGTGTTTCTAAGGAAGAGAGAATAATGTCATAAATGTAGAAGAACATCTAAATAATCAAGAGTACAAAAAGATATAACTCAGTAATAGTTTTCTAAGTTATTCTTTATCCTTTCCCTTGCCTTCCAATCTAAATATCTCTTTCTGAATTTTCTCTTTCCTTCTATTCACAATGTATAATGCATCAACATAACAATTACAACACACCAACATATTCACTTAGTGTCTCACTCTCCAAGTGACTTTACACTCACACTTTGACATAATACTAATACACACTTGCCAAAATATTTTTTTCAATACAATTAGAGGTCTAATTTTAAGTTGAGTACAGTTCTAATAGTTGTCCCCACATCCTCTCTAATAACTCCTTTGAACAACAATTAAAACACCCAAATCAACCGATGAAACTTCTCAAAATTAATCTATCAAGCCATAGTGTTACAACAGCTGATGTATAGCTCCTAAGCATTGGTGTTTCTATTTTGCTACTTAAATAAGTGCTATTGGGGTGTCACGCCATTGATATTTCAACACTTAGGAGTTTTGCTTACTATCTTTATACTAAAATGACACAAAGTTAGTCATCTCATGCTTAAGTGTTCTGGTTACTATGCTCAACCATTTTTTAGGCTTCTTTGGCTATTTTTAGTACTGTAGTGTTATTCCTTGTATGCCTTGGCGATGTGGTGTTTGCTAAAAAAAATACCTTTGAGGATGCTCTTCAATATATTTATTGAGGCAGGTAGGAGTTTGTTTTCTCATGAGATAGATTGGTAGATATTCAACCAGATTTCTCCTAACACTATGTTAGAGTTTATTTAGATCTGGGTTCTACTTCCTATGGACACAACCCTCCATAGTTAATTACCCCTCTTACTACTATAAGAGAGCACTCTTAATTAATGTTGGAAACAATCTTATCTTCCTCATATGAGTTGGCCCCTAGTGGTGTGCATAATATGGCATATATGACTACCATTTTACTTAAACTGTATATTAAGGGGCATAATGACACACCCAATCAAGATCCTATGGTTCCGTTATCCTAGGCTATCATTGTCCTTAATCTACTTAGCCAAGGAAAATAGTTCTTGACCAAAGAATCCTTGTTAGCAGCCATGGGTTGCATCATCCAAGGTGTTCTTATAGACCTGGGGTGATATTTATCTAAATTGATAAATTAAGTCAACCTTAGCTAAGATAAGGATTTTTTCCTTAATAAATATCTTCCATAATTCATCGCTCAAGGGGTGAAGCAATTAAGGAACATACGGGCTATTTCCATGATCGAAATATAGTGGAACTATATAAAAAGCCAAGTAATCTAGTCAAAATTTTCAAGTCATATCTATATTTCATGTGATGTCATCTCATGGAAAAACCATGAAGACAGAGGGCACATGCCATGTCCTTGCTGGTATGAGATTACAGAGTATGAACATAGATTTATTTAATTTGACATTAGCTACTTGTAAGCAAAGGTTTTCTAAGATTACCATCCTTGATAAATAATGATGGATGATTGGATGATTATTTTAATTTATCTTGAATAATGAATGTCATTCATTTTATACATATCCCCTATGGTTGAATTTTACAATCAACAAGGCCATCATCAAGGTATGATTACATTTTGTTGGGCTAGACCTAGTCATAAGGCCCAACCAAAAAATTAACACACGCAACATCCTCAGACATTTTATTTATATTTTTATACATGTGTCGGAGCACATATAGGTATATTTATAATTTCTATTAGAATTGGTAGAATGATTTTGTATTTTTATTTAATTTTAAAATTCAGCCTACAAAGCTTATTTAGATATTAGGATTGAATCCTAGATCTTTAAGTTCATACACATGCAAGAGATTTAAATTTATTTTATGTTAACCCGTGAAGCATCCTCAGAGATGGAACTTAAGAAATTATTATTATGCTGGGGCCCATGTGGGTAATTCAAATCCATTTATTAAGTGTCATGACATTAAAAATATGTTTATAAGGATAGTTACTCAGTTCTAGGATAAAGTGCCTTGGCACTTGCTGTAGCCATGGCACTGTAAAATTGGTACCTTGATGTCGAGTGCTTAATACTATAGCATTATAGGGTATCTATGTGTGTCTCTTAAAAAGGTAAAGGATCAGTGCCTTGGTGCTACAAATATAGCTCTGTAGTACCTAACATTTTATTTATTTAGCTTAGTTTATTCATGTTGACTAGCTGACTAGTGCCTCAGTGCTAATTAAATGGCATTGTGGTGCTAGTCAAAGGTCGATACAAAAAGCTGGTAGATGAATAGGCACTTTAAATAAAAAAGACAAACTTTTTATTAGTAATATGGCACTGAGTCAGAGAACCACATCACTACATCAATGTGTAACACATTTTTAGTAATGAAATTAATGGTAATGAATGCTCTTTTTGACTAGCATAATGACCCACTTGACCAATTGATTAGTGCCTTGGCACTGTATGTGAGCGCTACAGTGCTATGTTACTATTTTGGAACCTGAAAGGCTAGGGCCTTGGCAATGATATAATAGCATCATGATGCTAGGCTGGGTTTAAAATAAACCCCTTGGGCTGCTCATTTTTTCATTCCCCATTCTCCATTCCTTAGAGCTCTCTATCTCTCTCTCTCATTTTCTCATTTTTCTCTCTTACTAAGAAATTAGTTATGCTATTCAGGAGGCTCATTAATAAGAGGAGGGCTACTTCAAGTAAAGCTAACAGATTTGTTAGTGTGGAAGTTGATGACAGGCATCAGCACACTCTTACCCACAAGCATCTCAACCAGGAAAGAAGCTTCTACAATCTAGGTGGAAGAGTAGAATGGGTGATTAATGAATGCAGCTAGGCTAAGCTAGCCCACAAAAGCAACTCATGTGTCAACCCCATGGTCTGATAGTTCTTTGCCAATGAGAAAGAGCACCAAGATAATAAAATCTTCATTCAGGGAAACTAGTAAGTTTTGATATCACTGTCATCAATGCATATTAAGAATTTCCAAATGTAGCTTACGATCAATATCTTATCAATTATAATAAGCACTTAGATTTTGATGAAATTCTTAGTTTTCTCATTGGTAAAAATGCCAACATCCAGAGGAAAAGATGGAGGAAAGGATTATCAACTTTCCTACGGCTGGCCTAATGGTAGTCAAATGCTTAACATTATTTCATTTATGCCAAGCTGATGCTTGTTGATCTCATTTTTGGATGAGGTTAACATTACTTCCAAAATCAGTAATTATGAAACCTAATCTTACATTAGGAATCTCTTAATTAGATACCTAAAATCCTTTGCTTAGTGACCTAATAAACCTTTCTAGGATCTAACCCATCAAAATTGGATAGACATAAACCAAACTTAAACCCAAACCCAAAATAATTGGAATCTAAAATGTATTTGAACTTATATCAAGGTAAATAGGGTAATTAACCTAATTACCTTATTTTTTTCTAAAACCATTTAAACTTAAAGAAATTCAAACTAAATCAAAACAATTGAAAATCAAAATCAAATAAAACCATGAAAACAAATTAAAAGTATAAATAAATCCAAATCCAAACTACGATCAAAAGTGGTCAACCATTCTAACATAGGTTTGACCTAAGTGGATCCCACCAAGCAAAGGTCAACCTAGTAAAATTTGATCAAATAAATCATTTCAAATGATCTAAATGATAAATATTTATATCTAAATATGAATTTAAGAGAATATAAATCCAATAAGGCCTTAATTAAGCCAAATAGGTCCTTTGACCAAAATGGGCCTAAAATGAACCATATTCGATTTAAATCCAAATCAAATCAAAATCAACCCAAATTACTTGTGTAAAATCATTTAGAATGAATATTAACACAAATCAACTAATTATCGAGCCTAATTTGACCTAAATGAATCCAAACCTAACACAAGCTTAATCCATAAGACTAATATGGACCAAATTGGGTTTTAAACCCTAAGTAAATGAAATTAATTGATCCAATCCTTTCTAAATCCTTGGATCAACATAAATGAAAAATAAATACAATGTAATTGAGTCAAATAAGACATTTGACTCAATCCAATCCAACCCAAGTTCACTTGAACTATAATGGATATAGCATGGAATAAACCAATAAATATTTGCAAATTTTATGTAATTTGTTAATTAGGAACATTACAAAGAGTTGAATTGATGTAATTGAAGCATTAATTAAATGTTAATCCATTCAATGGACAAAGTTAGATTAACCTAAATCAAAAATTTCTTAAATGTCACAATTGAACCCATGTTCAAACCCAATCCCTTGGAATATCCTAAAATGAATTTAAGATGATTGGCAGCCAATTTTAGACAGTTTAATTAAATTGAAGTCAAGACAAAATGATGGAATATGCCATTATAAAGAGGGATTGCATGGAGATAAGGAAAGGTTCCCCAATCCACTCACCCCCTTAGCATCGCACCTCTTCAGCCTTGGATAGCTATTAAATAGCTGATGATCCTTGGAGCTAGCCTCCAAAGACATCAATTAGCCATGGCTGACCAAAGATAGAAAAAAATACCATAAGAGGCTCTTGATTTCTAATGAAAAAATTGAATATGCACACTCTCGAGCTAAATTGATCATTCCATCATCTTTGCCACCTCACACAAAGTCTATTGTAATCTTTCCTCAATCCCCTCACCACCGAGAGGCCAGAGAATGACCAAAGTTGACAAAAAGAAGGTCGAGCTTGGTCTAGGAGGAAATCCACAATAAGAGGATCTAATTCCTTCTTCCTACAACCTTGTTTTATCATTTTGAAGTTATTGGAATCAATCCCATCATTGGAGATCACCAGAGTTGAGGTATGCCATTAAAGCCTCCTCTTAAGCTTTCGATTTTGGGACTTTTCCAAAAAGTTTGATCTCAAGTAAGATTAACTTGTATAGATCCATTTTATTTTATTCATTGATCATTTCAAAATTAATATGGAACAATTTCAATGGTTGGATTACTCAAAATTGGCCCGAATCGACGAACAACTATCAACGTTCATCTCCGTCAAAGGACAGATAATCTCCATCGTTCATGCCTTCTATTACGAATGAACGACTCTGATTTAGTTGGATCATTTGAATTAATCCCTTAAGAAAATTATAGAAGGAATTGTGACCAAAGATCGAATAGTCTGGATGAATTCCACGTGCGCCACCTTTTTAACGTAGGATCCACGATCCCGCATCTACAAATACCACGTCACCACATCGGATCAATTTGGATCCCACACAGTTAAAGTGAAAAATTGGGATTTTTAGATTTAAATTTTTTTTAAAAAATACAAAAAAATTAAAAAAATCATACAAATTTTTATATAATTTTAAAAATTACAAATTTGAGCTTTATGGATTCCTCTTTATGAGAGGAATCCATTAAACCTAAAAACCCCAATTTTTATGGGGTAATTTTGTGTTAATTTAAGTTTATATAAAGAATTTCAAACTTAAATTAATCCTAAACCATTAACCCAAATTGAAATAAAACTTTGAGAAATTAAAATTGAGACTAAAACACATATTAGGAAAAATTCTCATGATTTAATTCATAATAATTAAAAAATAATAAATTTCAAACTCTAATTCCTAATTTTGATAAAACAAATTATGAAAAATGATCAAATAATTTTCAATCATCATAACACACCTGAATAAATTTAACTATACTAATGAAACTCATTGAAACCTAATGAATTACAAAATCACTTAATTTGGCTTTTAATTAAATTAATTGATTCAATAAGTTAACCTGAACTTAGAAAAGTCATAATAAATCAACCAAAACTCCAAAAATTCTAAATTAGCCCTCTATGGATGCATATTCTAGACAGAAATTAAAAAAAAAAACCCCTAAGTAATTTGTCATAAATTAAGCTTAATTTAGATTATAATGAAATAATTAAAGCCTTAATTAATCCCAAATTATGCATCTTTTCAAGGTGAAATTTTAGGGAAATCAAATTGGCAAGGAACCCCAATTGCATAAAACTTTTATACCCAATTGACTTCTAGATTGGGAATTCTTGAATTTTCAAGTCTCTAAGTAAATGTATAGAAAATAATAAATAAAAAATCACAAAAATTATAAAATCCATAATGTAAACTTAAAAAATCATAATTGAGAGCTAAACACTTCAATAAAAATGTTCAAGCAATTTGAAAGTAAAAGAACCTAATTAAACATAAGTTAAGGATTAAGAATAAGTGAAAATGTGGAATTTAATTAAATTCCAAAATTAATAAACAATTAAACCATGATAAACCCATTAATCAACTGAAATACAAACTTCACTAACCTCTGAACTTTATAATCCATCAACATATAAATACATTAAAGCCATTTAGATTAAGGAATAAAATGGCATGATTAGGATTAATTGAACCTAAAATAACATAAAAGTTAAAATAACCTAGGGTAAACTTAATTCACATAACATAATAATAACCCTTCCTTAACTTTCTTAGGTCATGATGAATAAGGGAAATCATATTATGTTAAATAATAAAAAGAACCTTTTAAATAACATAATCATTATTCTTTAAGTTAATTGAAATGAATTGAATTATTCCATAATACATAACTTGGAATCAACCATCTTAATCTGAGTTCATTAATAAGTATTAGAAAACCTAATGAAATAAATGAATTGAAATAAGAGAAATAGAAAATAGTAAAATGTAAATAATCAATTCAAAATAATACAAATTATACCAATGGGAAAATTGAATGATATTAAACTTAAGAATGAATGTAAATTTACTTAAGTTAATAAACATCAACAAAATGAACAAATGAAATCAACTTGAAAAATAAACATGATAAATCCATTCAAATATAATAAGTAAACTAAATCATCCCAAAATTAAATGAACAAAAAATAAACAAATAAAATGAATATAACTTAATGGAACATAAAGATCAAAGATAAAACGTAAAGTTAAATGAAATCAAACATAAAGGTTTAACCTAAACTAAACATAACAATATTAATGAACAAAATGAAAAAGAATGAAACACATTAGCCTAAATATATTTGATTGACATAATGAACATACATTAAACAAAAACAAATATCAAATATGAACATTAACAAAAGAAATAAAATAATAAATAAAATAAGAAATTAAAAGAAGAATCAAATTATGAACTTAATTCAAATCAAATCATCTAAATGAATCTAATAGGAGTTAATTAAGATACTAAGGATCTTAATTATACCTCTAGAATGAACCTTCATCTTAGGATGAAGGCTTTATTCTATTAGAACTTAGGATGTTGAATAGAATGGGTTCCACCCAAAATAAACTATATTGTGTCCTTCATTCTTGAAATTCTAATCTTACTTTAACATAAAATGTACCTAAAATGAAAATTAAATTGTAATTTATTAAATCACTTAAAGTGAAACCACCCTTTGTACATTAAACCAATTTTGAAACTGAAAGAAATTAATGGAATTAAAACAAAAAATTTCATAATCAACATCATATGGTATATAGTCTGGACATCCGCAATCGCAGGGCTACTAGTCTGAAGTAGGTCTTGACACCTCAAATCTCTGGTATAACAACAACACGTACCTATGAAGCAATATTATAAAAATTAACAAGTTTAAAAATAAAATTAAATTATAAATTAAATTATTAAAACCAAAAAGGCCTAGTAATGTCTTATCACATAAACCCCCATTTTTCATACACTAAATCAATAGGTCATTGACTTACATTAGGCCATTCTTTGATATTTTGTCATATTCTATGATGATGTGATGTGAAATGCTTATTTTTTCTTATTTTGTGGTATGCTATTTTAGACTGGATGGTAGGATGTTATTTTTAGAATTAACATTGTCTTCTATAGGAGGCTGTGCTAAAATGGACTATTGTCATAAAATAAATTATAAAATTATTGTTTACTAGTAGGTGTTTAATAGTCCCTTAGTATAGCCCAATAGGATAGGTGGGCTTGGAAAGCAACTAATGCTAAGCCCATAGGTTTGTAAAGTGTAACTGTTATGTGTTATTTGTATTTTCCTAACATCTACTTTGTAGGGCTCATAATTTATTTCTGAATTTAAAATGTAAAATTTGAGCTTAGAATTAGGTTAGGATCTATAAGGTCTAGGATTAGTAGGAGCTGACCCTACCAATAGATGGGTGCAGTGGTCCCCTATAAAGCCTAATGGAGGTCCCTTAAGATAGAGATGATCCTGGAAAGAAGACATATAGATCTAAATTTTTGTTCTAGGTTGGGCTGTATAAGGGCAGAGCTTGGCTGCCCATTTTCACTTTCTTCTGGGGTGTATTGTGGTTCCTAGTCGCATTGGCCTTTCTTTAATTTAAAATTGGCTTAATTTATTTTTAGGGCACAATAGAATCAACTTGCTTTTCTAAGTTTCTTTCTGTGTTATATTTTCTATGATGAATGCCTAGACGATTAGGCTCTTAGGGAAAACTAAATTTTCTACCCAATTTAAATCAAATCAACTTAAACACAAAAACAGAATTTTTTGAAACTTATATAAGTTAAAGCCCTAGGAATAACTTAAAATCAACTAGAAATATTTAGCTCTTACGAACCATACTATTATATTTCTCTTAACTCTTGAATTGGGCACTTTACCCATTGCACATAATGGGCATCTGACCTTTGAGAATGACAACTTTCTTGGGAAAGTCTGCCTTCTTTTAATAATTTGGCCCATGACTAATTCTAATTACATGGAATTTAAGCATAAAATGCATACCCAAGACCTTAAATGAATCATGAGTCAAAATATTTAAAAGCTAAAAAATCTGCATTAGTTAATGCATATCATACCTTACATTATCCTAGGGATTAGGGAGTGAGTCTAGGTTCTTAGATTTTTTTTCCTAAAATGCAACAGCCCAACCATCTTGCATACATGAGACTTAGCATCATGGGTTTAAAATGTGCTTAGGTGGTGTTAGCTGGTAGCCCTTCTAGGCATGTTATAAGTCTAGAAGAGTCACTGATAGGTTTATTCCCTTAAATGAATGGAATGACTAATAATTCCTAAAGATGAAACTAGGTTGAGCATCTAACTTATGTTAGAAGCACTTATAGACATAGGCTTTGAAGCATCCTATTAGAGTAAGTCTTCAACCTTAGGCATTTCTATAATCTTGTGCTTCTAGAATCTAAGCCCTAGATTTTTTAAGAAAGTTTCAACATGAAATCTAAATTAAATTCCAAAATTTAAATACCAATGGTAGGATAGTTGAAATGCTAACTAGGCAACCCAGTATCAGTAGGCATTTCTAACTTAATCTCAATTGGAATCCAAAAGTAAGTCTTTCCACTTTGGATCGTTTCTAATCAAAATTCCTATATATCATTCCTCTAAAAACCAACTCATCTCTTTAATTAAGAGTATTCTTAGGAAGAGATCCTTCATTTCTATGTTGTAATTAACTATGAGGGCTTACCCTTATAGTGAACTATGAACCTAGTTTAAAATAAATCCTGCTCAACTTGTCATGTAATTCAGGGGAAAACTTCTCTAGTACATGAAAGACTAACTAGCTATAAAAGTCTTTTATTAAATAATTGAATCCAATATAAGATAACATATTTATTTTTTGAGATAATATTTTTACTCTTTAATGATGCATTTGATCATCCAAATAAGAAATTCCTAAATCTTATGTGGTGTCATAAATTTTCTCCACAATGCCCATTGGTAATATTAGTGAGGTAACCAAGGATATGGATGTTTTGAATTTTGTAGTTCACAAGGGCTTTACAGTTGATATAGGAAAGATAATTTATAATTCTATTTATAAAATGTATAGGGGCAGTACTACAGTTGGGTATGGTCTCCCTCTCTCATTTATGGTTTGTTCACTACAGTGGGTGTGTTAGGGGAACTCGATGAAGAAGTTCTTATTCAGAAGCCTCCTTTAACAAAAAAAGCTTATTGAGGGGTATTCAAGGTATGAAGTGGAGGAGAGCAAATGTGCCCCATGACCTAAACCTCAATCCTCTAGACCCTTAAATGAGCAAGTTTCACATTTAAGGATAGAAGTAGATGAGAGTAGCCATAGGCATCAAGCTCTAGAAAAGATATTTGATTATCATATGGATCAACATCAAATATAATTTTCTTATATGACCTAGTTCAATAAGGCACTGGTCCATATGTTTGAAAATTATGGTCTTGGGGATCCAGATCAGAATTCTTTTCTTATCATACCTTAATATCCCCCTTATGTACCTACCTCACTGGAGCTAGAAATAGAGGAGTAGGTAGATGATTATAAGTACTATTTTTTCTCATTTTTTAAATTTGTATTCATATTTTTTCTATTTTTTATTATTTTAATTATAGTAATAATTTTTTTAATAGATTTTTCATTTAATAAAGGCGTGCTTCTTTATTTTTATTCTCTCATGTTTATCACTATGTAATACTCCAAGATTTAAATTTTTTTCTAGAATACTACTTCACATTATGGTTCAGTGCCTAGGCGTTGGTAAACTAGTAACTCAATGATGTTAAGTTGAAGAAATTGGTCCAGAAATCTGAGAGCTCAATCCCTTAGCGCTTTATTTATCGCCCCATAGTGTTATGAGGTATAATTTAGATTTCACTATGAATATCCTAATATCATTATTTTGTGTGTGGAAATACAGTGCCTCAGTGCTTGGATACCAATGCCATGGTACTGTGAGATGTCCTCCAAAGTTTAATTTTCTTGAGGACTTAGCGCTTTGGCGCTATAACTCTAGCACCCCAACGCTATGAGTATAACTTCAAACGTCTTAACATTATCATTTTGGATTCATTTTTGAGAATATAGTGCCTCAGTGCTGGGATACTAGTGCCATGGTGCTATAAGATGACTGCCTAAACTTTATTTTCCCAAGGACACAGAGCCTTGGTGTTGGCCCTACAGCATCATGATGCTACTTCACTAATGTCTAAGATTCAAATTTTTTGCATCATAATGCTTTAGTAGTGCTAGTTATCATTATTATTTTAATGTTTAAGCAATCTTATCCCTCATTTTAGATGCAAGATTGATAGTGGGAGAGTTTCATTTCACACTAAAACTAAGTTGAATAGTGAAAGAGATAGGGGACCCCAAAGCTTAGTTTTATGGCAAAGCATGACAATACCTCGGCACTAAAAGATTGCAGTAGCTTGAGAGCTTAGCTCCACAACACCCAATTTATGCTACCTCGGTGCTCTAGATAGAGTGTTCAAAATTTCATTTTCGAGATTTTGGCAACTCATAATTGGGACTTAGTGCCACGATGTTGAGGGATGAAAACACTTATGTTAAACTAAATTGTTGAAGATTTTAACAAGTTTTGTATGAAACTTTAGTAGCATAACATGTTAGAAATGCTAGGTTTTTTACATATTTTAGTGTGAATGCACTCTTCTCCCTTGTTTCAAATCCAAGATCAATAGAGGGAGAATGTTCGTCTCATGCCGGATCCAAGTTCAATGGTGGAGGCCTTCAACATTCAATATTTAAGATTTTGAAATATTTTTAATCTTAGGGAGCATTCATTTTACTCTGGATCAAAAATCAATGAAGATGTACCCTTTTATTCGTCACCAAATCCATGATTGATGGTGAGAAGAGAGAGAGAGAGAGCCTATCGGGGTTCTGCTCTTTCCTTTTATAGGCAATTCTCTCAAAGGGGATGGTTTTTTTAGGTAATTTTCTTATATGACCTAGTTCAATACTATGTTGGTATGGTCTTGGGGTTCTAGGTCAGGATTCTTTTCCTATGGTACCCCAATATCCCCCTTATGTACCTACCTCACCAGAGTTAGAAATAGAGGAGTAGGTAGATGATTATATCTACTAATTTTCCCTCATTTCCCAAATTTGTATTTTTATTTTTCAACACTTTTTATTATTATTTTAATTATAATAATACTTTTTAATAGATTTCTCATTTAATAAAGGTATGCCATCTTTATTTTTATTCTCTTATTTTATCACTATGTAATACTCCAAGATTTAAAATTTTCTAGAATACTACACATTATGGTTCAGCGCCTAGCCATTGGCAAACTAACAGCTCAATGCTATTAAGTTGAAATGATTGATCTAAAAATCTGAGAGCTCAATGTCTTAGTACATTATTTATAGTCCCATGGTGTTATGAGGTATGATTTAGATTTCACTATCAATATCCTCATATCATTATTTTATGTGTGGAAATATAGTACCTCGGTGCTTAGATACTAGTGCCATGGCACTACGAGATGTCCACCAAAGTTTAATTTTCTTGAAGACTTAGTTCCATGGTGCTATACTTCTAGCACCCCAACACTATGAGTATAGTTTTAATCATGATATAAATGTCTTAACATTATCATTTAGGTTTCAATTTTGAGAATACAATGCCTCAGTGCTGGGATACTAGTGCCACGGTGCTATAAGATGACTGCTTAGGCTTTATTATCCTGAGGACATAGTGCCTTGGTGTTGGCCCTACAGCATCATGATGCTACTTCACTATTATCTAAGATTTAAATTTTTTGTGACATACTGCTTTAGTAGTGCTAGTTATCAAAAATTTTTTAATTTCTTAGCATTCTTATCCCTCATTTTAGATCCAAGATTGAGAACGGGGGAGTTTCATTTCACACTAAAACCAAGTTGAATAGTGAAAGAGATAGGGGACCCTAAAGCATAGTTGGATGGCACAGTATGACAGTGCCTCAACACTAAAAGATTGCATTAGATTAAGAGCTTAGCTCCACAGCACCCAATTTATACTACCTCAACACTCTAGATAGAGTGTTCAAGATTTCATTTTTGAGAGCTTAGCAACTCAAAACTGGTCCTTAGTGCCATGATGTTGTGGGATGAAAACACTTGTATTAAACTAAATTCTTAAAGATTTTAACAAGTTTTTAAAGAAATTTTAGTAGCATAAAACTTTAGCGATGCTAGGTTGTTTACATATTTTAGTGTGAATGCACTCTTCTCCCTTATTTCAAATCCAAGATCAATAGTGGGAGAATGTTCATCTCATGCTACAACCAAGTTCAATGGTGGAGATCTTGAGATTTTAAGATTTTGATTTTTTAATCTTTTCATTTTACTTTCAAAATTGATGAAGATGTATAATGAAGAGAAAGAAGAGAAGAGAGAGACTACTATTCTCCCATTTTTATAGGCCATTCTCTCGAATGGGATAGTTTTTTATAGGTAATTTTGTTATATGACCCAGTTCAATATGGCGCTGGCCCATATGTTTGAAAATTATGGCCTTGGGGATCTAGGTCAGGATTCATTTCCTATGGCACCTCAATATCCCCCTTATGTACCTACCTCACCGGAGCTAGAAATAGAGGAGTAGGTAGATGATTATAATTACTAATATTTCCCTCATTTTTTAAATTATATTGTATTTTTCATCTCCTTTTTATTTTTTAATTATAGTAATAATTTTTTTGTAATAGATTTCTCATTTAATAAAGGTGTGTCATATTTATTTTTGTTCTCTCAAGTTTATCACTATGTAATACTCCAAGATTTAAAATTTTTCTAGAATACTATGCATTATGGTTCAGCGCCTAGGCATTGGTAAACTAGCAGCTCAAAACTGTTAAGTTGAAACGATTGATCCAAAAATCTGAGACCTCAACACCTTAGTGTTATATTTATAGCTCCGCAGCGTAGTGAGGTATAATTTAGATTTCATGATGAATATCCTAATATCATTATTTTGTGTATGAAAATGCAGTGCCTCGGTGCTTAGGTACCAGTTCCATGGCACTGTGAGTTATTCGCCAAAGTTTAATTTTCTTGAGGACTTAGTGCCTTAGCGTTATACTTCTAGCACCCTAACACTATGGGTATAACTTCAAATGTCTTCACATTATCATTTGGGATTTAATTTTGTGAATATAGTGCCTTAGTGCTAGGATACTAGCACCATGGTGCTATAAGATGACTGCCTAAGATTTATTTTCTCGAGGACATAGTGCCTTGGTGTTGGCCCTATAGCATCATGATGCTACTTCACTAATGTCTAAGATTCTAAATTCTTATGGCATAATGCTTTAGTAGTGCTAGTTAACATAATTATTTTAATGTCTTAGCATTCTTATCCCTCATTTCAGATCCATGATCGATAGCCAAAGAGTTTCATCTCAAACTAAAACCAAGTTGAATAGTGAAAGAGATAGGGGACCCCAAAGCTTAGTTTTATGGCACAGTATGACAGTTCCTCAACACCAAAAGATTGGATTAGCTTGAGAGCATAGCTCCACAACACCCATTTTCTACTGCGTCGATGCTCTAGATAGAGTGTTCAAGATTTCATTTTCAAGAGCTTGGCAACTCAGAACCGGGCCTTAGCGCCATGATGTTGCGGGACGAAATCACTTGTATTAAACTAAATTTTGAAGATTTTAACAAAACTTTTAAGAAAGTTTAGTAGCATAACACTTTAGAAATGCTAGATTTTTTATATATTTTAATGTGAATGCACTCTTCTTCCTTATTTCGAATTCAAGATCAATAGAGGGAGAATTTTCTTCTCATGCCAGAACCAAGTTCAATGTTGGAGGTCTCTAGCATTCAATATTTAAGATTTTGAAATATTTTTAATCTTAGAGAGCATTCATTTTACTTTGGATCAAAAATGATGAAGATGTACCCTTTTATTCATCATCTAATCTAAGATTTATGGCGAGAAGAGATAGAGAGAGAGAGAGAGAGAGAGAGAGAGCCTAAGGGGGGCTGCTCTCCCCTTTTTATAGGAAATTCTCTCAAAGGGGATAGTTTTTATAGGTAATTTTCTTATATGACCCAGTTCAATATGGCATTGGTCCATATGTTTGAAAATTATGATCTTGGGGATCCAAGTCAGGATTTTTTTTCTATGACACCTCAATATCTCCCTTATGTACCTACCTCACTAGAGCAAGAAATAGAGGAGTAGGTGGATGATTATAACTACTAATTTTTCCCTGATTTTCAAATTTTTATTTTTATTTTTTTATCTCTTTTTTATTATTTTAACGATAGTAATATTTTTTTTGTAATATATTTTTCATTTAATAAAGGTGTGCCTTCTTTATTTTTATTCTCTCATGTATATCACTATGTAATACTCCAAGATTTAAAATGTTTCTAGAATACTACTCAAAATTATGGTTCAGTGCCTAAGCATAGGTAAATTAGCAGCTCAACGCTGTTAAGTTGAAATGATTGATCCAAAAATCTAAGAGCTCAATGCCTTAGCGCTATATTTATAGCCCCATGGTGTTGTGAGGTATAATTTAGATTTTACTATGAATATCCAAATATCAATATTATGTGTGTGGAAATATAGTGCCTCGGTGCTTGGATACTAGTGCCATGGCACTGTGTGATGTCCGCTAAAGTTTAATTTTTTCGAGGACTTAGTACCTTGGTGCTACACTTCTAGCACCCCAACGCTATGGGTATAACTTAAATCATGATATAAATGTCTTAACATTATCATTTAGATTTCAATTTTGAGAATACAATGCCTCAGTATTGGGATACTAGCGCCACGCTGCTATAAGATAATTGCCTAAGCATTATTTTCTCGAGGACACAATGCCTTGGTGTTGGCCCTATAGCATCATGATGCTACTTCACTAATGTCTATGATTCAAAATTTTTGTGGAATAATGCTTTAGTAGTGCAAGTTATCATAATTTTTTTAATGTCTTAGCATTCTTATCCCTCATTTCAGATCTAAGATCAATAGCGGGAGAGTTTCATTTCACACTAAAACCAAGTTGAATAGTGAAAGAGATAGGGGACTCCAAAGCTTAGTTTTATGGCACAGTATGATAGTGCCTCAACACTAAAAGATTGCATTAGCTTGAGAGCTTAGCTCCATAACACCCAATTTATGATGCCTCGGTGCTCTTGATAGAGTGTTCAAGATTTTATTTTCAAGAGCTTGGCAACTTAGAATTGAACCTTAGTGCCACGATGTTGTGGGACGAAAACACTTGTATTAAAATAAATTCTTGAAGATTTTAACAAATGTTTTATGAAAGTTTAGTAGCATAACACTTTAGTAATGCTTGGTTTTTTACATATTTTAGTGCGAATGCACTCTTCTCCCTTGTTTTGAATCCAATATCAATAGAGGGAGAATGTTCTTATCACGCCAGAACCAAGTTCAATGGTGGAGATCTTTAGCATTCAATATTTAAGATTCTAAAATATTTCTATTCTTCGAGAGCATTTATTTTACTTTGGATCAAAAATTGATGAAGATGTACTTTTTTATTTCTCACCAGATCCAAGATTGATGGTGAGAGAGAGAGAGAGAGAGAGAGAGAGAGAGAGAAGGGGGGCTTCTCTCTCCTTTTTATAGGCAATTATCTTGAAGGGGATAGGTTTTTTATGGTTGTAACTATCCCCTCCCCAAGTAGTAATTATTGTTGGTGAGTGGCATTCTTGATTCTAATAAAATTAAGAATTCATGAAAATGCCTCAGCACTGGTATCATAGTGCTACAACATTATGCCATTTAATTGGGCAGCCATCAAGGGCAGTTTAATCTTCTAGATTTTTTTAAAAGTGGCAATAATGCCTAAGCATTACAATTATAGCACTGTGGCACCCCAAAGCGGGATGTGTAAATTTTTATCACTTTTCATTCATTTCATCATTCTCTCTTTTTAAATGCAAACAAAATTGGCCCCCAATGAATGTGTCATGTTGATTGGACATGTTGCATTTGTTATTTTTTTATTTAATTATTTATGCATCATAATAAATAGAGAGAAAACTTGATCTTTAATTATTTTCATTTATCATGACATAGTAGAGGTTACAACTACAGGTGATTGGCTTGAATTTCTCTAATACAGGTAGAGGTTGTATGGGCTCTATAAGCCATAATAAACTACCTCTCCCTATCTTCATAAAGATGTTGAACGACAGCCTCCTGGTCATGGACCAACGAGGAAAGGACCCTCTTAGGTTCAGTTACTTGGGCTTCAAACCATAAGCAGTCTTCTTCTATAGTTGTGATAGCCTACTTGGTTATAATTTTTCTTCCTAATAGATACTAGCTACTCATCTGTAATTCCTTTAATTTGGTGAATATGTCAAGGAGCTCAAACTGTGCTCTAAAAATCTTTCTTTAATAGGATCTCAAAGCTCTAAGATTGTGGTCGAGGTCTTGATAAATCAAAGAGACTTGATGTGAAATGGTACTGAGTGAGGTCTCTGTAATAGTGATTGTATCTAACAAGACCTCTTGATAAGTACTATGTAATAATAATATTCTAAACTAAACATCTCAGCACAATAATTCCCAAAGCTACAACTTTCATAATTCAAGACCTCAGGCTGCAGCACAATCTAATAGAGATGTTTCTTCCATGCAAAAGCTAGAAAGCTCATGTATGTCTTCTGGATCAACACTCAAAAGCAAATGGTGTAATGCCATTGCTATGTGGCATAGGCTCTATTAAGAGCTGTAATGTAATAAGTCTAAAGGCCTATGGCGTGCCCTGGAGAGAAAGGATGAGATCTCTAGACAACATAACCTTTAAGCTACATCTTTGAAATTAGGAATATGATGAGACTCTACACAAGAATTGATATATAATGAATCATCCTGAGTGCCTGATTGCTCTATCACCCAAGTTGAATTTGACAAGAACTCCAACATGCATATGCTCACTGCTAATAGACAGAGTAGATGGTGGGGAAGCAGCACTAGTGTTTGTCAATAATATTAATGTGACAACACTACCCATCTACCCTATGAATGGCTCAACTGCTACTAGTGGGATGATAGTATAAGTAGGCTTATCTATCCCTGATACTCCTACATCATGACTAGCTATCATGGTGCTACGAATATCTATATCATCTCTCTCATGAGCTGATGGCCTTTCATCATTGCTTCCTACTATTTCCCAACTCATTTGATGATCTGTTAGGAATGCAAATGTCATACTGGTCTAGCTCTCCCCAATCTACGATTGTATATATAGAAGCCTAGCTCTAAATTGAAATAATATGTATGACAGATCCATGGTAGCCATAGGTGACTAACTCCTATGTAAGTTTTCTATGAAGCTATACAAACATCCAAACTAGACCCTAGGCGAAGTAAGAAAGCCCATTCTATGAAAGTTGTTGTAAATCGAACAAATAATGGCAGCATCCCCAAAGAATAAGTATATATTATATCTACTATATTTTGTAGTCCATGTATGGGTGTAGCCTGAGTAAAACCATACTATCTAGCCACTTTTTTGGGATTGTACTCATGATGTTTATAACAAAGCTAGGAAGATCTTAACCCTATAAGATATTTTACTATGTATCTGTATCATTGCTCTAATAATAGCAAGGGTGTCTCTCTATCTATAAGAAATTTTATGAATCTCTATCACAAGCTTTGATCAGGTACACCATGAAAAGTTGATATATGGATGAACTGAATGTGATCTTTCATGTGTGATAGAGAAAACATGAACATCCAGATTTGATCTCTACCAAAGGCGACTGTAGCCCTTCTCAACTACATGATCATAAGGAAATGCTGCTCTCTGAAATAGGATGGCATCTCGAGACAACTGAAAGTTCTTGATATAAGTATATAAATCCATTTATGAAAGTATTGCCAAGGAGCATCTATGTCATAATACCATGAGTCAGTGATCATGCTCACTCTGCCTAATCTTGATATAGTTAGGCTAATGATGCTGACAATAGTGCTATGCTTTCACCTAAAGCAAGCTAGCTAGCAATCTAAAGAGTGGAAGGATGGACAAGTCTATTGTGTCCTAAAAATATAAAATGGGATAGCCATGTCATAATAAAAGCCACTAGAGATAGCTCCTCATCCACATACAATGTTAAGATTTGCCAAAAATTGACTCTTCCTTTTAGCTCAAATCTAGCATTGAATGACTCTTCACCTAAATGAAATCCCATATCAAATGATTCTCTAATCATGCAAAATGAGGTAAACATATTGATGCATCAATGAAGCTCTTAGACCATGTGTCTATAGTAACTATGCTCTATCACCTACGTCTAGATCATCACTCTCTGAATAATTTATGGTAGTGATATAGAGCATGATAGAGAGCTGAGGAGTATACATGACTACCTCTATTATGCTGATTAGATGGTGGATGCTTAAAGAACTCATGATCTGGTGGTACACACTCCTCATAGGGCATGCCTATGCAAGGGAAACTTGTTATATCCTACATGTTAGCCAAGGTAATTGCCATCTCATGTGGACAAATCCAGCAAGTATTGGTGATCCTGTCTCAATGCTCTCGTATGCCCTGGGTCCAAGTAAATGGTAGGTGGCTATAGTCAAAAAATGATGCATATACTACATGATATATGCCAGCCCTCCTAAGGATCTCGCCATTGTTGACTTCATGAGCCCCACCTCATATGAAATTAATTTTGATGATAACAAACATATGTTCAAATGTTAATAGAACAACAACAACAAGCCTTTATCCCACTAAGTGGGGTCAACTACATGAATCCTTCATCTCCATTGTGTTCTATTATGTGTCAAATTCTCATTTAATTCAAGTATACTAAGGTCATTCTTTATACATCTTAACCATGTCAATTTAGGTCTACCTCTACCTTTCTTAACATAAGGTAAATCTAATGCATCTACTCTCCTAACTGGGTCATTAGATGGCTGACATTTTATGTGGCCAAATCATCTAAGGTGACTCTCTCTAATCTTATTTGCCACTAGAGCTGCTCCAACTTTTTCCCAAACATACTCATTTTGCAATTTATCTCTAAGAGTAAAGCCACTCATCCACCTGAGCATCCCCATCTCTACAACACTTAACTTGGTCTCATGCTTTACCTTTATTTGCCAACATTTTGCACCATAAATCATTGCAGGTCTTACCACCATCTTATAAAATTTTTTCTTAAGTTTAAGTGGTACTTTTCTATCACACAACTGGCTAGATGCATTCCTCCACTTCAACCATCCAGCTTGAATTCTACTAATAACATCTCCAACTATTTCACCATCATTTTGAACAATAGAGCCTAAATATCTGAATAGCTCACTCTTTTTAATAACTTATTCAGCTAATGTCACAACAGTACCACTATAACTTCTACAACTAAAGTTACACTCCATATATTCAGTTTTAGATCTACTTAAATGAAAACCTTTAGGCTCTAAAGTTGACCTCCATAATTCAAATTTCTCTTGGACTCCCTCTCTAGTCTTATCAACAAGAAGAATGTCATTAGCAAAAAGAATACACCAAGGAAAATTCTTAATAATCTAATGTTAATAATCAAGTAAAATTCAAGTGTGCAGGAAAATTCTTCAACTCCAAGTTCTTTAGTCAATTCAAAATGCTAAAGCTTTTGGACATGAAATGGGTAGAAATTTTTCTATAAATAATCATATTAAAGCAAATGAAATGCTCACTAAAATAAATAAATAAATCATTCATTTCAAAAAAAAATATTTTAGAATTATTCATAAATTCTACATTTCATATTTACAATTACTATTCAAATTATCCATTTTGGATAATGTGAACTAAATGCATAAACTTCATTCCATTTATTGTGCTTCCATGTAAGTCAAATTAAGTTCACATCTTATTAAATTATTTCCATGCTTAATCATATTTATTATCCATTTGTTCTCTTTCTTTATTTTTTTTGTACTTTACTTTTCTATATTATTATTGATTGTTGTTATATTTTATTAAAGCATAATCATTAAATCTTAAGTTCTCTACAAAACATTAAATTTAAGTTTTTTGAAATTATATTTTTAAAAACCCAAGGTGACGATGTGGTTGTGATATTTTCATTTAAAGTCTTTAGGACATCACGTAGAACTTAGTGGATACTTATTGAAGTGATTGGGTATAACATTAAGGTATGATGTACCATCTTGAAAGATGAAAACATCACCCTACAATGGCCCTAATCACCTAATAAAGACTACTAAGGCAGATGGGTCTTCGTGTTACCAGAGATCTTTCCCCTACTTTACATGGAGAGTTAAAAAAGGGTTTATTTTATGCCGAGTTCTTTAGTTCCTTATGGAAGTAAGCTCCCTTAGTTAATTACATCTTAAAAAATAAGAATTTCTTAAGAACACTCTAGATTAAAGTAATCAATAAATATCTTCAAGGACTTCAAAGTTAGACTATCAAAGAATTAGGTATTTTTAAAATCAAGTGGGAAACTTCAATTTGGAGGACTTATTTTTGGATTCCAAAAGAAGACAAGTAGGGAGCATTCATGATACTAGGAAGTCTAGTGAGCACTCTGGCCTACCCTATAGTGAGGCTTTATATATTTGAAAGAGAGAGTTTATTTTAGCTTGAGTTGAAATTTTATTAGAATGCTAGGGCTTACAGTCCACCAACATAAGATTGTGGAAATGCTTAAGAGGTGAGAACTTAGACTCATGGACCAAAGGAAAAAAGTAGCCTAATATCCTAAATCTAAGATGCTTTAGTACAAGCTAAAAGCATGACCTAAGTCTAATAAAAAAATGGGACATAATGGTTTACCTCCACAAGAGAGGATAAACCCATCCCGACTCTTTTGGACTTACAACCGCCTAGAGTGGCCACCAGCTAACACCTCCTATGATTCAAAATCATGAAGGCCAGTCTTATGTAAGTACAAGATAGCAAAGCTATTATTTAATCAGGAAGGAAACTAGAGTCCAATAATCACTCCCTAAAAGACTAGATCATCATTAGCATGAAGACATGACTTAGGCAAAATTCAAAAATGTACAATTCATTATATCATTTTTGAAACAATCTTTTGGACTAAGGCTTAGGACAATTATGCATATATGCATGCTGAAATAAGGTTATGGGCTAAATCAATCGGAGGAGGTGTTCTCCACTACAAGGGATGCCCTCACAGGTCAAGCATTCCCTTATCGTGCAATAATGGAGACCCTCCTATTCAAGAGTGAAACAAGATGATATGCATGATTGTTGTAACATACATCATTCCACTAGAGGGTTGCTAAATCTTTTAATTATCTTGATTATAACTTAGGCTTTAAAGTGAGTTTATGAGTTATATTTAAAATTTAGTGATGAGTTGTTTAATGGGGTTAGAAAAATTAAATCTTATTCTAAAGAGCCTACGGCATCAAGGCCACACATTCAATCATAAAACTTTAAGAAACTTATAAAATGCATGCCATTTCTATTACACAAATTAAACACAATAATTAAACATTCATAGATTTCATAAAAGAATAAAAGATCGGTGCGGCAGGGTAATGTTGTACACCTAGTGCGTGTTTTTTTTATATATTATTATCCTTCTGATCCTTCATTCTAATCTTTTCAAAAAAAATAAATAAAAATGAAAGAATAGAAAGATATAATATTATGCCTTGTTGGGACACCACGTAGATCCACAGATGTTCTTATTAGGGTGATCGAGTATAACATTAAGGAGATGTGTACTATCTTGAAAGATAAAGGTCACCACCCTATAATGGACCTAATCACCTAAATAAAAACTACTAAGGACTATGGGTCTTCACACATACCAGAGATTCATCCCCTACTTTACATGGAAAAGTAAAGCAGGATTTATTTTAAATCGGGTTCATTAAGTTCCCTATGGAATCAATTCCATATAGTTAATTGCATCCTAAGAAATGAGATTCCATAGGAATATTCTCAATTAAGGCAAATGATCATTGTCTTCAAAGATTTCAATAGGTAGGACTATCAATCAATTTGGTTTAATTTTAGAAGATCAATCAGGATTGATCAAAAAGGAGGGAGTTCTTTTCAGAGCCAAAGGAAGATGAGTAAGGAATGCTTTAGATACTAGAAAGCATAGTAAGCATCTCAAACTATCCTATGGTTGGGCTTTATATTTTTGAAGTTGAATTTGATTTATTTATTTATGTTGAATTTCTACTAGAAATTTAGGGCTTTTAATTCCATGATACAAGGTCATAGAAGATTCCTAGAGATGAGAATTTATGCTTATGGCTCGTAAAAGGAGAAGCAACCTTAGAACCTGAATCTAGGGAGCTTTAGTGAGGGCCAAAGTACGACCTAAATCTAAGAAGAAAATGGGTATATGGTTTACTTCCAGAAGAGAGGATAAACCACCCGACTGTTGGACTTACAACCACCTGGGGGTGGCCGCCAACTAACTCCTCTTATGATTTTAAATTCATGCAGGCAAGTCATATGTTTATGCAAGATAGCAAGGTTGTTATTTATTTAGAAAGAGACTATATCCTTAAACACACTTTCTAAGAGACTAGATCATATAGGGCATGATTTAATGACTTAAATCTAATGCAAAATTTCAATATATTTTTATATTTGTTTTGGGCAATCAACTTGACACAAGCTTTAGGATTTTTATGCCTAATGCATGAGAAATTAGATTATCGGAAAAAATCAACAAGATGAGAGGTGTGTTTCTACCATGGCTCTCAAAGGTCAAGCCAAGTTCTCTAGCATGGGTGGAAGCCCTCCAAATCAAGAGTGAAATAATATGCTTTTTTGCATGATGTTATGAAAGAAAATACAACATATAATTAAGGGGTTGCTAATTCTTTTATCTCGATTTATAACCTAAGCTTTAGATGAGGTTATGAGTTATTTATTTTTAATTTTGAGTTGATTAATTTGCTAGAAGATTTCTTTTTCCCTAAGAGCCTAATCGTCATCCAGGCCATACATCAAATCAAGGAATAAACTAGGAAAAGATGTCATCTTAATGCACAAGCTAAATAAACATAAACATTTTATAAAGCTAGAGAAAAAGAATAAGAGGTCATTTGTTGTCGGGCACCACTGTACAAACCCAAAAATAAACTGCATAGCCGAGCTCTACCCTTATACAACCTAGATTATAAATAAAATAATTATAATTAAGCAAGGAATTCATGTTATGGGGGTCTTCATTTCTTCATTTCTTTATTTCTTCTTTCTTCTTTCTTCTTTTGGTTTTTTCTTTTGGATGGTTAGAAGGTGGTTGCTCCAAAGGCTTCACATGGTACATAAGATGAGATCTTATGACCAATGTTTATCCTAATCCCCCATAATAATCATTCCAAAATCCTAATTGCAAAAGTACATGAAAAGGGAAAAGAAAATCTAACTAAAACCTGTGCAATAGAGATTAGCTAAATGAACCATACAAATCGCAAGTATGTATATTGGACTTAGCACCCCACACATAGGTAACCATGTCCACCTGGACTTTTGGAATATGCTTAGGGGTATAAGCATCTGCATAGAAAAAGCATTTATATTTTTATTTATTACAGCACCCCTTCAGCACAATCCTCTGCAAAAGATAATAATTAGACTAAATCTTCTTACCATTTAGTCTATACACATACACCCTAACATCTAGAATAAAATATTACATCATGAAGCAAAAGCAAACATCAAACCATGTACCACCCTAACCTAAAGCTAAAAATGGTGACTTAGTCTAATGTGTGTGTTTTAAAAGGTTTGTGTGGTATGCTTAGTTATGGCTTTAAGGTTTAGATTTTGTATGTATGAAAATGTTCGACTTAGATGGATGGTTTCATTTAAGTTGTTTAGTTGATTTGGTTGATTTTATTTGATGATTTTTTTTAGGTTTGAATGAACCTATAATTAATTACTAAGTTGTAAAGAGAGGGAAAAGAGAAGATAACTTCTCTTTCCTTCCGAACCTTCAGTAATTTCTAAAGAAGATTCATGTTTGACTTTGTTTAGTGAATTTTTTATTAGGTATTTTAATTAATCCTAAGTTTAGAATAACTCTAAATAAACCTATCCAAAAAGAAAGACATTTTATGATTAAATAAAGTGAATTAATATCACAAAATACACAACAGTTTATTTCTTTCTCAACATGTGTAGCATGCATATGGATGAACCTTAAGCATATCTATACAAGCAAATGGAAATGTTTTGCACACCTTCATGATGAATGCTAAGTGGTGTTATTTAAGAAAATTTGGATGCTTATGATGCATGATTTTCAATAAGTAGAAAACGGTTATTCTTTTATCCATTATTCGTATGCACATGTGCATGTATGAAAGGTATAAGTGAGTACGACACCATTGTTAGCATAGGGGTGTAAAGTATAAGACCTACTTAGGGTTACTTAAAGCCTCGCAACCCCGGGGTTGTCCAGACTAATATATCACTTTCCTTAAATACATATGCATGTACAAAAGAAATGAATGGAAAAAAGAAAGATGCAAAGTTTATGTTTATTTGATTTAGGTTTGATTGTTTAGTTTATGTGTGTAACTATGGATGTCCTTCTTAATTGATAACATTGGGACGAATAGAGATGGAGTTAAGTAAATGTTGTGTTCTTTTCAAATGAACTATACACTTTGCAAATCCTATTCAAAACTATGCTAAAAGAGAAGAGAAGGAAAGTCACATAATGCACATCTTTATATTTTACTCACATGCAAGCTTATAATTAATTATAAGTAGCACACCTTTCAATTTTGATATTTGATTTATAAAAGTTGTTTGAAAATAATTTTGGATTTAATAGTGATAATAGCCATTCATATTCTTACTTTAGCCAAAATATGCAATTTGACATGAAGAAAACTTTTCATTTTAATTTTAATTTTTAAAAGGGAGGAATGGATAATTTTCATTTGACATAAACATTTAGCATGCTAAGAAAGAAATAAAGTGATGAAAGCATGTAAATTCATTCACCCTAATTAATTTCTAAAGATAATCCTATGGAATAAGATTATTTAAAGTAAATCACATTTGATTTAAGGAAAGTTTGATTTTGTTTTGAGTTTGATTTCAATTTGAGAAATGTGAGAAGGTTTGCTGATCTGAATCTATTCCCACATGTGTATAATATTTTAGTTTAATTTTTAGGTGATTAGGTCAATTTTATGTTCTAGTTAGGTTAAGGTGTGCATTAAGTGTAGTAATTACCCCTTACTTATACCATTTTAACATACTTAAACAAATAATTATGAGCCAATGATATGACATAAAATCACACAAGAAATTTAAATCAGCAATGCACCTAGGAAAGAAAGGGCCTAATGCAATTGGCTTGCAATTAGTGATTAATTAAGCTAAAGGGTTTAATTTAAGTACTTTCATAACCCTTCCCACACATGTAGGTTGGATTTTGATTTCCTTAAGCCACTTAGGTTACTGAACACCTAAGCATCTACTTAAGATGGATTGATTAAGTTCTGGAATGTTTTAATTTTAAAATCAAATTAATTAAGCAAGTGATTAAGGGATTAATCCTTAATTAAGTTTGGATTAAGGAAGGAAATGGGTTTAGGGAATGGCTTAGGGAAAATTCCCCAAATCCATTCCATAAACCTCTTCTTTACTTAAGCTATGCTTAATTAACTTAATAAAGGGATTAATCCACTATTCATATGCTTAATTACCCTTAATTAAATAAAGAGAGTAATTAAGGATTCATTAATTGATCTCCCTAATTAACCCATCAATAAATCCCAAGAAAATTAGTCATCCCACTAAATGCACATAAGAGGTTTTGAATTAATCAGTGGAATAATTTGGGAGTAATTAAGGTTATTAAGTTTTCATTAAAACCTTACTTGAGGAGAATACTCTATTCAAAATCCATTGGAACTAATTTTAGATTATTCTCCTAAGAAATATCTTTACAGTGCATTTTAACATATATTTTATAATTTTTTCTAGAATTAGTTATGCAATTATGAAGATTCAGCCATTAAGGACAAATAATTTAATCCCTAATTAAATAGGTGATCCCATCGGCGCCACATGGAGGCTGACATGGCACGGTCTTTCCATGTGCCATGATGGGAGAGGCTGCTTAATTTGTCACATCATAGCGCTGCATTAGTGGTGGCGCTACACGCTTTCTCCTCAGCCGTCCGATCTAAGATCGGACGACTGAGATTGAGCCCGCAATTCTTAAGGGGGAAATCAAGGGATCCTACGCGTCTTGATCATGTCCATCCATCCAAATTGCGTGGATGGACAGCCCATGATCTGTCACTAAGTTTCCCTATGGGAAAGGACATTCGTCCACTCTTTAGGGCAAGATCTGAGCTCGATTGTGCTCAGATTAAACTCAAATTCAACCCACATCATCATCATGCAAGGGAGAATACATCCAACGATCAAATTCTCATGAGGTGAAACTTTCTTTCATAAAGGACCAGACACTCTCTATTTTAAGCTCAGGTTGAAGGCATACCTTGCCACAGGCTATCACCGGTGCTCGACTTCATTGAGGTAGCTTCAACTTGTGGAGACAAAGCCTTGTTGAAGATTAGAGGTGATTTGGTTGAGTGGGTCTTCCTATGGACCAAGCTCTCCTACAATTAGGCTCGGCCTTGATTAAATTCCCCTCCCCCTTACCTTGAGAACTTGGATGAACCTTGGAGTGAGTTTGATTGAGTCCTCTGAAAAAGCTTGTAAGAGGAATTGGCTTGATTTTGTGTATTGAGTAAGTTGAAATTTGAAGGAGCTCCCCTATTTTTAGTCTAAGAAAATCAAAAATGGAGAATTGGTATTCACTCTAGAAAGTTTG
The DNA here is from genome assembly GCA_021442155.1 of Cymbidium sinense. NCBI lineage: Eukaryota > Viridiplantae > Streptophyta > Magnoliopsida > Asparagales > Orchidaceae > Cymbidium > Cymbidium sinense. The sequence goes on from CM038216.1 coordinate 106,855,222, forward strand.
GGGAGACTTGCAAATGCTAGCTTTGAGTTTCCTAAGCTCAATCTAGTGTGTTAGTCTTGAATTCAAGTGGGATTAGGGGGAGTATATCTCCCCCAAGGTGAATCGGACGGCCGCAAGCTCTCCTTCAATTTTAATCCAATACACCCTATTCAATGGGTTTGTTAGGACATTTAGAGTGTCATGGCATTCTTTTTTAGGTGTGGAGTGGAGTAGTGAGGCTCCCATGTGCTTGAAATGAGTGGAGGAAGGATTCCCATGTGCCCATGTCAAGTGAGGTGGTCGATTTTGACCTTGGGTTGGGTTTGGCTAACCCAAACCTAATGATTCATGTGCATCATGTCCATTAGTGACCATTTGGTCCACTAAGAGGATGCCAAGTGTCCATGAAAAGGAATTGACCAAATTCCAAGTGGTTTTGATTTTAGGTTACCCTATGGCTGATGGGTAAAATGGTCATTTGGCTTGGATTTTAGTTTACATAGGTTTGGTATGATTGAAAAATGGGTTGGGAGAAGTTTCAATGAATTTGGGGTTGATTTGATATGATTTGGCTCATGTTGACCTATTTAGGTCAAAATGGGTCAACTTGGGTCAAGTTAAAAAATTGGTCAAATTGGGTCAAACCAAGGGTTGGGTCAAGTTCATATGACCATTTGAAATATTTTAGTGACTTTGGTTTGGTTCGATTTAGTTTACATTTGAATTTGGTTCAATGGATTTCATTTAGGTCAAATGGGTCAAGTTGACCAATTTGACCCATTTGACCTATTTGGGTTAGGTCATGGGGTTGTCTTAGGTCAAGCTAGTCATTTGAAATGTATTGGTATCTTTGTTTCCAATCAATTTTGGTTTAATTTGATTTTGGCTCAGTGTGACCTTTTAGGTCAAGTTGGGTTCAAAGTCAATTGGGCTAGGTTGGGTCTAATTGGCCAATTGAGGCTTTAGGCAAGCTCAACGATCATTTTAGAATGAATTTGTCCCATTGGTTTAAATTGATTTGGCTTAGATCACGTTTGGACACATTTTGACTTTTTAGGTCAAGTTGGGTCAACTTGGGTCAAGTGGCCAATTGAGCTAGGTTTGGCTCAAATGGTGACTTGGTCAAGTTTGAACATTGATCATGAATTAGTTTTGATCAATGGTTTAAATTAATTTGGCCTATGGTGGATTTTGGTTAGTTTAGGTTTCATTTTTGGCTAAGTGTTGACTTGGTCAAGCCTTAGGTTCAACTTGGTTTGACCCAATTTAAATGATTGATCATCTCATGATGATTGCTGCTCACAATATGAGGCTTAGATTGGCTTAGTTCAATCCAATTTGGTTAGGACTAGAATTTGGCTCATAAGGGGTACTTTAGGTCACTTTGGGTCAAGTGAGCCTAGGTGGGTCAAATGGCTTGGTCAAAGCTTGATTTGAGTTTGATTGAACTCATATATGGACTTATGATTGAAATATAAATCCATTTGCAAGAGATTTGAAGTCAAATGGATTTTGACTCATTTGACAATTTCAAGTTCAAAGGGTGAACATGAATTTGACTTGGGTTTGATTTTTTTTATTTTTGTTTTGGTTTAGTGATTGAAGTTTATGTTTATATTTGGATTCATGATTGAATCATGAAGAAAAATCAAGGATTTCGCTTGATTTGAATTTGATTTGGCTAAGTTCAAGAATTTGACTTGAAAAGCTTAGGTTTAATTTTGAGTAGATTTTGAGTTTGATTTTTGGATTTGGTTTTGGATATTTGATTAAAGTTTATGTTTATATTTGGATTCATGATTGAAAGATTGATTGAATCATGATGAAAAATCAAGGGTTTGGCTTGATTTGAATTTGATTTGGCTAAGTTCAAGAATTTGACTTGAAAGGCTAAGGTCGAATTTTGAGTAGATTTTGAGTTTGATTTTTGGATTTGGTTTTGGATATTTAAATTTATATTTCATTTATATATGTGAATATAAATGAGAATATAAATGGATTATTTCTTGAATTTGAATTGATTTGGCTAAGTTCATAGGATGAGATCAAAATGACTTAGGACAGATTTTTGGATTTGACAATGGATTTTAAATTTGATTTTTGGGTTTAGTTTGATTGATTGGATTTATATTTCAATTATATATGTGAATATAAATGAGAACATAAGTGAGTTGTGAGAAAATTTCTTGAATTTGTATTGATTTGAGCTTGATTTGGGCTAAGTCCATAAGGTAGAAATCAAAGGGACTTAAAAAAGTTTTTGGATTTTGGAATTCAATCATGGGTTTCAATCACTTGGAGTTGATTCATGATTTGAGAAAATCCATTGAATTAATTTAAGATTTGATTTGGAATTGGTTTGATATGAGCTTTTACCTTGATTTAAATTTAAGGTTTTACTTGAAAGAAGGAAGTGAGGATTTGGTTCAAGCTATAGGGTAGGCAAATTTTTCTAACACCCTTAAAGCATGACCTATTCATATGGCTAAACCTTCTAAGTCTCTAGGGTTAGGTTGAGTATCCACCTAATCACTAGAAGTATCTTAAGACTAAGGAACTCTTAACATCTAAGAGGAATCCAATGTCTAAGATGGAGGGGTTGAGAGCTCATTCTAAAAATGAGGTTAACATAAGGCGCCCAATAGGTGTGGTGTGACTGACAAGGCATACCGCACATACTGGTGTTGACTGAGATGATCAACAATACTGAACGATCACAAGCACTAACAGAAATGATCTACTCCTAACCCAAGGTGTAGAATGAATCAAGAGCTTAGTACAATGTGTCTCTACTCATGTCAAGGACATGAGAGAGTGAAGGGGGAATCCACTAGGGATTGAGTATATGAACCTTCCACTAAGGAAGCAGGTTTAAGTCATCCACTGAGGGATGAAAGGTTTGAACTTGATTTGATTCTTGTTGGGGAGAAAATTGATTTGATTGGTTTGAGTGCTCCACTAGGGATGAAAAAGATGAACTCTCCACTAGGGAGCAAGTCTAAGTCATCCATTGAGGATTAGAATTCGAGATCCGCTGAGGGAATTAGAAAGATTTGTAACTCACTGAGGAGATGCAGACAGATTGATTTGTTTTGATTATTTTATTTTAGTTTTGTCAAAGATTTGTTTAATTGAGCTCCACTAGTGGAGAGGGTTCAATTTATTTCAAATTTTTAACTCCACTGAGGGAGGTTGGTTGATTTGTTATAGATTTTAAAATTTTAATATTTTGAGATGGATCATGTTGGTTTGTAATGGGTTGCATTGAGTAGGGGCCATGGAGGCCTTGATCTAGCTCAGGTTTACCAATCCAAAGGGGTAGTCCAAAGTAGGGCTATCCGACCAAAGGAATGCCTTTTGGTGTGCAATAATCAGTTTAGGGAAGAGAACGTGGGGACTCACATCTTCAACAATAAAAGAACACTGGGATGACACATTAGCAAGGTAACATTTCCACTCGACCTAGGGCTGACTATTGAGTGAATGCCATTGGGGGACTTAAAAAAACTCAAAGTTAGTCAAGATTAATTTTATTTTCAGTTATTTTTGATAGATCCCATTGTTTTGCGATGGGTTGTACTGAGTAGGGATCATGGTGGCCTTAATCTATCTCCGGTTTACCAATCCCAAGGGGTATTCCAAAGTAGGGCTATCCAACCAAAGCAATACCTTTTGGTGTGTAGTAGTTATACTAGAAAGAAAGTAGAGTAGACTTATATCCTCCAAAGTAAGGATCAGTTGCTGGGGTGATCAGTTGGCAAGGTAACGAATCGAACCCAACCTTAGGCTGACTATTGAGTGAATGCCCCTGGGAGACTTAAATTAGCTCAAGATAGTCAAAGAGAATGTTCATAATTTTAATTGTTTTGATTTAGATGGATCCAATTAATTAGCAATGGACTGCACTGAGTAGGGGCCATGGTGGACTTGATTTAGGTCATATTTATAAATCCAAAGGGGTAGTCTACTAGCCACACAGTAGGACTATCCAACCAAAGGAGTGCCTTTCAGTTTGCAGTAGCTAATCTAGGGAAGAAAGCTTGGGGACTCATATCTTCCACTACAAAAGATTACCAGAGTGACACATTAGCGAGATAACATGTCAACTCTACCTAGGGCTGACTATTGAGTGAATTCCACTGGGGAACTTAGATCAACTAAAATATAGTCAAGAATAATTTCATGTTTTAATTGTTTTTGATGGATCCCATCAGTTTGTGATGGAATGCACTGAGTAGGAGTTGTGGTGGCCTTGAGCTAACACGGATTTACCAATCCAAAGGGAGTAGCTTCCCGATCGATGGGAGAACTATCCAACCAAAGGGGTGCCTTTCAGTTTGCAATAGTCAATTTAGGGGAAGAAAGCTTGGGGTCTCACATCTTTCACTACAACAGACTATTGGGGTGATCAATTGCTTTGGGCAACAAATTGAACTTGACCTAGGGCTACCTATGATTTGCGATAGTCATGCTAGAAAGAATGCATAGTAAGCTTACATCTTCCAAAGTAGAATGACTGCCAGGGTAACCCGTCTGTGAAAAACAAATTGAACCTGACCTAAGGGTGACTACGGAGAGAGTGTCGACCCAAGGACTTATATCTACTCAGGTAGTCAGGAAATTCCTATAAGGAGTTTTACTGGCACTGCCCTAAAGATAGGATGTCTGCTTGAGAACAGGGGCCCTTCGGGGGCATGAATTCTTAATCCATAAGTGAATTAATTTGTTTGTTTTATTTGTTTATTTATCATGAACCCTGTTGGTTTGCAAGGGATCATATTGTGAAAGAGCTTATATTAGCCTAGACCTACCTCATATTTATTGAACTAATGGAGAATCTGCACATCTGTTGAATAGATTCTCCAACCACATGGGTGGCTACTAGGAAAAGGGGACTATCTAATCCAAGAGTAACCCGGGTAGTGTCTAAATGGGGTCAAAAAAGGCATGATCCAAATAGAATGCTCGTAGGGGAAGGGGGCCACTAAAGGCTTGATCCAACACACTGGAGAAAATAACATGGCTAGTCATATATCAAATAGGTATTCGGTGTCCAACTCAAGGAGAAAGCTCAGGGACTCATATCTACCAAGAATGGCGTACTCACCGGGTGAGTCATTATTAGCATAGCAAACATCAACCAACCTAAGGTGCCTATCGATTTGCAATCGACTAGGAAGAAAGCTGGGGACTTCATCCCTGGCTTGGGATAGTCTATCTTATCGACAAGTGTGCCTTCCAACTGACTCTTGAGTAAATGTCACTAGGGGACTTATATTAACTCAAACATAGTCTAGAGGAAAGGAGCTTCTGGGGGACTTATCTTAAACCTCGAATATACTCACCCTAGTTAGTGCATGGTGGTTAGTTCAAGAAGAAAGCATGGGGACTCACATCTTCTTAATTAAAGTCAACATGAGGTAGCTTACTAGCTGTGTAGTGAAGCCTACAAAACAAATAAGGTGCTCATTGGTTTGCAATGATCAAGTCAGGAAGAAAGTGTGGGGACTCACATCTGCCTAACAAATGCCCACTAAGGAGATAAACTAGCAAAGTAGCATGTCAGCCCGACCTAGAGTAGCTAATGAGTGAGTGCCACAGGGGGCTTGCTCCCACATCAAAATAGCCTGAGACAAATGATTTGTGTTTGTTGTTGTGTTTGTGTTAAAGGTATAGGATGCCTCTCGAGTTCTCTTACACTTACCTTAAACACACTGGAGAATTTGATGGGATGGTGCCATTAATGGCAATGGGGATTCCCACCAAGAAAGGATTTCGCTTGGGTTCTCTTACACCTAACTTAGTTGCACTAGTCTAAATAGGATTCCTCTTGGGTTCTCTCACACCTATTCTAGTAGCACTAGGGAATGTGTTCATGTTATGAAAAAGGATAGGATTCCTCTTGGGTTCCCTTACACCTAACCTAAATACATCGTGGCGGATTCACAAGATAAGCAAACAACGCCTCGAATGAAGAGAAGGATTTAATCAATTGGAATGAAATTTTTGTTTGTTGATTAATAGAATTATTTTGAAACATAATTTTTATGGGTAATATTTCTTCAAATAGAGCCAATTAATTAGAAGCATTGGGTGTTCCCCCATTACAATCAATAAGCTGATAAGATCCTCCTTGGTAGGCCTACTCTATGGTATAGGGGCCTTCTTAAGTGGGCTTAAACTTGCCTCCCATCTTTCAATGGGCAACAATTGGTCTCCTTTATACTAATTCAAGTTCTACTACTTGAAAAGACCTAGGGTGGACCAGCTTGTTGTGAGCTTGAATCATTTTGGCCTTGTATAACTCGAGGTTATGGCACAGTCATATGCGTCTCTCCTCCAAACCTTCGAGCACTTCTAACTGCAACTTTGCATTCTGCTCTATAGTGATTTGTCTACCCATTGCTATCCTTAATAATGGAAGCTAAACTTCTAATAGTAGAACGGCTTTAGACCTATAAACTAAGGAGAATGGGGTAGACCGGGTAGGAGTCCTGTATGTGGTGTGGTAGGCCTACAAGTCTTCAACCAACTGCTCATGTCACTGTCTTTTGTTGTCATCCAATGTATTCTTCAGCATTTGGATGAGAGTTTTGTTGAGTGCTTCTGCTAAGCCATTTGACCTGAGATAGTAGATGGTGGAATATCTCCTATCTATACCGTGTCTTCTGGCAAAGCTATTGATCCTGGTGCTCATGAATGCAGTACCATTATCGAATATAATTCATCGAGGCACCCCAAACCTACATATGATATGGTTCCTAAAAAAATGGAGCACATGCTGTGACATAAGGAGGGATTGATTGGACCCATAATATCGGTACCCTTACACTCGAATGGCCATTCAACCAATGTAGGATGTAGAATGTTGGGTGGTTGATGTAGAATCACACAATGCACCTGACATTGATGATATCTACTAGCCACATTCCTGTAGTCTATAATCATCGAAGGCTAGTAGTATCCTAGTTTCTTGATCTTTTCTTTCATCTTCGAACCGTATTGATGTGCTCTGCATAGACCTAAATGTACCTCAGTCACAATGCCACGAGTTTGTGTTTAATTAAATAACGCAACCACATATGGTCAAAGGACCGGCTGTACAGGTTGTCATTCATGAAAGCATGGAAGAGAGCTCTCTGTTTCACCTGATGGGCATATGACTTTTCCTGAGGTAGTTTGCCAGTGTTCAAGTAGTCTATGAATGATTGCCTCCAATCTAGCTCCTCGTCTTTGTTGGCAATGGCAACCTCCCCTTCAAGAGAAAGTCTCTTGATGAGTTCAACTTCAATAAGGGATAGGACTTGTCTATTTTGTACCCTTATTGGAATGCACTCATCTTCCAGACATGGTAATTCTTTGGCAAGTTTGGCTAAAGCATTTGCTATTGCGTTCTCTCCACGAGGAACCTTGTAGATGGTGTCCTCAGGAATCTGAGACATCAACTTCATTGTATACTCATGATAATGATGAAGCTTGGATTTGAGAACCTTGTAGGACTTGACAATCTGATTGATGACCAGCTGAGAATCCCCATAAATGTTGATGCTCTTGACAGAAATGGTAATGGCTAACTATAGACTGGCAATCAAAGCCTCATACTCGACTTCATTTTTGATGCAGGGATTGAAAAGATAGTATGAGAATCTCATAACATCTTAGTCTGGAGTAAAGAGAACTATTCCTACCCTTATCTTTCCTAGAAGAGTAGATCATTGTGCTTCCCCTTTATGAAAGGAAGCTGTACCATCAAAATACATCTCCCAACGGTGGTTGTTAACCTCCTCTAAGTTCATGATTTGTTCGTCAAAGAGATTATCACTAAACAAAGAATCATCAGGAAGTGGGTGTACTGCTAAGAAATTTGCTAGTGCTTGTCCTTTCACTACACGTAGGGGTATGAATGCAATATCAAATTATGACAGAATCATGGTCCAGTATGCCAAATGTCAAGATAGTGTTGGTCATTTCATGAGATAATGCAGTGGATTGATTCTAGAAATTAATTCCACCTTATGAGAAAGCATATAGTGTCGTAGCTTTTGAGATGCAAAGATTAAAGCTAGATAATATTTCTTAATAGGTGGGTTGTTCGCTTTAACAGGGATTAGATGATGGTTGAGGTAGTAGAGAGCATTCTTCTTCCTTTCATCATTAGTTTGGGCCAACAAAGCGCTGAGGGAGTCATCTAATGCTGCTGTGTAGAGGATGAGTGGCCTGCCTGGTATAGGGGCTACTAAAACTAGTGGCTTCACTAAATACTATTTTATGTCTTCAAATGCATGTTGACACATGTCATCCCACTTGAACATGGTGTCCTTTTTGATAAGTGCTGAGAATGGTTTGCATATCCCTGATAGGTTGAAGATAAAGAATCTTAGATACGCCAACCATCTTTGGAATGATCTGAGTTGCCTTAGACTTTTAGAAGGTGCATTTTTAAGATAGCTTTGATATTTTTAGGATCTATTTCTATTCCTATGTGTTAGACAACAATACCTGAAGCTACTCCGAATGCACACATCAGGGGGTTCATTTTGAGATTGTATCATCTTAACCATTTGAAAACTACTCTCAAGTCAAAGAGATGGTCTTCCTTTTCTTTGCATTTGACTACTAGATCATCAACAGAGCACTCAACTTGGTGATGGATGAGTTCATTGAAGATCTGAGTCATGGCCCGTTAGTATGTAGCACAAGCATTTTTAAGGCCGAAAGGCATGACCTTATAACAATAGATTCTGATCGGGGTTCAAAAGTAGTGTTTCTTTCATCCTCGGGTGCCATCTTGATTTGGTTGTAGCTAGATGACCCATCCATGAAGGATAAAATGTATGAGATGAGGCAATGTCCACCCTTAATTCTGGTATAGGAAGAGGAAATTCTTCCTTAGGACATGCCTTGTTTAAGTCCCTGAAATTGACGCATATGGGAATTTGGCCATTCTTTTTCTTAACTAGTATGACACTGGCTAACCAGGTAGGGTATTTTTCTACCCTGATGAAACTAGCATCGATCAGTTTCTTAACTTCAAAAATAACCTATTGTTTGATTTCTAATCGCATATGTCTAGGAGCTTGCTTGATAGGGTTTGCATTAGGGTCTATTGCTAACTTGTAGACTACTACATCAAGAGATAATCTGAGCATTTCTTTATAACTACATGCAAAGAAGTCTTTAAACTCAGTCAATAGCCTAACTAAGTCATTGGTTTCTTCTTCATTCAGTAAAAAACTAATGTATGTCGGGCGTGGAATTTCTTTTATCTCGAGGTTGATTTCTTTAAGCTTGTCAATTATTGAATAGATGACCACTTCAAATTCTAGCGATGCATCTTTAATTTGGAGATCATCTAGATCATCTGAAGTTTCTAAACATACCTCCTCGTAAGAGTTGGTATGGTTGGAGAAGAACCTATCAGACTCTAAATGATTGGTAACAACTAAGCAGTAATCGTTGTCATCAACTAGACCAACTGTACTGAATCCTAGTCCTAATCTTGATTATGCTTCCCTGCCTATATTGTTTCATAGCTTTTCAAAGTATTCTAACCTATGTTTAGACCACATATAAGGGATAAAACCTTTCTTTGCAAGATTAAGAACACAAGCTGAATACCAATCAAAAGGCAATTTCATTAATTATTTATATGAATTCTCTTCAAGTTCTACATCAACTTTAGGATTTGAGGAGGACGATCCAAAAAAGAATGTCTTTGGCTTCGCATCAATGGAAGACTTAGGGGCTTCCTTAACTACTAAACCTTTAACTTTTTAAGATGAAAGTGAGGTTAGAGCTAAGGTTCTCAGCTGCTGTCTGATAGTTTTACATAAATTTGATTTGAATACTTTGCTTTATCTGGAGGCCCAATCTTCATCACTGTCTGGCTCGAGTGTCACCACCAAGGAAACTCACTGAGAGGGGGTTGGCTGCTATGCTAATCACATTAGACTTATCCTTCGAGCTAGATTCCAAGTTTATGTGAATAGTAGGGGTACTCCTATAAACTAGAACATAATCCATGTTGGTTGATGGCCAACCAAGGGGTCTTCCCCTAACCGCTTCCTCGCCTCCTCACGGTGGAGGTCAAGTCATCCTACCTATATGTCCATATGATGGAATGAACTATGGGTGAAATGTGATATACGACTCCACTTCTTCTTCAATTTCCTTTCCTTGTACACTTGGACTTTCATTTTTTTTTCTCTTTTTTTTCTTTCTCTTTTTCTTCTTTTTCTTTTACATTTGAATTTTAATTTTGATCAAGTTCATGAAGATGGATATTTTGAGGAAGGTAGTAGGTCGCATCCTCATATATCTCAATCTCTCTGACTGAAAATGGCTTTTCATCTCCTTTGACACAATAATCAATCCCATCCTTTCTAAACTTGATGTACTGATGGAGGGAGGATGGAATCATCTTGTTCTGATGTATCCAATGCCTACTGAGCAAAGCTGTGAATGAAGTATTTGAATCAATTATGTAAAACTTGGCTTCAATCTTCCATTCACCTATCTCCAAAGGTAACATTATTGAACCTAATGCCCTCTCGCTTTGCTCATTGAATCCTCTCAACATCATCCGAACTCCTGGGAGTGTGGAGATGTCGATCCTCAAGTAGCCGAGAGTCTTTAGACTCATAATGTTCATTGATGCACCTAGATCAATGAGAACTTTGGCATGTCTGAATTAGCCTATGTACACTATAATGTATAAAGGACGGTTGTGCTCCATGTCCCCCAGAAGAAGGTCTTCATTTATGAAAGTGATCCCCTGGGCTTATTTAGAATAATGTGCCTCTTCTCCAATAGCGGTCAGCTAAGCTAAGCATATTTCAGGATCAAGAAGAGCCTTGATTAGTAATTCTCTCATCTCTTTGGATAAGACAATGGCATCATATATGCTTAGCTTAGATGGAAACTTTATTAGGTGAGAGAGGACATTGTAGTCCACCTTGGTCTGGTCCTCCACAAGCATATCCAAGGGTGGAGCATCCTGTGGAGAGGATTTTTGATCCTCTAAACTAATGACTTAGTTTCCTCTATCTTGAGGTGCTACCCTAAGAGGTAGAACCTTGCCACTATGGAGGTTCACTTTGGTGATTTTTTGTGGCAAATTAATGGAATATTCTATCTACTCTTCAAGCTCACCTATAGCTTCTTCTATGGGACTCTCAGAATCATATGATTCCAAATCTATCTCAAGAGGTGAACCCGTAAGATTCAAAGAAGAAAAATCCAACTTTGAATCAGAAAGAGGAAGATTGGAATTATTATAATTATTATTTAGACTTGAAGAGTTATCATTAGGAATAGATGGAGAACCCATCGTGACAGATGTAATTCAGCTTTAATTCCTAGATTTCTTAGGCTTTGGAGGTATATAGTAAGTCAAGTAAAGTGGAGGATTTGATGCCCATCATCATACAAGATGTCTACTATGGAAAGAGCTAGCTAAAGTAGAGGTTTTTGCTGATGTAGTAGCTACATTTGGGGACTAGAGGCTGGGCTCGATTGGTGGTTGTGCTACTTGGCTATCCTGGGTTAGCTTAGGCTGCTGCTATTGCTGCTGAGCTCCCCTTTTTCCCAAGTTATCCTAGACAACTTACAAACACACTTTGATATTGGAAGTTTGAGCTGCCTCAGGCACCTGCAAAGAAAGTTTCTTGATTTTTGAAATAATTTTCTTAGAAGTTTTGGATAAGGAAAGATTTCAACCTTCTTTGGTTTTGCAAGGATTGCAAGTATCCCCAATGATTTCCCTAATGGAATTGGATGGTCATTCCATAAGGTATTCCTTCGGGCTAACAATAGCACCAGTCTTGAAGCTATGTTCAAGCCAATCATTGAAGGTGAAGCAATCTTCCAAAACATGACCTTACATGCGGTGGTAGGGGCAAAAGTTAGGATCATTGCTTTTGTCCACTTCCTCCAGCCTTCTAAGTTCGGGTAGCTAAAAATCATGCTTCTTTAATATATTCTTAAAGATCTTCCTGATTACCTCTCTCTTAAATGAATAAGGCTTATGGAGGCTACTGTGGTGACCGGTATGACTACCTCGGTGGTGGTAGAGGAGGTGAAAGTGATGGCTGTGGAGCACGCAGTCTCTCAAACTACTCTCTGGCCAGTTGTTTCCCCTTGTCTACTGTTATCATTGCCTTTTGTTTCTTCTCATATACCTTCTGCAGCTTTGACTTTGTTAGTAGATCTGGAGAAGGCAACTGTTTGGCTTCTCCTTGCAAGTTAGCTTTCTTGTTGATAAATTTCTCAAAAGTTTTGATGGTGAAACCTTTGAGCATGAAGGCAACTGGGCTATGGCTATTCTTAAGGAGAATCTCAATGGCATGCTATTCAGTCTGTTGTGATTTATATTTCACACTCAAATTATGCCATCTGAGGATGTAATCAATGAGGGACTAACCAGAGTTTTGTTGGGCCACAACGAGATTGCCTATAATCATCCTTTATTGAGCTCCAGCAAACCTCTTGAAGAAGAGTTGCTCTAACTCAGTAAAAATCTTCACTGAACTATTGGGAAGTTTAACATACCAATTAAAAGCTATTCTGGCTAATCTACTGATGAAGAGACGGAAGAGTAAAGCATCACTATCACCAGTGTTGCAACAACTAGCTCTGAAATATGCAATGTGCTGCTTCAGGTTCCCACTGCCATCAAAACTCTTGAAAGAAGGCGACACAAAACCCTTAGAATATTGGATGGCATTCAATTTTTATATGTATGGTCTACTCTTTAGAACTGATGATCCTCCTCAGCTTTGAGCCATTGCTTCTCTCACCTGTTGCTCAACCATTGCTTTCTAAGGAGGGATCCCCTGTTGTCTACCATGCAAACCTGCTGAATCTCTCAATAAATCATCTTCATTGGGATCAAAGCTAATCTTCTCCTCATCAGGCCAGTCATATCCTAACATCTCTTTCTTTTCTATAAGATAATGGGCTACTATATCATCTAAAGAATGATTCATCTGAACTGGCATAAATGACTTTGGCTGACCCGTGATAGGATCACTATCATGTACTAAGAGGCACCAAACCTCCCCTACTGCTGGAGAATTAACCCTATGAGGGCTATACTCACTGGAATAAATATGCTCCTAACTATCACTGAATCTATATGGGGTGATACTCCTAGGAGGATCTATCATCATAGGTGCAATTGAGCTATCACCTTCTCCCTCGGTAATCATTATCTCCATCGTATGTTGTGGTGGTGGTGGTGATGGGATGACTATGATACTTTGGGGTCACCATTCCTTCCTCACCATGATTGGGGTGGAAGGTTGAGCAGGAGAGCTCAGCCTCGCCACAATAGGCGATGTAGATGGAATGGGATCCCTTGGTATTAGCCAGATCACCAATGGGGCTCTCTTCTCCTCAAATGCGGCCTTCATGGCCTTCAATGGAACAGTGGATGCTAGAACATGGATCAGAGATGGTGGATGGGGGGTAGAATGGTGTGGTGGAGACACCATCAACTCTCTCTACATAGGAGTCCTCTTCCTGTGATGGGTGGTACCCATCAATAGAATGCTGTCAGTGTGATCGATGTGGGTAGCACACCGATCTGGAAAGTTGATGAGGGTTGAAGTAGATGACTGCCTACTGAACCAACGTCTCTCCCAGCTAGAAATCTGAACTGAAGTATGGGCCTCCCTGGCCCTCTCCTATCTAATATGCTTCCCCATGCTACGGGAGATAATAGATCTTAAATCAAACTGAGCCCTGGACTCCGATCATTCGTAGGCTCTCCCAACTTGGCAAAGAACTATCCTCGTGGCTGCACGACCTCCTCTCTCACTGGAAGTGAAATGCACCGGTGGAGGCAGAAATCCTTCCTCACATCTTCTCTCGAACCAAAAGGTGAAACTGTCCATAATGAAAGGATACACTACCCTAGGTGACTCCTCCATGATAGACTGAGCAGCTGCCTCCAACTATCTCATGATGCAAGTGTGATATCGCTTGATCATGTGATTCTTGTTCCTTCGTTGGGTCCAAGTAGGTCAAGCGGAGTAACAACTAGACCTGACCTCAAAGGCAGGGGAGATAATCCTTAGAATTAGGGGAGCCTTCCCCTTGGAGTGTCCCAAGAAGTGGGTGCTAGCCCTAACTGGGGTAGCATGGGGAACAATGGGCTGCACAGGCACTGGCACTATCACTACTATTGTGGGAATTGCCACAACCTTCGTCTTCAACAAGGGAATCTCATAGTCTAACAACATCTCGACCTGAATGATCAACTCCTGCCTGACCACTATGCTCCTGCTCATAGTGGTGAGGGTGGTCCCACACATGTAATCTTGGCCCCCTCAAAACCTTGACCAAAGTGGATGAGGTGGGCATAGTCAAAGCTTGGGAGGTTGGCCTGATCTAAGGCCAGATCCATCCCATAAAAAAAGGTAAACACATACTTTTGTGTTGCCATTGCATTAAACTGACTAAACTAGAATCTAACTGAAAAAATTGATTGAAGCTAACTATATGCAATATTGAAAACAAACTTGAATCAGATTTTTTGCTTTGTTGATTTTTGAATTTTAATTTTAGAATTTGAATCCACCCTCAACATCATGAAAGTGTTAAGTTGGGCTCAAATGAATTTAGAAGAGATTATGAGATTTATTTAATAGGAGATTTTTTTAAAAGTAGAATCCATTTCCAACAAATTTGGGTATGTTGAAAATTGGTTCAACTACTTTTAGAGAGATTGATGCTTCCATTGGTTTATATTTGAGTTTTTATTTTTGATTGTTTGGAGACCCTTCATTTAACAAATTTGAGTATGTTAGAGTAAAGGGTCAATTTTTATTTATTTGGATTTTGATTTGGATTTTTTATTTTGAAATTCACTTAGCAAATTTAAGTATGCAAAGTGATGTGTTTGAAAACAATTTTCTTTTTGTTTTGCTTGCTTGTGAATCATGTGAATTTTTGAGAATGGAATCCTCACTTAGCAAATTTGGATATGCCAAATGAAGAATCCAAAGAGGATTTTTACTAGCAAATTTAGTATGTTAAATAAGGATCCTATGGTATTTTGATTTTTGTTCTTCTCTTTTTTTTTCTTTTTTTTTTTTTTTTGAAAGAGGATTCCTACTTAGCAAATTTAGGTATGCTAAATAGGAAATCAAAATGTGTTTCAATTTTGTTTTTGAAAAGAGGATTTCTACTTGGCAAATTTAGGTATGATTAATAGGAAATCCAAATGTGTTTTAATTTTGTTTTTTTAAAAAAGAGGATTCCTAGTTAGCCAATTTAGCTATGCTAAATAGGAAATCCAAATGTGTTTCAATTTTGTTTTTGAAAAGAGGATTCCTACATGGAAAATTTAGGTATGCTAAATAAGAAATCCAAATTTGATTGAATTTGTTTTTCAAAAGAGGATTCCTACTTAGCAAATTTAGGTATGCTAAATAGGAAATCCAAATGTGTTTTGATTTTGATTTTTGTTTGATTTTAACAAGAGGATTTCTACTTATCAAATTTAGGTATGCTAAATTGGAAATCCAAATGTGATTGATACATGTTTGGTTTTAAAAAGAGGATCCTTATTTAGAAAATTTGGGTATGCCAAATAAAATATCAAATGTTGTTTGATTTTTCAATTTTTGAAAAGTGGATCTTTAGTTAGCAAATTTGAGTATGCAAAATGAAGGATCCAAATGTTGTTTGAATTTTTTTTTATTTTTGAAAAGTGGATATTCACTTAGCAAATTTAAGTATGCTAAATGAAGGATCCACATGTTGTTTAAATTTTTGAAAAGATGGTTATTGATTGTGATTTTGATTTTATTGAAAATGAAATCTTCATTCAATAAATTGAATGAGGATATACATTTGGTGCTTTGGAAAAATATGATTGTTGCCTTTGAAAATGAGTGTTGATTTTATTTTTATTGAAAATGTCATTCAAAATGAATTGAGTGAAGATGTTCATTTGTGCATTTGAAAAATATGATTATTGATTTTGAAAATGATTGTTGAGCTTATCTTTGTTTAAAATTAAACCTTCATTCAAAATGAATTGAGTGAAGATGTTCATTTGTGCTTTTGAAAAATATGATTATTGATTTTGAAAATGATTGTTAGTCTTTTTTTTCTTAAAAATGAAACCTTCATTCAGAATTAATTGAGTGAAGATGTTCATTTGTACTTTTGAAAAATATGATTGTTGGATTTTGTTTTTGAAAATCATATAACAATTTAAAGATTGTTAGATGAGGGTCATTTTAGAAAGATTTTGTGTATTTTGGAAAAGTGCTTTTGGAAATTGTTGATCTTTTTTATAAAAGATTTATTTTTCTTTATATTTGGAATGAACCTTCCCTTACGATAAAAATGATAAGAAGGAAGTCTTTAGTTATATCTTTCTGATTAAAATTTTATTTTCACCTGTTAGGGAACCCAATATGAATTTAAGACCTCTATGGAATGAGGTCCTAAAACCTAAAGATGTTGGCTCTCTTAACTTAAGGATGAAATAAGCTAAGTGCCAACAGAAAAGAATGATAGTGTTGGGTTCATATAAAATACAAACCCACTATCGATACTTGAAGATAATGATCATTTGCTAAAGAAGGATAGTCTCAAGTTTATATACTATTTTCCTTCCGATCCTTCATTCTAATCTTTTCAAAAAAAATAAATAAAAATGAAAGAACATGAAGATATAATAATATGCATTATCGGGACACCACGTAGATCTGTAGATGTTCTTATTAGGATAATTGGATACAACATTGAGGAGAGGTGTACTATCTCGAAAGATAGAGGTCACCACCCTACAATGGACCTAATCACCTGAATAAGGACTCCTAAGGACTTTGGTTCTTCGCATGTACCAGAGATTCTTCCCTTACTTTACATGAAAAATTAAAGCAATGTTTATTTTAAACTAGATTCGTTAAGTTCCCTATGAAGGCAAGCCCCCATAGTTAATTACGTCATAAGGAATGTGATTCCTTAGGAATACTCTCGATTAAGGTAAATGATCTTTGTCTTCAAAGATTTTAATAGGTAGGACTATCAATCAATTTGGTTTAATTTTAGAAGATCAATCGGGATTGATTAAAAAAGAGGGAGTTCTTTTCAGAGCCAAAGGAAGATGAGTAGGGAATGCTTTAGATACTAGGAAGCCTAGTAAGCATCCCAAACAATCCAATGGTCGGATTTGTATTTTTGAAGTTAAATTTGATTTATTTTTTTGGGTTGAATTTTTAGAAGAAATTTAGGGCTTATAATTCCATGATATAAGGTCATGGAAGATGCCTAAGAGGTGATTATTTATGCTTATGGCCCTCAAAGGGAGAAGTAACCTCAGAACCTGAATCTAGGGAGCTTTGGTGAGGGCCAAAGCATGACCTAAATCTAAGGGAAAAATGGGTATATGGTTTACCTCCACAAGAGAGGATAAACCACCCGACTGTTGGACTTACAACCACCTAGGGGTGGCCACCAACTAACTCCTCTAACGATTTTAAATTCATGTAGGCAAGTCATATGTTTATGCAAGATAGTATGATTGTTATTTATTTAGAAAGAGACTAAGTCCTTAAACACACTTACTAAGAGACTAGATCATGTAGGGCAGGATTAAATAACTTAAATTTAATGCAAATTTTTCATATATTTTATTTTTATTTTGGACAATCAATTTGGCATAGGCTTTAGGATTTTTATGCCTAATGCATGAGAAATTAGATTATGGCCCAAAATTAGCAAGATGAGAGGTGTGTTTCCACCATGGCACTCAAACATCAAGCCAAGTTCTCTAGCATGGGTGGAAGCCTTCCAAATCAAGAGTGAAATAATATGCTTTTATGCATGATGTTAGGAAAGAAAAGACAACATCCAGCTAAGAGGTTGTTAATTCTTTTATCTTGATTTATATCCTAAGCTTTAGATGAGGTTATGAGTTATTTATTTTTAATTTTGAGTTGATTAATTTGGTAGTAGATTTATTTTTCCCTAAGAGCCTAATGGTCATCCAAGCCATACATCAAAGTAAGGAATAAACTAGGAAAAGATGATATTTTAATGCACAAGCTAAACAAACATCAAATATTTTATAAAGTTAGCGCAAAAAATAAGAGACCATTTGTGGTCAGGCACCACCGCACAAACCCAAAAAAAAATTGGGTAGCCGAGCTCTACATGTATACAACCTGTGTTATAAATGAATTAATTATAATTAAGGAAGAATTCATGTTATGGGGGTCTTCATTATTCCATTTCTTCTTTCTTCTTTCTTTTTTTGGTTCCTTCTTTTGGATGGTTGGAAGGTGGTTACTCCAATGGCTTCACATGATACATAAGATGAAATCATATGACCAATGTTCATCCTAATCCCCCATAACAATCATTCCAAGATCCTAATTGCAAAAGTACATGAAAAGAGAGGAAAATCTAACTAAAATCTGTAAAATAAAGATTAGCTAAATAAACCATACAAAGCCCAAGTATGTATATTGGACTTAACACCCCACACACGGGTAACCAAGTCCGCTTAGCCTATTGGATTATGCTTAGGAGTATAAGCATCTGCACAACAAAAGTATTTATATTTTTATTTATTATAGTGCCCCTCAAGCACAATCCCCTACAGAAGATAATGATTAGACTAAACCATCTTTCCATTCAGTCTACGCAGAAACACCTAGCATCTAGATTAAAACATTACATCACAAAACTAAAGCAAACATTAAACCATGCACCGCCCTAACCTAAAGCTAGAAATGGTGACTTAGTCTAATGTGTGTGCTTTAAAAGGTTTACGTGGTATGCTTAGTTATGGCTTTAAGGTTTATATTTTCTAAGTACAAAAATGTTCAACTTAGATGGGTGGCTTCATTTAAGTTATTTAGTTAATTTGGTTAATTTTATTTGATGATTTGTTTAGGTTTGAACGAACCTATAATTAATTACTAAGTTGTAAAGAGAGGGAAAAGAGAAGAGAACTTCTCTTTCCTTCCCTACCTTAAGTAATTTCTAAAGTAGATTCATGTTTAATTTTTTTTAGTGAATATTTTATTATGTGTTTTAATTAATCCTATGTTTAGAACAACTCTAAACAAACCTATCTAAAAAGGAAGACATTTTAAGATTAAGTAAAGTGAATTAATATCATAAAACACACAATACTTTATTTCTTTCCCAACATGTGTAGCATGCATATGGATGAACCTTAAGCATATCTATACATGGAAATGGAAATTTTTAGCACACCTCCATGATGAATTCTAAGTGATGTTATTTAAGAAAATTGGGATGCTTTATGAGGCATGATTTTCATTAAGTAGAAAAGAGTTATTCTTTTATCCATTATTCATATGCACATGTGTATGTATGAAAGCCATAAGTGAGTACAACACCATTGTTAACACCAGGGGTGTAAGGTACAAAACCTACTTAGGGCTACTTAAGGCCTCACAACCCTAGGGTTGTCCAGAATAATATATCACTTTCTTAAATACATATGCATTTACAAGAGAAATGAATGAGAAAAGAAAGATGCAAAGTTTATGTTTATTTGATTTTGGTTTGATTGTTTAGTTTATGTGTGTAAGTGTGGATGTCCTTCTTAATTAATATCATAGGGGTGAATAGGGATGGATTTAAGCAAGTGTTGTGTTCTTTTCAAATGAACTACACACTTTGCAAATCCTATTCAAAACTATGCTAAAAGAGAAGAGAAGGAAAGTCACATAATGCGCATATTTCTATTTTACTCACATGCAAGCTTATAAATAATTATAAGAAGCATTCCTTTCAGTTTTGATATTTGATTTATAAAACTTTTTTGAAAATTATTTTGGATTTAATAGTGATAATAGCCATTCACATTCTTACTTTAGCCAAAACATGCAATTTGCATAAAGAAAAATTTTCATTTTAATTTTGATTTTTAAAAAGGATGAATGCATGATTTTCATATGGCATACACATTTAGTATGCTAGGAAAGAAATAAAGTGATGAAAGCATGTAAATTCATTCACCCTAATTAATTCCTAAAGACAATCCTATGGAATAAGATTATTTAAAGTAAATCACATTTGATTTAAGGAAAGTTTGATTTTGTTTTGAGTTTGATTTCAATTTGAGAAATGTGAGAAGGTTTGTTGATCCTAATCCATTTCCACATTTGTATTATATTTTAGTTTAATTTTTAGGTGATTAGGTCAATTTTATGTTCTGGTTAGGTTAAGGTATGCATTAAGTGTATTAATTACCCCTTACCTATACCACTTTAACATACTTAATCAAATAATTATGAGCCAAAGATATGACATAAAACCACACTAGGAATTTAAATCAGCAATGCACCTAGGAAAGAAAGGGCCTAATGCAATTGGCTCACAATTAGTGATTAATTAAGCTAAAGGGTTTAATTTAAGTACTTTCATAACCCTTCCCACACATGTAGATTGGATTTTAATTTCCTTAAGCTACTTAGGTTATTGAACACCTAAGCATCTACACAAGATGGATTGATTAAGTTTTGGAATATTTTGAATTTAAAATCAAATTAATTAAGTGATTAGGGGATTAACCCTTAATTAAGCTTGGATTAAGGAAGGAAAGGGGTTTAAGGAATGGGTTAGGGAAAAATCCCCAAATCCATTCCATAAATCTCTTCTCTAATTAACCAAGGCTTAATTAACTTAATAAAGGGATTAAACCACTATTCATATGCTTAATTACCCTTAATTACATAAAGAGAGTAATTAAGGATTCACTAATTGATCTCCTAATTAACCCATCAATAAATCTCAAGAAAATTAGGGGAGGCAGAAGTCATCCCCCTAAATGCACATGAGAGGTTTGGAATTAATCAGTGGGATAATTAAAGAGTAATTAGAGTTATTAAGTTTTTATTAAAACCCTAATTAAGGAGAATACAATATTCAAAATCCATTAGAAATAATTTTAGATTATTCTCCTAAGAAATATATTGATAAGATAATTAATTAAATCCCTAATTAAATAAGTAATATCGTCAATGCCACGTGGAGGCTGATGTGGTGCACGCTTTTCATGTGGCGTGACGGGAGAGGCCACTTAAGTTGTCACATCATAGAACCACGTCAGAGGTGGTTCTATGCGCTTTCTTTTTGCCCGTCTGATCTAATATCAAATGGCTGAGATCGAGCCCATGGTTCTTAAGGGGGAAATCAAGGGATACTACGCATCTTGATCATGGCTGTCCATCCAAAATGCGCAGATAAATGGTCCATGATACATCATTGAGTTTACCTATTAGAGAGGACATTAGTACACTCTTTAGGGAAAGATCCGAGCTCGATTGAGCTCAGATTGAACTCAAATTTAACCCACACCATCATCATGCAAGGGAGAATACATCCAACGATCAAATTCTCATGAGGAAAAATTGTCTTTGACAAAGGACCAGACACTCTCTATTTTAAGCTCAGTTGAAGGCATACCTCACCAAAGGCTATCACTAGCACTCAAGCCCATTAAGGTAACTTCGTCTAGTGGAAACAAATCCCTATAGAAGATTTATGGTGATTTCATTGAGTGGATCTTCCTATGGACCAAGCTCTCTTTCATTTGGGCTCGGCCTTGATCAAAGTTCCCTCCCCCTTGCCTTGAGAACTTGGATGAAGCTTGGAGTGAGTTCGATTGAGTCCTCTGAAGAATCTTGCAAGAGGAATTGCTTGATTTTGTGTATTGAGTAAGTTGGAAATTTGAAGGTGCTACCCTATTTTCAATCTAAGAAAACCAAAAATGGAGAATTGGGATTCACTTTAAGAAGCTTGGGGAGACTTACAAATGCAAGATCTAAGTTTCCTAAGTTTAATCGAGTGTGTTAGTCTTGAATTCAAGTGGAATTAGGGGGAGTATATCTCCCCATAGCTGAATCAGATGGCCGCAAGCTATCCTTCCATTTTGATCCAATACACTATATTCAATGGGTTTGTTAGGCTGTTTAGAGTGTCATGGCATTCGGTTTTAGGTGTGGAGTGGAGTAGTGAAGCTCCCATATGCGTGAAATGAGTGGAGGAAGGATTCTCATGTGCCCATGTCAAGTGAGGTGGTCGATTTTGACCTTGGGTTGGATTTGGCTGACCCAAACCTAATTTATCATGTGCACCATGTCCATTAGTGACCATTTGGTCCACTAAGAGGATGCCAAGTGTCCATGAAATGGAATTGACCAAATTCCAAGTGATTTTGATTTTAGGTTACCCAATGGCCTAAGGGTAGGTCATTTGGCTTGGATTTCAATTTGAGTATGTTTGGTATGATTGAAAAATAGGTTGGGCGAAGTTTCAATGAATTTAGAGTTGATTTGATATGATTTGGCTCATGTCGACCCATTTAGGTCAAAATGGGTCAACTTGGGTCAAGTTGACCAATTGGTCAAATTGGATCAAACCAAAGGTTGGGTCAAGTTCATATGACCATTTAAAATGTTTTGGTTACTTTGGTTTGGTTCAATTTGGTTTGCATTTGAATTTGGTTCATTTGATTTCATTTTGGTCAAATGGGTCAAGTTGACCAATTTGATGCATTTGACCTATTTGGGTTAGGTCATGGGTTGGTTTAGGTCTAGTTGGTCATTTGAAATGTATTGGTATCTTTGTTTCCAATCAATTTTGGTTTAATTTAATTTTGGCTCAATATGATATTTTAGGTCAAGTTGGGTTCAAAGTCAATTGAGCTAGGTTGGGTCTAGTTGGCCAATTGAGGCTTTGGTCAAGCTTAATGACCATTTTAGAATGAATTTGACCCATTGGTTTCAATTGATTTAGATCACGTTTGGACACATTTTGACTTTTAGGTCAAGTTGGGTTAACTTGGGTCAAGTGTCCAATTTGATTAGGCTCAAATGGTGACTTGGTCAAGTTCAAACATTGATCATGAATTGGTTTTGATCAATGGTTTCAATCAATTTGGCATGTGGTGGATTTTGGCTAGTTTAGGTTTCATTTTGGCTAAGTGTTGACTTGGTCAACCTTAGGTTTGACCTGATTTGACCCAATTTGAATGATTGATCATCTCATGATGATTGTTGCTCATAATATGAGTCTTAGATGGGTTTAGTTCAATCCAATTTGGTTAGGATTAGAATTTGGCTCATAGGGGTTTAGGTCATTTTTGGGTCAAGTGAGCCTAGTCAAATGAATGGCTTGGTCAAAGCTTGATTTGAGTTTGATTGAACTCACATATAGACTTATGATTGAAATATAAATCCATTTGCAAGAGATTTGAAGTCAAATGGGTTTCGATTCATTTGGCAATTTCAAGTTCAAAGGGTGAACAGGAATTTGACTTGGGTTTGATTTTTTTTGAATTTTGTTTTGATTTAGTGATTGAAGTTTATGTTTATATTTGGATTCATGATTGAAGGATTGATTGAATCATGAAGAAAAATTAAGGGTTTGGCTGGATTTGAATTTGATTTAGCTAAGTTCAAGAATTTGACTTGAAAGGCTTAGGTTGAATTTTGAGTAGATTTTGAATTTGATTTTTGGATTTGGTTTTGGATATTTGATTGAAGTTTATGTTTATTTTTGGATTCATTATTGACGGATTGATTGAATCATGAAGAAAAATCAAGGGTTTGGCTTGATTTGAATTTGATTTGGCTAAGTTCAAGAATTTGACTTGAAAGTCTTAGGTTGAATTTTGAGTTGATTTTGAGTTTGATTTTTAGATTTGGTTTTGGATATTTGAATTTATATTTCATTTATATATGTGAATATAAATGAGAATATAAATGGATTATGTGAAATTTTTTTGAATTTGAATTGATTTGGCAAAGTTCATAAGATGAGATCAAAATGACTTAGGAAGATTTTTTATTTTGACCATGGATTTTGGATTTGATTTGAGATTTAGGATGACTGATTGGATTTATATTTCATTTACATATGTGAATATAAATGAGAATATAAATGAGTTGTTAGAAAATTTCTTGAATTTGGATTGATTTAAACTTGATTTTGGCTAAGTCCATAAGGTGGAAATCAAAGGGACTTAGAAAAGATTTTTGGTTTTGGAATTCAATCATGGGTTTCAATCACTTGGAGTTGATTCATGATTTGAGAAAATCCATTAAATTGATTTAAGATTTGATTTGGAATTGGTTTGATATGAGCTTTGACTTTGATTTGATTTTGAGGTTTTACTTGAAAGAAGGAAGTGAGGATTTGGTTCAAGCTATCAGGTATGCAAATTTTTCTAACACCCCTAAGGCATGACTTATTCCTATGGCTAAATCTTCTAGGTCTCTAGGGTTAGGTTGAGTGTCCACCTAATCACTAGAAGTGTCATAAGACTAAGGAACTCTTACTTGCTAAGAGGAATCCCATGTCTAAGATGGAGGGGTTGAGAGCTCATTCTAAAAATGAGGTCAATAACCTCAAAAAAGAGAAGAAGTTGTATAGCCAAGCTCTACCCTTATACAACCTGTATTACAAAAGAATATTACAATTGCAATTAAATAGATACTATGAGGGTCATCATTCTTTGATCTTCCTTCACTCTTCTTTCTTTGGTTGATTTTGCTCCGGGCTTTATAGGGCATCCCAAGTCATTGCCTAGCCACTCATCCACACCCCATAACACTAATCCTAATTTCTATTGTAAAATTACATGTTTATAAAAAATAAAATCTAATCACACCTGCAAAATAGATATTAGCTAAACATACATACAAGCCAAGAAATTATCTTCTATAGATTTGAACTTAGCCCCCTACACATGGGTAAGTAAGCCCACCCGTCTTAATGTGGATTATGCAAAGGGGGATAAGCAACCTGGAAGCAAAAGCATTTATATTTATTTTTCATTTCAATGGCTCCATTAGCATAATCCTTTGCTGGAAAATATCATTAGGCTAATAGCGGCCTAACATCCAGTCTACACATAAGTCATCCTGACATCCAATCTATAACATTACATAATAAAATAAAACACAACATCACAACATATATCGAACTAACTTAAAGCTAGAATTGGTGACTTAGTATTCTAATGTGTGTGTTAAGATTTGGCGTGGTATGTCTTATCTAGGTTTTAGAATTATGATTTTTTAAGGTTTAGAATATTCAAGTTAGACATGAGGGGAGGTTTCACTTCAAGTTGTTAAAGGGATTGGTGGATTTTAATTTGTACTTTCTTTTGTTTCACTTAGTATTTACTTAGCATCTAATTGTTATAAAGGGAGGAAAGGGGTTTGACCCCCCTCCATCCCTACCTTAAATTCTTTTTTGAAGGCATGTTGTTATGATTTTGATTTCTTTTAGTGAATGATTTATTAAAAATTTTATTAATCCTAAATTTGGGTTAATCTTAAAGAATCCTATTCAAACATGAAAGGCATCTTGAGATTAATGAGATTGAGTTACTATCACATGGATAATATTGCCTCATTCCTTTTCATCATCAATAACATGCATATGATATTTAACTTAACATACCTATACATGCAATGTACATATGTGTATTTTTGGGACACTTGAGTGATTCTTAATGCATATAATTTTGGTAGAAAAGAGAGATTCCATTCCTTAGCTAACTATACATACACATGTATTAGGGATTTAAGCAAGTACGTGTCATTGTTAAACAAGGGAAGTGAGGTAATCTAAGACATCTTTGGGGCTCCTTAAAGCTTCGTGTCCCCAGGATGTCCAGACTACATACTTACTATCCTAAATACAAATAAATGCATACACAAATATAAGAATGAAAATCATGCAAAAAGTTGTGTATTAGCAAATCATTTACCCATGTAAAGTAAAGCTTTGCACAAATTCTAGCATTTATACACATATGAATGAAACTAAGTACGTGATATTGTTAAACAAGGGAAATGAGGTAACCTAAGACCTCCTTGGGGCTACATAAAGCCTCGTATTCTTGGGATGTCCAGACTATATACTTACTAACATTCAAACACATGTAAACATACACATGAATCATGAAAATAGAACAATCCTTTAACAAGTTAAAACTATAAGCAAATGTAAATAACATTTAATATTCAAAGCTAACACCACACTAAATTGTCATCATTAACTTATAGTTTTTAAAATAATTTGAGGTTTATTAGTGATAATAGCCACACCATATAATAAGATCAATTCAACACATGCAACTAATACATATATAATCATATTCATTTGATTCTTTTATTTAAAAACATGGATACATGATGCAAATGGCTTACAAATTTATAATGATTGAAAAGGAATAATTAAACATTGCCACATAATACATTCAACCACATTAATTCTTATGGATAATCAAGTAAAATAAGTATTCTTCCAAATTAACCAAAGTTGTTATGAAGTTTAAATTTTGGATTTGAATTATTAAAACATAAATAGGAGCAATGACATTTCCAGTTTTACCCCATCCCATGTTAATGATTTAATGTATTTAAAGAGAAATAATTAAGTAAATTTTATTGATTGTTTAAGTTCAAATCATTAAGAAATTAATTTAATTTCCCTTTCCTAAGCCTCCTTAATTCAATTAACAACTTATTCATAAGCCTCCAATGATATGCCATTGAGAAATTAAAATTTGAAATGCACTTAAAGACACTTAATACAATTTAGGCTCATGCTTAAGAGTTTATTAGATTAAAGAAGAATCTAAATTTGGTACTTATATGGTTTTCCCACACCCATGGGTTAACCCTAAGTTCCTTGAGGCTCTTTATTTTATTAAACATATAAAGGGGAACCCATGAATTCAATTTGGATCATTTGAAACAATCATCACTTTAGTTTGATTTTTTTTCACTTTTCCATTAATTGCCTAATTAATCCCTAATTAAGCCATGAATTAATTAACCCTCCTATGGAAATATATTTAGGAAAATAACTAGGAAAGAGGACCTAATTATTTTTCCTCTTCATTCTCATTGTTAATAATGATTAATCATCATTAACTATTTAATTTATGTTGTTTAGCAATTTCAATAATTATTAAATTAATTTAGGAGGGTAATTAGAATTGAAATTTCAAATTCTTTGAATTACATTACCAATAAATTCCAAGAAAATTATGGGAGATAGAGGACATCCCATGGCATTAACCCACTAAATTTAGGATCAATTGGCCAAATAATTGAGCCTTAATTAAGGTAGTTAGCCTAAATTTTAAACCCTAATTAAGCATTATTCATTAATCAGACATTAGAGATTTTATTTTTATTAAATTCTTCTCTATTTACCATTTCTAAAATAGGTTTATTTATATTTTTTGAATTTTTCCATAATTAGTTATAAATTTTTAATGTTCTGGCTATTTAAATACATTTTAATCACCTAATTAATCCCGTAAACTGTCGATGCCATGAAAAAGAACTTTCAATGTGTGCTACGGGATAGGTTATTTAAATCGTCCAACGTGGAAGCTGACTCAGGAAGAGGCGAATGATGTTTGGTCCCTGTGATTAGATCTTAGATGGGATGATTGAGATTAATCATGTGGTTTTTGATGGATTAAATAAATAAAATCTAACGGATTAAATCATGGTCGTCCGCTCTAATCATGTGGAATAGATGCCTGATGATCCGTCATCCCCCGAGGATCAGAAGATGGATATCATCTCCATTATGCCACTTGATGTGAGCTTGTTGGAGCTCTTACGATGACAAGATTGACTCCAAAATGTGCGAGGAGTAGATCTAAAGGATCCTATAGTGGAAACCACGTACAATCATAATTTTCTTCACAAAAGACCAACACCTAGGGGAAAATCTATGGTTTGTCAAATTTTTACCTTACCAGAGCTAGAGACCAGGGGTCCGTCGACTGAGGTAGCTTCATCTTGAAGAGATGAAGCCCTATTGAGAAGATCTCAAACTACCTCTCGATCAATTCCTTTGTGGACCAAGCACCGCCACTAAGCTTGCTGGAGTTGGTCTTGGAGTGCCTTTTGGTGATCAAATTGTTCAGGGATCAATTCATTTTGACTTTCAGAGTAAAGGGATTGTGTGGGAAGAGTTAATTTGAGATTGATGGAGTTTTGGTGAGGTTGTATAGATGGGGCTCTCGATTTCAATCGATTGTTGGTCTCACCTGTGATGGAGAGCACTAGGGATTCAAGGAATGGTCTAGCTCTTTCGAATCTTTGTGAGGAAGCTCAGAAGTTTGAATGGATGGGAAGAATTATACCCTCCTCCCCAAGTGAACTTAAGGCTAAAATTTACTCAACCTTTGGCAGTCGTCCGACCATGGTGGGTGATCAGAGGTGGCAATGGACTATTGAGGTGGAGGTGCTTGAGAGGCTGAGGCAGTGGCATGGGCTGGCATGGGGTGTACCTCTTCCTCCAAGGGAACTAAAGGTGTGCCATGGGTGAACTCACCTTATCATGGCCAAAGGCTAAACCCAACATACTTGAGATAGGTTTGGTCCATGGACCTAGTGTCCAAGAAGGGTTAAAGGTGGCTTCTAAGGCTTGGGGGTGGGTGAACTCATCCAAATGGGTATTTTATCATATTTGGGTAGCTTGGTTCAAGGGTTTTGACCCAAACTGGGTTCACCATGGCTTGAGTCCACTTTGGCTGACCCATGATGACCCATGGATAAGACATGTCAAGTTCAATTGGGTTTGGACTTGGCTTAAATGGGTTTTTCTCAATTTGACCTATATAAGTCAAATGGGGTTCAATTGGGTTAGGTTGACCAGTTGGTCAAATTGGGTCAAACCAAGATTTGAGTATGTTTAAATAATTATTTGGAATGTATTGGTGCAACTGGTTTGGTTAAATTTGAAGTGGAATTGATTTTGGCTCATATGGAATCATGATCAATTGGGCTAAGTTGATCAATTTGGTCAAATTGGACAAATTGGCTTGGGTGGTGGATTGGCTTAGGTTCAATTGCTCATTTGAGAATGATTGTAGGTGTTGGTTTGAATAAATTTGGACTTGAGAATTATTTAGTTCAATTTGACCCTTTAGGTCAAATCGGGCTAAGTAGGTCAATTGTGTTGGGTTGACAAAATTAAGTTCAGAGTTGGATCATATTCAATAATCTATTTATAGTTGATTAGAGGCATTTGTTTTAGTTAATTTAGTTTAGTATTTGATTTGACTCAATTTAGCCCTTTTGGTCAAATTGGGTCAAGAGACCAAATTAGCTTGGTTGGGTTCAATTAGTGGTTGATTCATGTTAAATACTCAATTTATGATTGATGAGAGTCATTGATTGCAAATAATAGAGGCTGGAATATGATTTGGTTCACTTTGGTCCATATGAGTTAATTGGGTCAACTTGTATCAAATGATCAAATTGGTTTGGATGACCCAATTCATTGCAATTGGACTATCCATGATGATCCACAATCTTCATATAAGAGATTGGATGGGCTGACTCAATCCAATATGGGTTGAATTGAAGTTTGAGTCAATTTGGTCATTTAGGAGACTTTCGGTCAACTAGTCTAATTGGGTTGAATTGGGTGTTGAGAAGAATTTAATGATGGATTTAAGGTTGATTGGTGGCCTTGATTGCAATTGATTGGATTTTGGCTCACTTGGGCCTTTTGGGTCAAGTGGGTTAACTTGGGTTTATTAGATTCATTCGGTTCAATTGGTTTGATTGTAAATATTGGAAGGGCTTGAAATAGAGTATTGAATGGCTGGAGTGCTTTTGTGAAAATCAATTGGATTTGGTTTGTTTGAATGGGTTTAGATCATGGGATCATGGTGGGCTTGGAGATTGGCTAAGAAATAAAATTTAATTAAGGTTGGTTGTGTGTGCTTGAGGTTGGTTTGAATGAGTGGACAAGGATGGGTCATGGTTTAGGCCATGGGATAAGTAGAACTTATTTACCCAAGGCATAACCTAGGATTAGGGTATGCCTTCCTATATCTCTAGGCTTAGGTTTAGTGTTCCCTTAGTCACTAGAAGTGTCTTATGTTAAGTGAAATCTGAGTGCCTAGAAGGTTCCTAAGTCTAAGATGGGAAGGATGAACCCTCACTCCAAAAGTGAGGTCAGCATTGCTCAATATACATAGCCAATGATAGCTAAAAATGGCATGCTAACCACTTATTTTGGGTCCTAGTCTTCTACTTCGTGGTGTAATATGCAATAACTCAAAAGTCTAACTATGCTATAGATAGAGCAGTATCTGCAATTAGTTGAAGCACATCTTGATCTCCAAAGCTAAGGTAGTCTATGACCCTCTCTAAAGGAAAATCATCACTATCTCAGCTTTAGTTTGATTACCCAATCAAAGGGATCATGGCATGATGGAAGATGTGACTTGATAAATAGGATGTGTCATGATCAAGAAAATGAGTCCAAAAAATATCTTTGCCTGTCAACATATCCTATGCACTGAGAGTCACTCCTATAACCTAACTGTGCCATGTGGATCATGGACTTCAATAGTGGCCCATATATGTTCCTCAGTAGTCTACGTAGGAGGCATATCATTTGGTCATCTCCAAGTAAACATAGTCAATCTATAACAAACATGGACAAGAGAAGCATATAAGTTTTACAGGAATTACGAAAAGCATTAATAAGTGAATTTGTAAATGTGATGTGCTTGTAGGCTCTTGATTTAATCTTCTCTAATTTCATAGTGTTTGAATTAATTTGATTGAATCTATACTTATATTTATACTCACTCCTATGGGTATATTTAAACTTAAATCCTATGTTTTAAGCTTAGATATAGGTCTAATCTAAAGTTTGGATTTAGATCTAGACCTTTGTAGAATAATAGAATCTAAATTTGGGTTAAGATCCAACCCTTTTGGATATTATAAATCTAATTTGGCCTCTTTAGGCATGATAGATTTTTTATTTAAAATTTTCCCAACTTCTTTTGGGAATGATGGATCTAATCCAACCCCTTTAGACATAATGGATCTTTATTTAAATTTAGATTCGACCCTTTTAAGAATGATGGATCTGATCTAACCCCTTTAATGGATTCTTTATTTAAATTTAGATTCGACCCTTTTTGGGCATGATGGATAAGATCTGGGTCCTTTAGGCATAATTGATTTTTATTTAAATTTACATATAGATCCTTTAGGCATGATGGATTTGATTCAACCCCTTTGGGTATGATGAAATATGATCCAACCTCTTTGTGCATAATGGATCTTTTATTTAAATTTAGATGCAACCCCTTTAAGCATGATGGATTTGATCCAGGCACTTTGGGCATCATGGATCTGATTTAAATTTTTTCTTTTGGTCTCTTTTGGACACGATGAAATTTGATTTAACCCTTTTCTATTGGAGAGAGTTTCTTTTAGATAGAATATTTTCCTTGCATTGCAAGGCTTATAAAGTTTTTTTCTTTTATATGAGTACTTTCATTTTATACTTTCAATGAGGAGTATCTCTTCGATCGATCAATTTTAGAGTTGATTTCAACTCTTGCATTTGTAAAGCATAATAATTATAAGTCATATATTTTGAGATATTGTCCATATTTGGGGAGCATAGATCTAATCCTTTTTACATCAATGAGCTGATAAGCTTCTCCTTCATATACTTTCTCAACAATGCATGGTCCTTTCCAATTTAGGTCAAATTATACACCTATTCATTGGTGTGGAGTGATAAGTCTTCTGCGTACCCACATGAGTTCACTTGCTTTGAATCTCTTTGGGTGAACCATGTGGTTGGGAGCTCAGGTCATTCTTCCTCAATATATTTTTAGATTTTGTTGGGCTTGTAGTCACATTTTATCAAAAGCTTCTAGCTCTTTGAGGCATATTTGGACATTTTCCTTCCTTGTTAGTTTACTTTGAACTACTATATGGAGGGAAGGTAGCTCTACTTTAAGAGGATGTATTACTTCTACTCCAAAGACTAGAGAGTATGGTGTTGCTTGTGTAGCAGTTTTCTATGAGATACGATATGGCCATAAGGCTTCTAATAATTTGTCATGTCATTCTATTTTATGTTTAGAGAGAATTTTCTTGAGGTGTTTGACCAATATTTTGTTGAATGCTTCTGTAAGACCATTGGCTCTTATATTATATACTGAAGAATATCGTCAATTATTTTCTAAATAAAATGATAAACTTTGATGTTCTTGAAGGTAGTGCCATTATCAGACATAATTCTTTGATGTACTCTGAATTGATAAATGATATGGTCTCAAGAAAATTTCACCACAATGTTTGCTTCTTTTAATGGAATTATTTCTACCCATTTAGAGAAGTAATCAGTGGTAGCTAGTATAAAGTGATATCCTCCATATGATAGAGGATATATTAGACCAATTATATCAGTTCCCCAACTTTTGAATGGCCAAGATGCCATTGTTGGATATAAAGCATTGGGTTATCGATGCAATTTGTTTGCATATATTTGACACTGATGATATCTTTTAACATGTTCATTACAATCATGAGCCATACTTGGCAAATAATATCCCATTTGGTTAACTTAATTTACATTTTAAGACTAGATAGGTGTGCACCACACAACACTTCATGGACTTCAGCCATCGCCATTTTTGTTGCATTTAGATTAGGCATCATAACAACGTTCACAAGGGCATATCATAGGGTTCTTTGTAAAATTTGATTAGCTTTTGATTTATCCTTTGACATTCTACCTTCTTTAAGATAGGTGATGAATGGTTCTCACCAATTATCTTCCACAACTATTATTAAAATCTCTTGAATTTCTTTAGCTTTAAAGGCTTGCAGGAAGGTTGGTGCCAAGATTAGTCTACTTTTGACTATTATTATAATTGGCTCTACCTGAGGGTCTATCATTTCTTTAGCTAATTTAGCTAATGTATCAGCTTTGTCATTGCCTCAATGTGACATCATTATAATTATTACTTCAGGGATTTATTTTATAAGCTCTAGGATGTGTTTATGATAAAGTGCCAATTCAGGCTTATTTATCTTGAAAGTCCTAATTATTTATCAAATTATGAGTTGGGAATCTTCATAAATATGAAATTTTTAATTTTTATGTTAATTTTAGTTCTAAACCCTCAATATATATCTTATTAGAACAAGCACATAGAGTTTGATGAAATTTTTGGTTTTCTTACTAGTAGAAATGTCAACATCTAGTGGATAAGGCGGGAGGAAAGGATTATCAACTTTCTTGTCGTCGGCCTAATGGCAGAGTCAAAAGCTTGGCATTATTTTAATTTTTTCCAAGCTAATGCCCACTCATAATATCAGTGAGGTAACCAAGGATAGATCCTGTGAGGAAAATTTGTGACAGCACATAGAGTTTAGTAATTTTTATTTGGATGATCAAACATATCATTAAAGAATAAACATAATTTCTTGAAAGATAAATATGTTATTCTAAAATGGATTTGATCATTTCATAAAAGACTCTTAAAGCTAATAGGTCTTTAATGTACTAGATAGTTTTCCCTTGAACTGCAAAAGGAACTAGAGCAGGGTTCATTTTAAATTAGGTTCATGGTTCCCTATAAGGGCAAGCCCCTATAGTTAATTCTACTTAGGAATGAAGATCTCTTCCTAAGAATACTCTAGATTGAAGAAATAAGTTATTACTTTTATAGATTTTTAAGCTAGTTTTTAAAGGAAAATAATAATTTGGAATTTCAAAAGGGTGATCCAAAGTGCAAGCAGTTCTTTTGGAAGCCAATCAAGATTAAGTAGAAAATGCCTATAGATATTAGGATGTCTAGTAGGCATTTTAACTATCCCATCATTGGGCTTGAAATTTTATAATTTAAATTAAATTTTAAGTTGATTTTTTATTAGAAATCTAAAACTTATATTCAAACAGCATAAGACTGCAGAAATGCCTAGGGTTGAAGACTTATCATGAGGAGTATGCTTCAAAACATAAGCCTATATATGCTTTTAATAAAAATCAGAGGCTCGACCTAGTCTCACTTTTGGAAATTATATGCTATTTCTTTCATTTGAAGGAATAAATCTATCCTTGACTCTTCTGGACTTATAACTCACCTAGAAAGGCTGCCAGCTAACACCTTAGTGAATTTTAAATCTATGATGTCAAGACTCTTGTATGCAAGATGGCTAAGCTTTTGTATTTTACAAAAGAATCGAAGAACCTATACCCACTCCTTAATCCCTAAGATGATGATTGGGTATGAAATGATCCTAACTAATGAAACATTTTCCAGCTTTTAGGTGTTTTGACTTATGATTCATTTAAGGTCTTGCGGTGTTCATTTTATGCCTACATGACATGAAATTAGAAGTCATGGACCAAATCAATAAGGGAAAGTAGACTTCCCTTGAAGGTGGTCATCCTCAAATGTCATATGCTCTCTATGTGCAATGGGAGAGGCACCCAATTCATGAAGTTAGAACAACATGCTAGCATGATTCATAAAGGATAATTATTTCTAGTTGATTTGAAGTTATTCCTAGGGTTTTAATTAATGTGATGTTTTGATTTAAGTTTTAGATTTGAGTAGAATCCACCTAAACCCATTAGGTTAGATCAAACCCCAAGAAAAATACACTAGTCATTAGGTGTAGTGTCTTCAATGTCTAATTAAGAGGCTCCTACTCTGTGATTAGGTGCCCTAATTACTAATTTTAGGAATGATGTTAACCTCATTAAAAAATGAGGTCAAAAAATAGACACCCAATATGTGTAATGGACTAACCATAGTACAGTGCACATATTGGCATTAACCCAATACAAGAATAAGCTTGAAGGAGTTCAAATTTTATTTTAAAATTTTAAATTTTGATTTTAGATTTGCCTTTTTGATTTTATTATGAAAGATAGGCATAAACATGCTTAAATTTGTTTTAAATTGGATGATTCAGTCTTAAGAACTTAAGTTCACTAAGTTCTAAGAAGAATAGAGATGTCATTAGGAGAAGATTCAATGAAGAATCTAATCTTAACACAATCATCATAGCCTTACAAGGTGCCTTCAAAGGACTTATTCTTTTCTAAGAATAGTAATTGGAGAGGATGCCAGTATTGACACTTACTCCTGATCTAAGCTACACAAAATTTTAACCAAGGAAAGATACCATTAGGGGATTTACCCTTATGTGGTTAGCTATTAAGAAGGGGTTTTTGAAGACTTAATTCTAGCCTAAGTAGCTAAACTAGGGAGAAGGAACTTTAATAGCTTAATCTTATACCTTAAGATTTTGACTACTATGTAGGGATCACATGGACTTAATTCCTGGTCTAAATAGTTCATAGGATTGGGGCCATCATTGGCTTATTTCATTCCTTAATTTCTTTTTCTTTGTTTATAAAAAGAGTCATAAGGACTTGAATCATATTCTAATGAAGTTAAACTAACAAGAAGGAGCCTTCAATGGCTTAACTCCAACCTAGGTAACTTAAAAATGAAAGGGATCATAATGACTTTATCCTATCTTAGAATTTATTTACTAGGATGTCTACTGATCGACTTATTCCAATTTGATTGGCTATAAAGAAGGGGCCTTCAATAGGTTAATCCAACTTAGATAGCTATAATGAGGAAGCAAGGTCTTAAAGACATGTTCTTAAACCTTAATGATTTTGGCTATCTTCATGATTTATTCCTAATCTAAATAGCCAATAGGAAAGTGGTCTTTATAACTTTATCCTGACATATAAATAATAGGAATGGTGCTATAAAAGTCTTGCTTCAAACTTGTGGGAATGGTACACAAAAGCTTAGTCTAATCGCATGAAAGATATAAGGATAATATCATGGAAGGCTTACTCCTAACTCAGAGTAAGTATAGGAAAGTTATCTTGAAGAGGCTTATTGTTATTTTAGAGAAATTTAATTTAAGATGAGCTATATAAATTTATATAATTTTGATAACCTTTGCATAGAAAGAAGTAACATCCAAATCTAAAGAAAGTGAAAAGGAAGTAAAGAGAAACATAATTTTATTGATCATTATTTTTTGAAACTGAGTAAAATTTACATATAATATTTCTTCAAATAACTTCCATTGATCGGAGGCATTGGACATTCACCATTACAAGTTTTCAACTAATAAGAACCTCTTTCATAGACTTTTTCCACTATGAATGGTCCTTTCAAGGTTGGCTTGAACTTGCTTCAATTTCTGATAAGCTAAATTTGGTCATTTAAGAACCAAGACCAAGTCTCCCACTTCGAAAGTTCTAGGATGGACCAACTTATCATGTGCTTGAATCATATGTGCTTAGTATAGTTTAATGTCCTGTTGAGCTTTCAAATGTCTTCCTTCAAGGCTTTCAAGTTCTTCCAATCGAAGTTTGTGATTTTGATCTATTGTAATATTGGTATTAAGTATTATTCTTAAAGAGGGTAGTTGTACTTCTAATGGAAGAATAATTTTAGTTCCATAAACCAAAGCATATGATATATACTGAGTTAGTGTCCTGTATGTGATCCGGTAGGCCCATAAGGCTTCAACCAACTTTTCATGCCATTGACATTTATTTTCATCAAGTGTCTCCTTCAAAGTTCTCACAAGAGTTTAATTAAATGCTTGAAATCCATTTTGCCCTAGGATAATAGATGGTCAAATATCTCTGGCCTATTTTCTGTCAAGCCACAAAATGATTTAACTTAGTGGACTTGAACAATAGACCATTATCAAATATGATTCCCTTCTTCATTGACTTGGGCTAGTAAAGCCGAAAGTGATTCATCTAAGGTGGCAGTATACAAGATTAATGGATTTTTTGGAATTAAAGTAGCCAAAATAGGAGGCTTCATCAATATTATTTTAAACTTTAAAATGGATTTTGGCATTTTTCATCCAAAATAAATTTGGAATCATTTTTTTGTTAATGATTCAAATGACTAGCATCTTCCTGATAAATTTGATATGAACCCCCTTAAGTATGTGAGCCTTCACTAGAATGATGTGAATTGAATAAGATTTCTAGGTCATGGAATTTCTATAATAGCTTTTATTTTTTAGGATCAATTTATATCTAATGGTGCCTCATTACAAACCTTAAGAGCTTTCTGAAGGTACTCCAAAAGTACATTTCAAGGGATTCCTTTTAGGTTATAACAGTGCAACCATTCAAAAATGATCCATAAATCATATAAATAATTTCCTTTTCTTTACTTTTGATTACTAGAACATCAATATAACATTCAACTTGATTGTGAATTAAGTCATCAAAGATTCTAGTCATAGCCCTTGATAAGTAGCTTCGACATTTTTGAGATTGAATGGCATGACTGTGTAACAGAATATCCCACTACGAGTTTTGAACGTAGTATGCTATTCATTATTTAGAGCCATCTTCATTTGGTTGTATCTTGGTGACCCATCCATGAATGAAAAGATCTCATGTAATAAAGATATGTCCACCATGAGTTTCAATATCAGGAATGGAAACTCATCTTCAGGACAAACCTTATTCAAGTCTCTAAAGTCAACGCAAATGTGTGTTTGACCATATTTTTTTACAAGAATAGTACTTGCTAACCAATTAGGGTACTGTTCCTCTCAGACAAAGTCTGCTTCAATCAATTTTTTCACTTCAACAATTTCTTACAATTCAATTTCTAAGTGCATACGTCTCGGAGCTTTCTTTATTGGGATTATGTCATGTTTAAATCTCTAATTTCTGCACTACAACATATGGAGATAAACCCGCCATTTCATCATAACTCCATGTGAAGCAATCCTTATATTCAAAGAGTAAAGTGGTCAACTCTTTGGAATCTTCTGGACCCAATAACGAACTAATAAAAGTTGGTCTTGGGTCATCATCAATTTCTAGGTTGATCTCCCTTAATTCTTCAACACTGGACTTTATTTCCTCATTGAATTCTAGAGGTGCATTTTAAATTAAGCAATCAATTAAATCTTTTGATGTTTCAATATAGGATCCTTCTAAATGATTATATAGAATTCCAAAAAGTTGATCAGATTCCATATGATTGCTTATCATTAAGCAATGTTCATTATTATCCAATGGTTCAATGGTACCGAACCCAACACCAGCTTTTGATTTCAAATATTTATTTTTATTTTTAATATTTCATAAGCTTTCAATGCATTAAATTGTACCTTTGGTCCAAGCATTAGAGATTAAACCATATTTTATAGAATTTTTTATACAGTCAAGATACTAGTCAAATGGGAGTTCTATTATTTCATTTGAAGATGGGTCTTCAAGCTTTACATCTACTTCTGAGCTTGAGGACCTAGGTACAAAATAAAATTTTGACATTCTTCCATCTTCTCCTACAAGATCAGGGACTACTTTAACTTCTAATTATGAGATTTTGTTTTGAGAAAAGGGAGGTAGAGTGAAAGTAACCACATATTTCTTTAATCTTTCAAAAGTTGATAAATTTAGATCATCTTTAATGCTTAGATTTTTTTCTTCATCCCTATCTAATTCTAATGTAATCTCAAACTTGATTGAAGTATCTTTTCTAATTGGAATCCTCTTTAGAACTGGATTCCAAATCAATTTGTATGATTGGAGGTTCTTTTTCCTTTTCCTCCTTTCTATTTGTATCTTCTTGTTCATTTATAATGATGTCTTCTTTTTCTTTTCTTTGATACCTTAATAAGACTGGATTTTATAGAACCAACTACATGCCTTTTAGGAATGTAATAGGTAGCATTTTCATAAAGTTCAACTTCATGAATAGAGAATGGTTGTATGTCACATTGTATTATATGCTCTACTCCATCCCTAATGTACTTAATACACTGGTGGAGTGAGGAAATAATCATCTTATATTCATGTATCCAAGGTCTACCTAAGAGATCATTAAAAGATGTTTCTGAATCAATAATTTGAAATTTTGCATCAGTTTTCAATAATTCTATTTTTAAACAATAGAGTGATTGAACCTAAATCCTTTTCTCTAATTTCATTGAACCCCCTTAAGAACATCTTATCTAAACTAAATCTTCTAGTATCAATTTTTAGGAATGATAAAATTCTAGAGTTCATAATATTGATTGAAGCACCAAGGTCTACCAAACTCTTGACAACTTGATGTTTTCCACTTTGACAAAGATATAGAGGGGATCGTTGTGATCCATAGTCCCCAAAAGCAGATCCTTGTCAGAGAAGGTGACTACAGGGATCTCCTTAAATAGCAAGCCTCATCTGAGGAAGTTACTACTAACTGAGTCAGGCATATCTCTAGGTCAAGCAAGTAATGCCTGTACTATTGACTCTTCATTTCTTTTGATAGAATAAGAGCATCATAGACACTCAGCATAGCAAGAAGTTTTCTAAGATGGGCGAGGATGTTGTAGTCAACCTTGGGAGCAATTGGTTTGGCTACTGGATTATTTGGCAAAAGTTCTAAACTTGAATTTTGATGAATAATTTATTTCCCTTTGTCTTTGGAAGGAGGAGGTAAATGAGGTGGTAAAACTTTCCCGCTATGGAGATTCATTTTAGTGACATCTCCGAGGGTTGTATTAACCCAGCCCTCATCCATCATGTCCTTTTTTAGGGATTGGTCAGAGTCTAATAATTTTATCTCTATGCTAATAGGATTGCATTACAAATCACCCATAGGGCTATCAGTGTCTGACCTTAGCTCACAAAACACATCACCATGTGAATTTTTTCTTGATCTTTTTCTTCTTTTTAAAATTTTCAATAACATATTCATCAGATATAGCATAAATGTAAGAAATGCCTTTGGAGGTAAACTTTTTATTTATTTCTTTAAAATGAGTACATAATGATAAAGGAGTATAAGGGCTGGCCTTTTCATCTTTATCATATAAAACTCTATCATGTACAAAAGATGTTTCTCCCTCACAACTCTCTTTAGTCATCTGAGTAACTGAAGATGTTGAAAAGGGTCTATATGGAACTAACTCTGTACACTCTAGTGGATCAATCTGGATGATCTTCCTCCTGATCTTCATCTGATCTTACATTGCAATTTTTTTAAATTTTTTCATCAAATATTTTTTTAGAAGAATGAGATAAAGCTATATCCCATTCATTTGAAAGAGAAGAACTAGAGTAAGTAGAAAAGTCACCTATAATTACCTTAATGGACCCTTATCTATGGTGAAAAGGTACTCTTTAGGGATTAAACCCTTTCTTGTAGCTTCTTTGCCGTCTTTGAAGGTGAAGTGATCTTCAATAGTTTGACCCAACATTTGATGATATGGATAGTAGTTTGGGCCATTCACCTTATGAACTTTCTGTGGCCTCTTTAGATCAAGTAGTTTGAAGTATGGTTATTTCTTTAAATTTGTAAAGATCTTCCTCATCACTTCTCTTTTAAAAGAATAAGTCTAGTTTATTATTTCATTGAAAGGGCTAGTGGAAATCTTCATAGGGGGTGATGATAATTGTTGCTACTATGATGGCCTAAATGATGTAAGCCTCTTTACCTGCACCTATATATGGGCATTTCCCTTATCTATCGTAGAGACATTGCCTACCTTTTTTTCTAATACTTTCCTAGGCTTTGATGGTTCTATAGAAGAGTGATATTTCAAGAATGACATTGTAGGGGCTTCTTCATGCAGGCTGGAGGCTTTGTTTAATAATTTTTTAATAATTTTAATTGTAAATCCTTTTAGGAGGAAGGCCACAAGATCGTGAATATTTTGGAGGAGAATCTTAACAGTGTGATACTCCTGTAACTAGTGTTCGCACTTGTGACCGAGGCTTCTCCATCTTAATATATAATCAACTAAAAGCTTACTTGACTTTTATTTTTTAACCACTAGGTCACCTACAGTAATGTGGTGTTGTGGGCCTCTGAACCTCTTTACAAACATGAATTCGAATTCAATGATGGTGCACACTAAACTATTTCATAACTCAGTGTAGCAATCGAATGCAACACTGGTCAAACTTGACTAAATAATAGGGCATCACTCCCACTAGCATTGCAACAACTCTCATAAAATTGTGCTAAATACTGCATGGGATTGCACATCCAATCAAAAATCTTAAAAGAAGAAGGCATGAATCCTTTAGGACATGGCATAGAATCATATTCATTACAGTAAGGTATACCCTTCAGAATTAGAGTCATATCATGAGACTGTGCAAGTGCTTCTTTTACTTTTTGTTCTATCGAAGACTTCAAGTCAACTTTGGCAGGTATATCATCCATGGGTTTGCATTCCTGGGGATGATACTCTACTAACCTAAACTTTATCTCATCATTAAGATGGGACTGTTCAGGTTGCTCTATTGAATGATGCTAGGAAAAAGAAGGAATTGAGCTCTGGAGTATTTCTTGGTGGCAATCAATTCCTACATTCACTTTTTCATTCTTGCAATTTGTTCATCTTTCTTTTATAGTTGAATGATTAGTTGCAAGTGGGATCAAGTATGAATGTTCTTATGTTTCAAGTATGGATGTTCTTATGTCATCTTCGAGTAAATCATCTTGATCTGGATCAAAGTGTTTTGTTACGTATTGCTTTTCAATTTCTTCATCTTCTTTTACAATAGTTTCCATTTCTTCTTCTGTGAGGCTAAGTGAAATAACACTACTATCAAGGATGGCATCAATCTTATTTCCAACATCCATGGATTTTATTCCAGATGTTTCACCCTGTGTAACCTCTCGAATAATAGGGAGTTCCTCTTTAATAAGAGTGGCTCCCAAGCCAAAGTGTCACTCATCTATAACTTCTCTGTCATAAAGGGATAAATGAAAGACTATATTACCTTACTAGAAATATGAGGTGAGGATGACCCTTCAGCTTAGGGCCTAAATGAAGGTGATGAAGGCCTTTTACGTGATAGGCTTGGTAATGGGTAATTTTTAATGGCAATTGTGGTGGTGTAGAAACATTTGGCTCAAGAGCCAATGGAACTTTCCTAACATAGACTTTTCTATTTTCTTTTCTAGGAAAAGTCCTCTCTCTCCCTAAACTAATAGGTTGCTCCCAGTAGGTAAAGGATCTTCCCAAACATGATCTTGATGGTATAATAGTCCCATGATGGTAAGATTTTCTTTTGGGAGGTAGGACCACCTTTCCCTTCCCTTTATTCTAGGAAGTGGTGGGTCTCCTTAGAACCTCTATATCAAAGCTTCTAGATGCTTGATCTTTTATGACCTTGAGTAACTCCTCTTTAGTGTAAGAGGAGGACTAGGGGTCCCGTGAAGAATTTGGAGCAATTTACCATGTGTTTCTCTATTCATGATTTTAAGTTTTTCTTATTTTCATGGGTTGAATGGGTGAGGTGGAGAACTTGTTATCCTATATACATCCTCCTTTCTCTTAGCTATAGAGAGAGGGTGAAATTTACTACCACCTAAGAGAGGAGAAGTATTTTAGGGTATATCCATCCCTCACCCTAGGTAGTTCTATTTTCTTCTTTTTATTTTCTTTCTCTAAGGTCTTACCTCTTAAGCCTCCTACCCCTATTTTTTTTATTTTGGTCATCTTAAGTTGTGGGAAGCGTGGGGGGGAGGAGGTGAAGTGGGGCTCAGAGGTGGACCCTTCCTCAAAAGTATTAGGAAAGAAAGAAATAGGTAATGCCTCTGTAGTAGGAAACTTGATTTTCTTAAGGATAGGACCCACTTGAAGTCTTGGTAACCTCAGTGGTACCATCCCTACCAATGAGGTAGAATAAGGTACACAGAGAACTCTAGAATAGGTTATTTATCACAACCACTTCACTAATAGAGCCAAAGTAACACCATTAGCAATATTCAAGTTTTCAAATCTTGCTTTGAACTTAATAATGGAGCAACAACCAACTTCTTTCCATAGAAGGCGATCACGGATGTGGCGACATGACGAGGTTTCCTACCATTTTCTATTTGCAAAATAAAAATTTTAAATAAATCATAATTAACAATAATCATAATATAGTCAAAAGAAAAACCTTTGACCCATTAGAAAATTTTAGAAAATTCTATTATGGGATTATTACTTTCAAAGATATTTTTTTTTTTAAAATCTGAGTGGTAAAACCATCATACTTAATCTCAACAATGGGAAAGTTTTTAGACACTCTATTTTTAGTAGATGTTAAATATACTCTTTTCAAGGATGAAATGAAGAGATACCTAATTGAGAAAGCGTAATCTTGACCAGAAATAGCAGTCTCACACCACATAGATTTTAGAATTTTTTTATTTGGATGATTAAGCACGTCATTAAGGACTAAACATATTATCCTAAAAGATAAAGAGGTTATTAAGTTCAAATCTTACTTCGAACTTAATAAAGCAATCAACCAACTTACTACTATCCATAGAGCAGATCCTAGATGTCATAATGATAAAGTTTCCTACCATTTTCTATTTTTAAAATTAAACTTTTAAATAAATCATAATTAATAATAATCATAATAAAGGAAAAAGAAAAACTTTTGACCCATTAGAAAATTTTAGCCAAATTTTGTTATGGCTAGGTGTGGTGTTTATTTTTAGGATGTGAGATACCATGCAGATCTTAGGTGGTACTTATTGAAGTGATCGGGTACAACATTAAGGAATGATGTACTATCTTGAAAGATAGAAATCACCACCCTATAATGGACCTAATCACCTAATAAGGACTCCCAAGGCATGATGAGTCATCGAATATACGAGATCTTTCCCTACTTTACATGGAAAAGTAAAGTAGGGTTTATTTTGCGGGTTCATTAAGTTCCTATGGAGGCAGCCCCATAGTTAATTACATCCTAAGGAATGGGAATTCCTTAAGAATACTCTCAATTAAAGTAGACAATTAGGGTCTCCAAAGATTTCAAGGTTAAGACTATCAAAGGATTAGGTATTTTAGAAAATCAAATGGGATAGATCAAGGAGAAGACTTATTTTTG
This sequence comes from Cymbidium sinense, assembly GCA_021442155.1. Lineage (NCBI taxonomy): Eukaryota > Viridiplantae > Streptophyta > Magnoliopsida > Asparagales > Orchidaceae > Cymbidium > Cymbidium sinense. The sequence continues at coordinate 106,898,935 of CM038216.1, forward strand.
GAATCCAAAGGGAGAAAGTAGGAAATGCTCATGATACTAGGAAGCCTAGTGAGCATTCCAATCTACCCCATAGTTGGGCTTTATATTTTTGAAATTGAAGAGAGTTAATTATTTGAGTTGACATTTTATTAGATTGCTTATATAATTCCACAACATAAGATTATGAAAATGCCTAAGAGGTGAGGATTTATACTTGTAGCCCGAAGGAAACAGCTACCTTAGATTCCTAAACTAAGGAGCCTTGGTACAAAACAAAGGCACGACCTAAATCTAAGGCAAAAAATGGGTATATGGTTTACCTCCATAAGAGAGAATAAATCACCCGACTGTTGGACTTATAAGCACCTGGAGTGGCATCCAACTAACTCCTCCTACGCTTAAAATCCATGTAGGCATGTCTTATGCTTTGCAAGATGGCTAGGCTGTTGTTCATTTAGAAAGGAAACTAAGTCCTAAGACTCACTCCCTAAGAGACTAAAGCATAAGTGGTATGAATCCATGACTTAATCTAATGCAAATTTTATCAAATTTATTTGATTCTTTTGGACTTTATTTTGACATAGGTATGGGATTTTGTATGCCTAAATGCATGAGAATTTGATTATGGGCCAAATCAAGAGAGAAAGAGGTGTCTTCCACCAAAGGCTCTCATAGGTTAACCTTGATTCTCTGGCAAGGATGGAAGCCCCCTCTTAATAAGAGTGAAAGAATATGACATGCATGATATTATACATTCATTCATCCAGCTAAGGGGTTGCTAAAAATTTTATTATCTTAATTTAATTCCTAGGCTTTTATGTGAGGTTATGAGTTATTTAAAATTTTAGTTATGAGTTATTAATTGGGGTAGAAAAATTAATTTTATCCTAAGAGCCTATCATCTAGGCCACACATTCAAGCATCTCATAAAGAAAACTATGAAAAGCATGTTGTTCTAATGAATCTAAACACAACATCAAATAATTTTATAGACTACCGTAAAAGAATAAAAGTCGGGTTCGCCATACACCAAAAGAGAAAAAAAAAGATGGGTAGCCGAGCTCTACCCTTATACAATCTGAATTACAAAAATAGTATATATGCTATGGGGGTCTTCTTTTCTTCATTTATTCATTCTCTTTCTTTTGATTTGATTTTCTCCAAAGGCATCACAAGGCACCCAGGACTAAGCATTCGCCACTTGCTCATCCTAATCCCCATAGCACTAATCCTAATTCTAATGCAAAATTACATTGAAAAATAGGAAAAGTAAATCTACTACAAAATAAATGTTAGCTAAACACACCATACAACCAAGCAGTTATATGAATAATTTGGACTTAGCACCCATACATGGGTAACCGCCCACATCCTAACATGGGTTACTTAGGGCTAAGCAACAACAAAAGCATTTATATTTTTTATTATAGCTTAAGCACAACCCCTAGAAAAATATGATTATGACTAACATCCAGTCTACAAAACATACACCCTAACATCCTCTAAATATTACATCACAAAACAAAACACAACATCATATACAATACTAACTTAGCACTAGAAGTGGTGACTTAGTATTCTAATGCGTGTGCTTAAGGCTTGTGTAACAAGACTTTATTAGGCTTCTTTAGTTTAAGTTTTAATTTAGAGTTTGAATTTGTTTAAATTTTACCTTTGGGTGATTTCAATTTAAATGATTTAATGATTTACTTTTCCTTTTTATTTCAGTTTTATTTGGCTGAAATGATGTTTAGGTTCTCAAGAATAAAGAGTAGGATGAATTCTATCTATAGACAGAACTCACCCTATTCTACATCCTAATTCCTAAGGAATCTAATTAAGGTCCTTAAGTATCTTAATTAGCCTATTTGAATTTTGTAGTTCATTTGATTTGATTTATTTTACTTGATTTAGAATTTAAAATTTGAGTTTGTTTAAGTATTTGATTAATTGATTTTGGATTGGATGTTTTAGCTTAATTACATCTTTATAATTCAAAATCCTTAATATCTAACGAAGTTTAAGTTTGTTTAAGTTCATGTATTATTGGTTGATTAATTTTAGATTAGATGTTTGATTTAATTGAATCTTGATAATTCAATATCCTTGATATCTAATGAAATTTAATTTGTTTAAGTTCATGCATTTTTTTTTTTTGGTTTATTAATTTTAGATTAGATGTTTTGATTTAATTGAATCTGATAATTCAATATCCTTAGTATCTAATGAAATTTAAGTTTGTTTAAATTCATGTGTTTTTGGTTGACTAATTTTAGATTAGATATTGATTTAATTCAATCTTGATAATTCAATATCCTTTAAATTAATATTTAACTCTTTTCTTTGGTCATGGTTATTGTGATTTAACTTTATGTTTATTTAATTCAATTGTGTTCATTTATTTGTAGTTTGATATTAGATTAATTGAGATTTTATTTTGATTTTAATTGGGTTTGATTCTTTGTAATTAGATTTTATTTTTAACCACATCCATTTTCATGTTCATCATAGTTTGGTTTGTATTTTGATTTCATACATTGGATAGTTGATTAGTTTATCTTATTTAAGTAGGTTGAATGAGATTTGACTTGATTACATATTAAATTGATGAGAGTCTTTCTTAATTTAATTTAATTTGATTTAATTTGATTTGATTAGCTTTATTAGTTGGGCTTAGGTTCAATGTGATTATGTGACTAGTTTAATTAAGAAGTGTATTTATGTTAATTATAAAGGTTTATTTTTAATTTGACTTCATATTTATTTAGACTAATGATGTAATTAATGATTAATAATTTAGGTTTAATTTATGTTTTGATTAGTATTTAATTGCATTTATTTTGATTAAGCTTAGGTTTAATATGATTAATTTGATTAACTTAATTAGTTTATTTAAGAAGTGTGATCAAATTACTAAATTTGTAAAGATTTGTTTAATTTTTTATTTGATTTCATATTTATTTAGGTTAATGATGCAATTAGTGAGTTAATGATTTAAGTTTAAATTAGATTTGATTAGCATTTAATTGCATTTTATGTTTAATTAAGCTTAATTTTAATATGATTAATTTAATGACTTAATTAATTTGTTTAATAGGTGTGATTTTAATTAGTAGTAGATTAATTAAGTTTTTTATTTGGATTAATTTTAATGTGATTTTAAAATTAATTTAGCTTATTAAGATGATGGATTAATTTATTAAGTTTGCATTAATTAGATGTTTGATTAATTATGTTTGATTAAAATTATTATTATTAATTAAGGTTTGTTTAATTGAGATTAATGACTTAATGGTTTAGGTTTAATTTATTTTGATTAGTTTAATTGCATCTTAATTATGTTTGATTAACTTAGGTTTAATATGATTAATTTGATTAACTTAATTAGTTTATTTAAGGTGTGATTATTAAATTTAATTAGGGTTTGATTTAAGCTTAGTTTTAGAGATGGCTTTAATGTTACTTATTTAAATTAATTTGATTAATTAAGGTGATGGATTAATTTATTAAGTTTGCATTAATTATATGTTTGACTAATTAAGTTTGATTAAGGGTATTAAAATTTTAAATCATTAGATTAATAAGGTTTGTTTAATTAGAGATTAATGACTTAATTTCCACAAGTGAGTGATTTGGTTTAGTTAAATATTTTCTTTAAGTTTGATTTGATGAAAGGATTATGTTATCACCATCATTTATTAAGAATTAATTGTTTATTTTATTTCAATTAAGTTTGATTATTTATGATTAGAGTTTTATTTGATTTGATTCATTTGTTATGTTTGTTTGATTTCATTAACATGTTTGATTTAGTTATTAGGTTGAAATATTTATTTGTTAATTAATTATCTTATTCCAAATGGATGTGATTTAATCATATGTTAATTAAGTTTACTTTAATTTTATTTGGTTTAATTCGATTAGGATCAAATGATTAAAGTTTCCTAAATTTATTAGATTTTGGGTTTGATTTAAGATTTAATCTTTCAATTGAGTTTTATTAACCTAAATAGGTTTAATCATATTTAATTTAACCTCCTTTAAAGATGATTTTTTTTCTGATTTGAGGTTTGATTAACGATTGCTTAAGTGATATTTCATTTCTGATTTTGATTTAATATTTAAATTATTTTTAGGTTATATTTTAATTAACTCCTTAATTGATTAAACTCTAATCTTAAGTGTTTATTTCGGGTTCATTAAGATTTAGAAGATCACATTATTTTCTTAAGAGTTCTAGATGTCAATTGAAGTGATTTAAGCCATTTTAAAGATTTTGTAAATTTGAATTTTATTTGATTTATTTTATTAAAATGGACAATTTGAACTTCAAAATTTAATTTCTCCCAATCCAGAAGTCCTTTTCACTTGAAATTTTTATTTTAAGTATTTTTTAAATTTAATTTCAACTGATAATTTCAACTTAATCGACTTATATTTTTTATTTAATAATGAAATATAATTTTCACTAAAACTCAAATTAAGCTCACAATACTTAGTCAAATTTGGGGATTTTGGGTTTGTTGGATTCCTCTCAGAAGGACAAATCCAACAAGCTCTTATTTGTAATTTTTGATTAAGTATTTTATTTTTTATGAATATTTGAAGTTTTAAGTGATTTAAATTAATTAGTATTTTTTTTTTATAAGAAATACGCATGTCACCTTTGGCGGAAGAAAATGACAAGACTTGCTCGGACATTGATCCGATCCGGATCGCGAGATCCGTCGATCGCGATCTCGATCATCCGTCGGCAAGCGCATGATCGGATGGTCCATATCATAGGTGATCAAGCGTTACGTCCATGTTGATCAAGCTATCCAATCCAAATCGTAGGATCGGATGGTGGATGCGTGCGATGATGAATAGTATTTTCGCCTTTTTTAAAAAATGAGGATTTTAAGCCAAAACATGTCCAAATGGACCCATTTTCATGATGATTCACATAAAAATTCTATTTCTAATTGGGATGATTTAAAGTAAAATGCTAGATTATCTTAGGAAAATTCCTAAATTGTGAGAAAATTAATACAAAATATGTGAAATCTAAGGATGGTATAATTTGGCTCGGGATGATTTTCGATGGCGGTGTAGATCCAACCGAACTCCTAGGTATGTGAGGAAGCTTTGGAGTGATCTTTACCGATGTCTACCGTCACCTCGCCGGAAGAGCAATTATTCATATTTTTGAGCTCAAAAATGGCTCAAATAAGTGGGGGATGGGTTCCTTTTTTGCTTTTGGGGGCTGAGTGGTGGTGGGAGGAAGAGTGCTAAACCCTCATTTCCCCTCCTTTTATAATGGCCAAAAATTCAATATTTTTTTAATTTTTTGGTTCCAAATTGTTTCCATTTTAGTTGGGGTGGTTGGGGTGGATGATAGATTGATTGAGGACTTTAGATTTTTTCTCCAAAGTCTCTCTTGCTACCATATGATCAGATTTATTCAATGCAATATTAGGGAGGAGTTAAGTGCATGTGATGGGGGAATTAAATGAGGTTGGGTGGAATCCTATGTGGAGGAGAATCCATGAAGGATTTAAATGGGTTGGGTTGGTTTTGGGCTAATCCCAAATGGATTTGGGTCGGGTTTGATCAGCCCCAATGGGTTTTGGCTTAGTTTTAAGGGATTTCCCCAATTTGGGTCATATGGGTTATTTTGGATCAAATTGACCCATTTGATCAAAATTGGCCAAATTAACTTGGGTTATGGGTTGATTCATGTTCAATTGGATAATTGAAGATGAATGTGATCTTTGGTTTGAATTAATTTGGATTTAATTTAGATTTAGGTGAAATTGACCCTTTAGGCTAATTTAGGCTAGGTTGGGTCGAGTTGACCAATTAGGCTTGATTGATCAAATTGGGTTTAATTATGGCTTTGGTCAAGTTCAATAATCAATTTGAAATGAACTTGAGCCATTGGTTGGAATCAATTTGGGTTTCATGATTTGACCCAATTTGATCCTTTAGGCAATTTGGGTTAATTTGGATCAAATGACCAATCGGGCTTGTTTGGCTGATTGCAATTGATCATCTGGTGATCAACAATCATGGTGGAAGATTTGGTGGCTTGGTTCAATCCAATTTGGGTTGGATTAGAAGTTGGCTCAAATGGGTCCTTTAGGTCACTTTGGGTCAAGTGGACCTAAGTGGGTCAATTGGTTTGGTTTTGGTTTGATTCGAGTTTAGTTGAACTTATATATGAGCCCTAGATTGGAATATAAATTTGAAATTTTGGCTCATTTGAAATGTTCAAGTCAAAATGGCTAAGTTTGGTTTGACTTGGGTTGGTTTCGATTTGATTTTATGATTGTAAGTTTCATTTATATTTGGGTAGATAATTAAATGAATGATTGATTCAATAGAAAATTCAATGGTTTTGACTTGATCTGGATAGAATTTGGCTAAGTCCAAAGAATTAGCTTAAAGGGTTTAGGTGAGTTTGGATTTAATTTTTGATATAGTTTTGGTCATTTGAATTTGGATTTCATTTATATTTGTGAATATAAATGAAGAAATAATTGATTTATAAAGAGATCAATTGAGTTTGATTTGATTTGGAGTTTTGGCTAAGCTTATGAATGTGGTTCATATGGCTTAAGAAGGGGTTTTAGGATTTAAATTTGATTTTGGGTTTCAATCATTTGGAGTCAAATTTTGAAATTAGATTTGGAATTTGCATTTGAATTTGAGATTTGGTTTGATATTGAGTCTAGGTTTAATTTGAGAAAGTGTATCTAGATTGGGTTTAGGCTATGGGATTGATAATTTCTTTAAACCCTAAGGCAAAGCCTAATCTTATGATTAACACTTCTAAGTCTCTAGGCTTAGGTTAAGTGTTCACCTAATCACTAGATGTGTCTTATGACTAAGAAAATCTTAGTGTCTAGAAGAGTCCTAAGTCTAAGAAGAGGAGGTTAAGAGCTCACTCCAAAAGTGAGGTCAACAAAAGGACCCAATAGTGTGGTGTAACCGGCACACCGCACATATTGGCATTGACCAAAATGATCAACAACATCCAGAAGATTGCAACAAACAATGGAAGTGATCTATACCTAGACCCAAAGGTAGATAGAATCATCATCTTAGTAATGCCTCTTTATGCCAAGGGCATAAGAGAGCAAGAAGGAATCCACTAGGGATTGAGTACATGAACCTTTTTCTAGGGAAACATGTTCAAGTTATTGATTGGGGATATAAATCTAAGTTTGATTGTGAATATGATTTGTTTGAGTGTGTATCCACTAGGGATAAGAATTTAATTAGATTTTTTTTATTTGTTTGATCAGACTCCACTAGGGAGGTTGGTTTAATTTGTTATAGCTCTACTAGGGAGAAGGGTTCTAGATTGAGGGCATATTCACTGGGGATGTGCACTCGATTGAATTTGTTTGATTTAGATCTAAGCTCTACTAGAGAGGCTAATTTTATTTGCGCCTCACTCGGGAGAAATTTGGTTTATTCGATATGTTTAATTTGACCCCACTAGGGAGGTTGGTTTTGAATTTATTTTATTATGGACCCTATCGGTGTGTGATGGACCACACTAAGAAGGAGCCACGGGGGCCTTGGCCTGCCTTAGATTTATAGGTCCAAAGTGGTAGTCTACCTGCCATAAGGTAGGACTATCTGACCTAAGGGGTTGCTTTTTGATGTGCAACAAATGTACTAGAAAGAAGGCATAGGAAACTTACATCTTCAAAAGTAGGACTTGGGGTGATATGTCGATGGCACAATAGATCAATAACCTAGGCTTAATTGAGCACCGCTGGGGGTCTTACCTCAACTCAAGAGTAGTCCTAATGATTAATTTGATTTATATTGATTTGATTTGAACTAATTTAATTTAATTTGGTGTGTTATGTCGTGGACCTGTTGGCATGCGATGGACCCACTGAGAAGGAGCTATGTCGGCCTTGACCTATCTCAGATTTATAAGTCCAAAGGGGTAGTCTACCAACAAGGTAGACTATCCAAGGGGGTTTTCGTGTAAATGTATTGAAAGAAAGTAGTAGACTTACATCTTCAAAGTAGGGATCACCATTGGGGTGATCTGTTGATGGCACAATAGATCAATCCCGACCTAGGGTGACTATTTGAGCGAATGTCGCTGTGGACTCATATCGACTCAAGAATAGTCAGAATTACTTTAATTTTAGATGGACCCTATTGGTGTATGATGGATCTACTAAGAAGGAGCTAATATCAGCCTAGACCTATCTTAGGTTTACAAATCCAAAGGGATAGCCTACCAGTCGTTACATAGAGCTAACCAACCTAGTGGGTGCCTTTCAGTTTGTAATGGTCAAGTTAGGAAGAAAGCGCGGGGACTCACATCTTCCTAAATAAGGAACCACTGGGGTGATCAGCCACATGCACAACAAATCAAACCAAACCTAAGGCTGCCCATCAGTTTGTAATGATCGTGTTGGAAAGAATGCCTAATAGACTTATATCTTTCAAAGCAAAGATACCATAATTGGTGGACAACAAGTTGAACCCAACTAAGGGCTACCGATGAGAGGGGTCTTACCTCAACTCAAGAGTAGTCCCAATGATTAATTTGATTTGATTTGATTTAATTTAATTTTGTGTATTATATTGTGGACCCTATTGGCGTGCGATGGACCCACTGAGAAGAGGCTATGTCAGCCTTGACCTATCTCAATTTTACAAGTCCAAAGGGGAAATCTACCAGCCACAAGGTAGGACTATCCACCTGGGTTGCCTTTCGTGCAACGAATTATACTAAAAAAGAAAGCATAGACTTACATCTTCCAAAGTAGGGATCTCAGTGATCTATTGATGGCATAATAGATCAATCCGACCTGGGTGACTATTTGAGCGAATGCCGTGGACTCATATCGACTCAAGAATAGTCAAAATTAATTTAATTTTAGTGGACCTTCGGTGTGATGGATCTACTAAGAAGGAGCTAATATCACTACCTATCTTAGGTTTACAAATCCAAAGGGATAGTCTACCGCCATTAGGTAGAACTAACCAACCTGGGGTGCCTTTCGATTTGAAATGGTCAAGTTAGAAGAAAGCATGGGACTTACATCTTCCTAAACAAGGAACCACTGGGTGATCGCATGAACAAATCACCCAACCTAAGGTCACTGTTTGCAATGATCATGGAAAGAATGAATAGACTTATATCTTTCAAAGCAAAGATGACCACTGGTAACTCAAGTGGCACAACAAGTTGAACCGACCCAAGGGTGACTATGAGTGAGTACCCCACCTGTGGATTTATCTCAACTCAGGTTGTTAGGCAATTCCTATAGGGAGATTTGTTGACACTGCCCTAAAGATATGATGCCTACTTGGGAAAGGGGCCACTGGGGGCTTGAATTCCTTATCCACAAGCGAAATAATTTTGTTTGTTTGTTTAATTTGTTTTAATGTTGACCCTGTTGGTTTGTGAGAGATCAAACTGAGAAGGAGCTTATATTAGTCTAGACTTATCTCAGATTTACTAAACCAAGGGAGAATGCATTATCCGAACAAATTCTCCAACCGGGTGGCTACTAGGGGGGGACCCAATCCAAAAGTAACAGTAGTGTCTAAATGGGGTCTCAAAGGATGTGATCCAAATAGAATGCCCAGGGAAGGGCCGCAAAGGGCTTGATCCAACACTAGAGAAAATGACATTTAGTCATATATCACATTGGTATTCGGTCAACTCATGGAGAAAGCGAGGGACTTACATCTACAAGAGTGGTGTACCCACCGTGAGTCGTCAAACATAGAACATCAACCAACCTATGGTGCCCGTTAGCTTGCAATAATCAGTCTAGAAGAAGGCGTGTAGGCTTACATCTCTAAAGCAAGAACTGACTATTGGGATAGTCTGCTCATAGTGCCATCCAACCTAGGGTGACTCCGAGTGAATGCCACTAGGGACTTATATCAACTCAAACGTAGTCAAGAGGAAAGGAGCCTCTGGGGGACTTATCCTAAACCTCAAATATATTCGACCAGGTTAGATCATGATGATTAGCTCAAGAAGAAAGCGCGGGGACTCATATCTTCTTAAACAGGATCAACCATGAGGTAGCTTACTGGCTAGACATCAAAGACTATGGAACTAACAAGGTGCTCGATGATTTGCAATGGTCAAACTAAGAAGAAAGCGCAAGGACTCACATCCTCCAACAAATGACCACAGGGGTGATCTGTTGCTTTGGGCAACAAATAGAACCCAACCTAGAGCAGCTAATGAGTGAGTGCCACAGGGAGCTTGCTCTCACATCAAAATAGCCTGAAAGAAAAATATATGTGTTTGTGCTTGATATGAAGGAATAGGATGCCACTGGGGACTCTTACACCTAAACCTCAGGGAAACTCGACCTAGTCAGAGTATGGTGGCTAGTTCAAGAAGAAAGCGCTGGGACTCACATCTTCTTAAACAAAGCCAACACAAGGTAGTTCACTAGCAGAGCAGTGAAGACTACCAAACTGAAAAGGCACTCATAGGTGTCCAATGGTCAAATTAGGAAGAAAGTGCGAGGACTCACATCCTCCAACAAATGATCACTAGGGTGATCGATTGCTTTAGGAAATAAATTGAACTCGATCTAGAGCAGTTAATGAGTGAGTGCCACAGGGGGCTTTCTCTCACATCAAAATAGCCCGAAAGAAAGATATCTACGTTTATGCTTGATATGAAGGAATAGGATGCCACTAGGGAATCTTACACCTACCCTAAATATATCATGGTGGATTCACAAGCAAAAGATATTTCTAACACAGAAGAAATGAAATTTGAGATGAAAAGAAATTTTATTGATAATTATTTTCAAACAAGATTTATGGATAATATTTCTTTAAGTAGAGCCCATTGATTGGAAGCATCGAGCGCTCTTCCTTTACAATTTATGAGTTGGTAAGACCTCCTCGGTAGGCGTTCTCTATGGCATAAGGGCCTTCCCAAGTGGGCTCAAACTTTTCCTCCTATCTTTCGACGAGCAATAATTGGTCTCCTTAGAACTAAAACAAGCTCTCCTACTTGAAAAGCTCTAAGAAGAACCAACTTATTATGAGCTTGAATCATCTTGGCTTTGTATAACTCGAGGTTTTGGCATGCCCGTAGGCATCTCTCCTCCAAACCTTTGAGCTCTTCCAACCGTAACTTGGCATTCTATTCCATTGTGATTTTGCTACCCATGGTTATCTTTAGTGATGAGAGTTAGACTTTTAATGGTAGAACAACTTCGGACCCATACTCTAAAGAGAATGGGGTAGATTGAGTTAGAGTTCTATATGTGGTACAGTAAGCCCATAAAGCTTCAACCAACTATTCATGCCATCATCGTTTATTGTCATCTAGTGTCTTCTTCAGTATTTGAATGAGGGTTTTGTTGAAGGCTTCTGCTAACCCATTTTCCCTTGGGTAGTAGATGATAGAATATCTGTAATCTATGTTGTGTCTCCGAACAAAGCTATTGATTTTAGTGCTCTTGAATGTAGTACCATTATCGAATATAATTCATCGAGGCACCCCGAACCTATATACGATATGGTTCTAAAAATTGGAGCACATGCTGAGTTGTGACCTCTCTAAGTGGGATTGCCTCTATCCACTTGGAAAAGTAATCAGTAGTAGCTGGAATGAATTGATGACCTTTAGAAGAAGGAGGATCGATCAAACCCACAATGTCAGTACCCCAACACTCAAATGGCCATGAGGCCAATGTAGAATGTAGAATGTTGGGAGGTTGATGTAGGACCACACCGTGTACCTGACATTGATGGCATCTCCTAGCTACGTCCATGCGTATGATCATCAAGGCCGAGTATCCTAGTCTCTTGATCTTGGCTTTCATCTTTGGACATTGATGTGCCCACATAACCCGGAGTGTACCTCGAATGATCTACGGCTTCATGTTATAAACAACATAACCACATATGATCAAGGACTTCGTACAAGGTGCACCTACAAGAGTATAGAAAGAGCTCTCTTCACCGGTGCCGTGATTTCTCTTGAGGTAGTTTGCCTACATTTAAATAATCTATGAATGGTTGCCTCCAATGCTCCTCATCCTTACTGGTAATGGCAACCTCCCCTTCAAGAGAGAATCTCTTGATGAGTTCAGCATCAATAAGGGATAAGACTTGTCTATTTTGGACCCTTATTGGAATGGACTCATCTTCTGGACATGCCAACTCTTTGGCAAGCTTGACTAATACATCTGCTACTACATTCTCTCCTCAAGGAATCTTGTAGATGGTAACCTCTAGGATTTGGGCCAACAGCTCCATAGTGTACTTATGGTAATGATGGAGCTTAGGCTTTAGAACTTTGTAGGACCCAGCAATTTGGTTGATGACTAACTGAGAATCCCCAAAGATGTTGATACTCTAGATGCATAGTGTAATGACTAACTCTAGACTCGCAATCAGAGCCTCATATTCACTTCATTGTTGGTGCATGGATTGGACAAATGATATGAGAATCTCATCACATCCCAGTCTGGAGTTAAGAGAACTATTCCTACCCCTGCCTTCCCTCGGATAGTAAGTTATGGTTCTCCTCCTCTTTGAGAGGAAGCTGCACCATCAAAGTACATCTCCCTGGAAAAAGTATCCTCTAAGTTCATGATTTGTTCATCGGGAGATCATCGTAAGCGGAGAGAATCGAGGGAGTGGATGTGTCTAAGAAATGCAAGTGCTTGTCCTTTACGGCAGGTACAAATGTTATATCAAACGAGACAAAAATCATGGACCAATGTGCCAACCGTCAAGGTCACTGTCATGAGATATTATGGATTGACTCTAGAGATCAAGTTCACCTTATGAGAAAGCATGTAGTGTCATAGTTTTAGGATGCAAAGATTAAAGCTAGTGCTTTTCAATAGGTGGATAGTTTGCCAGGGATTGGAATGATTGAGATAATAGAGAGCATTCTCCTTTCTTTCATCATTTGTTTGAGCCAACAAAGCACCAAGGGAGTCATCTAATGCAGTAGTATATAATATGAGTGGCTTGCCTGGGATAGGGGCTACTAGGAATGGCGACGTCATCAGATATTGCTTGATGTCTTCGAAAGCATGCTAACACTTGTCATCCCATTTGAACTTGGCATCTTTTTTGACAAGTGCTAAGAATGGTTAGCATCTTCCTGATAAGTTGGAAATGAAGCATCTTAGATACACAACCAAAATGACCCGAGTGTTAGGCTTTTAGGGGTGGCATTTCTAATATTGCTTTGATCCTTTCCGAATTGATTTCAATACCCCGGTGTCAGACAAAAAACCCAAGGAAGTTTCCTGAAGCTACTCCAAATGCACACTTCAAGGGGTTCATTTTGAGGTTGTATTGACTTAATCATTCAAAAACTACTCTCAAGTCAAAGAGATGGTTTTCCTTTTCTTTACTTTTGATAATGAGATCATCGACATAGCATTCAACTTGATGATGAATGAATTCATCGAAGATTCGAGTCATGGCACGCTGGTATGTGGAACTTGCATTTTTAAGGCCGAAAGGCATGACCTTATAACAATATATTCTGATCGGGGTTTGAAAGGCAGTGTTTCTTTCATCCTCTGGGCCATCTTAATTTGGTTATAGCCAGATGACCCATCCATAAAGGAGAATACTACATGAGATGAGGCAATGTCCACCATTAATTATGGTATAGAAAGTGGGAATTCATCCTTAGGACATGCCTTATTTAGATCCCTAAAATCAATGTATATGCAAATTTGGCCATTCTTTTTCTTAACTAGGATGACATTAGCCAACCAGGTAGGATATTTTTCTTCCCTAATAAAGCCAGTATCGATCATTTTCTTCATTTCAGAGGTGACCTATTGTTCAATGTCTAATCGCATGCATCTAGGAGCCTGTTTAATAGGGTTAGCATTAGGTTTTATTGCTAGTTTATGGACTGCTATGTCAGGAGATAGACTGGGCATCTCTTCATAACTCCATGCAAAGCAATCCTTAAACTCAATCAATAGCTTCACTAAATCATTGGTTTATTTTTCATTCAATAGAGAACTGATATATGTTGGGCATGGATCTTCTTCAGTTCCTAAGTTGATTTCTTTGAGCTCATCGATAGTTGATTTGATCTCCTCTTCGAACTCTGGTGGTGCATCCTTGACTTCAAAGTCATTTGGATCATCTAAAGTTTCTAAGCACACCTCATATGAGTTAGCATGATTTGAAAAGAACCTATCAGATTCCAAATGATTGGTGATGACTAAGCAGTAATCATCATCATCAACTGGACCCACTGTATCAATCCTAGTCCCGATCTTGATTGTGAATGTCTGCATTTGTTGTCCCATAACCTTTCAAAGTAATCCGACCTGTGTTTAGACCAAGCATATGGAATTAATCCTTTCTTTGCTAAATTAAGAACACAATGCGAATACCAATCAAAAGGTAATTCTATTAAATCTTTATAAGAATCATCCTCAAGTTCTACATCAGCTTCTTGACTTGAGGATGATGCTCCAAGAAAGAACTTCTCACCTTTACATTTGTGGAAGACTTAGGGGCTTCCTTAACTACCAAACCCAACTTTTGTGAGGAAAGTGGGGTTAGAGCTAAAGTTCCCAATTGATGCTTCAATGTTTCACATATAGACTTGATACACTTATGCTTTGCTTAGAGCCCGCCATCAGCCGTCGCTCAACTATCACTTGCATGGGGATCTATCCGGAAGTGCTAGCTAGTGTACTAATCATATATGACTCATCATCGAACTAGATTCTAATTCTATATAGATAGTAGGTGTAGTCTGCAGGGGACATAACTTATTGGATGGCCAATAAGGAGGTCTTCCATCTCAGGCATGTCTCGGATCTACCTCTTCCTCGTGGAGGTCAGTCATTCTACCCATATGTTCAAAATGGAGTAATGTGGTAATGTTACTCTACTTTCTCCTCCAAGTCTATTCTCACTCCTTTTATTTTCTTTCTCATTTCCTTTTTTCTTTTCTTTTTCTTTTCTTTTCTTTCTTTTTTTCTTTTCTTTTTTCTTTTCTTTTTCTTTTCTTTTTATTTTTTTTGAACTTTGCCAAGTTCAGAATATACTTGTTGATTTTGAGGGAGATAGTAGTCACATCCTCATATATTCTCAATTCATGATCTGAATGGCTTAAGATCTCCTTTGATGCAGTATTTAATCCCACCCCTCATGAACTTCATGCACTGATGTAGAGAGGATGGAACCAGATTGTTCTCATGTATCCATGGTCTCCCAAGCAAAGCATTAAAAGATGTATCTGAGTCTATAATATGAAACTTGGCAGTAGTCTTCCAATCATCTACTTCTAATGGCAATACCATAGAGCCTAAATCCGTCTTGCCTTGTTCATTGAATCCTCTCAACATCATCCTCTATTTTGAAAGTTTGGAGATATCAATCCTCAAGTAAGTGAGGGTTTCTAGACTCATAATATTTACTGATGCACCTTGGTCGACAAGAACTTTGAATATCTTGTATCTTCCAATATCCATTGTAATGTAAAGGGGGTCGTTATGCTTGGTCGTCCCTAGAAGCAAGTCTTCATCACTGAATGTAACTCCTAGAGTATCCTTCGAACTACGAGCCTCCTCTTTAATAGTGGTCAGCTGGGCTAAGAATATCTCTGGATCAAGAAGAGCCTTGATTAGGGATTCCCTCATCTCATTAGATAAGATAAGGGCGTCATATATGCTTAACTTAGCTGGCAGCTTTCTAAGATGTGCTAGAACATTGTAGTCAACCTTGGCTTGATCATCCACAAGAATATCTATGGGTGGAGCATCTTATGGAGAGGCTATCTGCTCTTTAAAACTAATGATTTGCTTACCCTTATCCTAAGGTGCCACCCTAGGAGGTAGAACTTTGCCACTGCAAAGGTTAACTTTAGTGACCTTTTGGTATGATGAATTTGTAGGAAGTTCTACCTTCTCATCAGGTGTACCTACAACTTCTCCTATGGGATCATCGGAGTCATATGACTCCAAATCAATCTCAATGGGTGAATCCAAATGATTCAGTAATGGAAAATCCATTTCTAAATCAAAAGAGGAATGATCGAAATTAGAGTCATCATTATTATTTTGCAGACTTGAAGAGTTTTTGAGTGGAATAAAATCTAGAGTATGAAAAGTGGACAAGATGTAAGTGAAAGCTTTCTTCATTGATTTCTTCTTAGGTAGAGGTACATGATAAGAATCTAATAAAGTAAGCGGGGAAAGGGGTATAGTGCCCTTGTCTGCTGATATAATGCTCTTATTGATAGAAAAGGAGCTAGTGGAGAAAGAAGTACTAGCTGCAACAGTGGATGGAGTGCTGGGCTCGGATGGTGGTTGTGCTACTATGCTATCTTGGGCAAGTAAGGTAGGCTGCTGCTGCTGTTGGGTTGACACCTTCATCAAGTTATCATTGGCAACTTGCAAACCTTCCTTATTCTTGGAGGTTTGAGTTACTTCAAGCACCTGTAAAGAAAGCTTCTTGATCTTAGAGACCACTTTTTTGGAGGTTTGGGATAAGGCAATATCCCAACCTTCTTTTATCATAAGAGGATCGCAAGTATCCCCAAGAATTACTCTAATAGAACTGGAGGGTTATTCTAACAAGTATTCTTTGAGGATAACAATAGCTCTTGACTTGTAGCTGCACTCAAGCCAATCCTTAAAAGTGACACAATCCTCCAAGACATGACTGACCATACGGTGGTAGGGGCAATAATTAGGATCATCACTCTTGCCCACATCTTTCAGCCTCTTAGGCTCAGGTAATTGAAAGTCAGGTTTCTTTAAGAGATTCTTAAAGATCTTCCTAACTACCTCTCTCTTGAATGAATATGGCTTATTCAATCTATCAGCAAGAATAGGTGGGTAAAAGCTACCTGACAGTTGATATGAGTACCGCTGTTGAGTATATTATGGAGGAGGTGATGGCGGCCATTGTGGCAGCTGTGGTGGTCAATATGCTGGCCGAGGTGGTGGTAGAGGAGATGGCAATGGAGGCTGTTGTGCATGAGGTCTCTCATACTAAGATTTGGTTGGCTGCTTCCCTTTGTCTACTAACACTACTATCCCTGACTTTTTTTTGAATGCTTTCTGTGGCTTGGGATTGAATGATTAGTCTTGAAAAGGTAACTATTTGGCTTCCCCTTGTAAGCTAGTAGCCTTATTGATTAACTTCTCAAAGGTTTTGATTGTAAATCCCTTGAGCATGAAAGCAACCGGGCCATGAATATTCTTGAGAAGAATTTCTATAGCATGTTGTTCGGACAGCTGTGGTTCGCATTTCATACTCAAGTTTTGCCACCTAAGAATATAATCAATAAGGGACTCATTGGGATTTTGTTGTGCCACAATGAGGTCACCCATAGTTACCCTTTGCTAGGCTCCAACAAACCTCTTGATGAAGAGGTGCTCTAACTCAGCAAAAATCTTTATTAAACCATTGGGTAGTTTAGCGTACCAATCAAAAGTGATGCCTGTCAAACTACTGACGAAGAGATAAAATAGAAGTGCATCGTTTCCAGATTGCAAGATCGACGAAATGCTATGTCTCGGGGTTCCCCCATCAAAATTTTGAAGGAAGGAGGCACAAAACCCTTAGGATATTGGATACCATCAAATTCCTCAGGGTAGGGTCTACCCTTTGGAATAGATGAGCCACCTCAAGCTTGTGTCAACGCATCCTTCACTTGCTGCTCCATTAATTGCTTAATATCTTTTTTATTACATGGAGGTGCTTTCTACCACCTTCCTATGCATGCTGCCACTATCCTAGTCCACAGAAGATGTACTCTTGGGCTGATCTAGAACAATGTAACAACCCAGGGTGGTCGGTCTCTAAGGGAGTAGGCTGTACTGATGGAGCTTGGCCTTGAAGTGCCAAGTCTTCAACTCTTTTCTCCATCTTCCTGATATGCTCATCTCTCTGCCTCAGTTGTTGATGAAGTTGTTGGGTTGAATGAGATGTGCCTTCTTCCTCAACTACAACACCCTCCTGGCTATGCTGATCCCTAAGGAGGGAACCCCTAGTATCGATCATATGGGCTTCCACTGAGTCCTCCAAGAGATCATCCCCATCTGGATCAAAACTGACCCTAGTATCCTCTTCATCAAAGTAATCATCCCTAAAGAGTTCCCTCTTCTCATAAATCTTGGCGATGATCTCATCGAGCATTGTCGCAGGGATAAACACTTGCCATTGACCAGTGGTGGGGCTATGCTCACTAACATGATGCATTACTCGCTCTTGTCACGAGAGGATTGCTCACCGATAGATTTATGATCACTTCCAGCTTAATAACTACTAGAGGATCTACTATCATGGGAACTATAGAATTGTCCCCTTCTCCTTCTATGGCTACTGCAGTCACTACCTCTGATGGTGGTGGTTGTGGTGGTGCGACCACGATGCTGTGAGGTCGCCACTCCTTCTTCACCAAGGCGGGGAGGTCGAGTAGAGAACTGCCTCTCGGTGGAGTAGATGAAGCAGGACCCTTTGGCCATAGCCAAATCACCAATGGGTCTTTCTTCTCCCCAGATGTTGTCTAATGTGCCTTTGTAGGCACGGTGGATGGCGGGACCTAAACAGGTGATGGTGAGCAAGGAGTGGATCGGTGTGGTGGAGGCAACACCGACTTTCTCTGGGCAGGAGCTTCTTTCTTATGGTGGGTAGTACCATGTGATCTATCGGATGATCTGTGGGTAGTGCCGCGAAGTCCATGAGGGATGGTAGAACATAAATCTGTATTGATAGTAGATCCCTGACCCTCTCCTGTCTGATGTGTCTGCCCACACTACGAGGGATGGTAGAACATAAATCAAATTGAGCCCCAGACTTTGATCGTAAGCTCACGCCAACTCAACCTGAAGCGGTGACCCGACCTTATCACTGATAGGAGCCTCAAAATGAACTATGGGCGGAGGTGAAATTGAGATCCTTTTAATGTCTTCCTCTCCATCAGAACCAGAGAGGGGGTGAAACATATTCTCCGTGACAAGAGGAGACACTATCCTTGGTAACTCCTTTATTGCATACTGGGAAGCTGCCTTTAGCTCCTTGGCTATGCGGTCATGATGCTGCTTGATCTTGTGGCACCAGTTGTGGCGCTGAGTCCTACTCGGAGGGGTGGCACGAGAACTAGACCCAACCTCATAGGTGAGGGATACTATCACTGAAGATAGGGTATCCTTCCCCTTGGAAGGAGCCAACAAGTGGATCCTTGCCCGTACTGGGGCAGAAAGGGGAACCACTAAGTGTACTAGCACTGGAACTGCAAATGTTGTGGGAACTTCCACAGCCTTCCTTTTCAGTGAGGGAAACTTTGAGTCATATGGCATCTCAACCTGGATGATCGGCTTCTGCCTGGTCACCACACTTTTGCTGACAGTTGTGAGGGTGGTCCCCTCACAAGTGATCCTAGTACCCTTAAAACCTCGGCCAAAATGAATGAGGTGGGCAAAGTCGGTCTGTGGGAGGCTGGCCCGATCCAAGGCTAAATCCATCCTGAAAGGAAAAGTAAACACGTACTTCTGAGCTGCAATGTGTGAAAACTTAAAAGACTGCACTGGCTGATCTGAGTTGTATGTCTACATTTGTGGAAATATAACTTATATCAGATTTCTACCTTAGTATTTGTTCCATGCAAGTAATAGAAGTTTGGAGTTTTGAACCCACACTCAATAATTTAAATATGTTAAGTGGGGTTCACTGGAGAGATTTGAATTTTGAGGAGAGTCTTTTCCATTTGATTTTGATTTTGAACCCATACTCAACTGATTTAGGTAGGTTGGACAGGGTTCTAAAATTTGTGGATAGATTTTCTTAGAGATATTTATGTTTTATGCATCTTGTTTGTTAATATTGATAGTTTGAAAGACATCTACTTAGCAAATTTGGGTATGCTAAGAATTGGTTGTGATTGTGTGTTTGAAATACTTTTGCTTATGAAGATTTGATTGTGTGATATTTTGAAAATGTGGCTTCTTACTTAACAAATTTGGTATGTTAAGAAAATGCCACATGTGTTTGATTTGTGTTTGATGATGAGGCTTTCACTTAAAAATTTTGTATGTTAAGTGAAAGTTAAATGTGATTGTGAGATAAATTTGCTTTTCTTTGAAGATGGGAGCCCCACTTAACAAATTTGGTATGCTAAGTGAAAGCCCCAAATTTGTTTGAGATATATTTATTTTTCTTTGAGGATGAAACTCTCACTTAACAAATTTGGTATGTTAAGTGAAAGCTCAAGTGTGGTTGGACATGAATAATTGGATCCTTATTTAACAAATTTGGTATGTTAAAATAGGGATCAAATGTGTGCTGAAAAGAGGCCTTCACTTAACAAATTTGGTATGTTAAGTGAAAGTCAAATGTGTTTATGATTTTGAAAATGAAACTTTCACTTAACAAATTTGGTATGTTAAGCGGAAGTCAAATGTGCTTATGATTTTTGAAAATGAAACTCTCACTTAACAAATTTGGTATACTAAGTGAAAGTCAAATGTGATTGTGATTTTTGAAAATGAAATTCTCACTTAACATATTTGGTATGTTAAGTGAAAGTCAAATGTGTTTATGATTTTTGAAAATGAAACTCTCACTTAACAAATTTGGTATGTTAAGTGAAATTCCAATGTGTTTATGATTTCTGAAAATGAAACTCTCACTTAACAAATTTGGTATGTTAAGTGAAAGTCAAATGTGTTTATGATTTTTATTTTTATTTTTTGAAAATGAAATTCTCCATGTTAAGTGAAAGTCAAAAATGAAATTTTATGAAAGTCAAATGTATGATTTTTGAAATTTTGAATGATTATGATTTAATTTGAAAATGAAATTTAACAAATTTGGTATGTTAAGTGAAAGTCAAATGTGTTTATGATTTTTTTGAAATCTCACTTAACAAATTTGGTATGTTAAGTGAAAGTCAAATGTTTATGATTTTGAAAAGAAACTCTCACTTAACAAATTTGGTATGTTAAGTGAAAGTCAAATGTTATGATTTTTTTTAAAATGAAACTCTCACTTAACAAATTTGGTATGTTAAGTGAAAGTCAAATGAGTTTATGCTTTTGAAGATGAAACTCTCACTTAACAAATTTGGTATGTTAAGTGAAAGTCAAATGTGATTGTGATTTTTGAAAGAAAAGAACTTATTTAACAAACATAGGTATGTTAAATGGAGTTCAATTTGTTCTTATGATTTTCAAAAAAAAAGGGGTTCTCATTTGATATACTTGGACATGTCAAATGAGTTGACAATGTGTTTTGAAGTCCAAGACTTTGGCAAGAAGGAGTTTTATCAGACAAATTCAAATAGAATTTAATTTGCCCTACCTTCTCCAAGGAAAGGGGAACTCCTATTTGACAAATTTGGGTATGTCAAGTGGGAGGTTTAAATATGTATTGACTTCTCTTTTGTATGTGTATGGTTTATTGCTTTTCGAAAAGAGGAAAAACTTCAACTCTAGCACATGTGAAGTATGCTAAGTGGAGCTTCAATTTTATATCATAATTTAATTCGAAAATAGAATCTCCATCCAACAAATTTGAGTGTGTAGGATGGGGATAACTATTTCTAAAGAAAATGTGCTTTTGAAAAAATACATTAAAAATTGTTGATTTTAATTTTTAAAAAGGAACCTCCTTGTAACAATCATAGGATTTGTTAAACGAGTTTGGTTATATGTGTTTTGTGCCTTTTTGAAAATTTCATATAAATTTTTTTGTAAAGATCTATTATTATGTGGAATTTAAAAAAGTGCTTTTAGAAATACATGTTATTTTGCAGAAGGGTTTTATTTTCTTATTGTTCATGGGATGAACCTTACCTCACTATTAGAATGGTGAAGAGGTTCTTAATTTTGGTCATCTCCTTTATTTGATTATTTTTAATTTTCACCTATTGGGGGAACCCAATAGGGATTTGAAGACCTACATGGAGTGAGATTCTAAAACCTAAAGGATGTTGGTGAGCTTTTCTTAAGGATGAAATAAGCTAAGTGCCAACGGAAAGAATGATAGTCTCAGACCTACATAAAATATAAGTCCACTATCGATGCTTGGAGACAATAATTGTCTACTAAAGATGGAGAGAGGAACCATCCCCAATGGAGTCGCTAGAAAAATTTGTGGTGTTTATTTTTAGGATGTGAGACACCACTTAGATCTTAGGTGGTACTTATTGAAGTGATCCAGTATGACATTAAAGAATGATGTACTATCTCTAAAGATAGAAATCACCACCCTATAATGGACCTAATCACCTAATAAAGACTCCTAAGGCATGATGGGTCTTCAAATATACCAGAGATCTTTCCCCTATTTTACATGGAAAAGTAAGGGTTTATTTTAAGCTAGGTTCGTTAAGTTCCATATGGAGGAAAGTCCCCATAGTTAATTACATCCTAAGGAATGAGAATTTCGTAAGAATACTCTCGATTAAAGTAGACAATTAGGGTCATCAAAGATTTCAAGGTTAAGACTATCAAAGGATTGGCTATTTCAAAAAATCAAATGGGATAGATCAAGGAGAAGACTTATTTTTAGAATCCAAAAGGAAAAAGTAGGAAATGCTCATGATACTAGGAAGCCAAGTGAGCATTCCAATCTACCCTGTAGTTGGGCTTTATATTTTTGAAATTGAGGAGAGTTAATTATTTGAGTTGACATTTTATTAGATTGCTAGGTCTTATAATTCCACAACATAAGATTGTGGAAATGCCAAGAGGTGAGAATTTATACTTGTAGCCCAAAGGAAACAGCTACCTCAGATTTCTAAACTAAGGAGCCTTGGTACAAAATAAAGGCATGACCTAAATTTAAGGCAAAAATGGTTATATAGTTTACCTCCATAAGAGAGAATAAACCACCCGATTGCTGGACTTATTACCGCATGGAGTGGCAGCTAGCTAACTCCTCCTACACTTTAAATCCATGTAGGCAAGTCTTATGCTTTGCAAGATGGCTAGGTTGTCGTTCATTTAGAAGGGAAAGTAAGTCCTTAGACTTACTCCCTGAGAGACTATAACATGAGTGGTATGAATCCATGACTTAATCTAATGCAAATTTTATCAAATTTATTTGATTCTTTTGGACTTTTTATTTTGACATAGGCTATGGAATTTTGTATGCCTAAATGCATGAGAATTTGATTATGGGCCAAATCAAAAGAGAAAGGGGTGTCTTCCACCAAAGGCTCTCATAGGTTAAACCTTGATTTTCTAGCAAGAATGGAAGCCCCCTCTTAATAAGAGTGGAAGAATATGACATGCATGATATTATACATTCATTCATCCAGCTAAGGTGTTGCTGAAAATTTTATTATCTTAATTTAATTCCTAGGCTTTTATGTGAGGTTATGAGTTATTAATTGGGGTAGAAAAATTAATTTTATCTTAAGAGCCTATCGCATCCAGGCCACACATTCAAGCATCAGTCATAAAAAACTATGAAAAGCATGCTGTTCTAATGCGTAATCTAAACACAACATCAAACAATTTTATAGACTACCGTAAAAGAATAAAAGGCTAGTGCGGTCGGGTTCCACCGAATACCCCAAAAAGAGAAAAAAAAAGATGGGTAGCTGAGCTCTACCCTTATACAACCCAGATTACAAAAATAATATATATGCTATGGGGGTCTTCTTTTCTTCATTTCTTTATTCTCTTTCTTTTGATTTGATTTGCTCCAAAGGTATCACAGGGCACCCCAGGGACTAAGTCTTCTGGCCACTGCTCATCCTAATCCCCCATAGCACTAAACCTAATTCCTAATGCAAAATTACATCAATAATAGGAAAAGTAAATCTAGCTACACCTACAAAACAAATGTTAGCTAAACACACCATACAACCCAAGCAATTATATGAATAATTTTGACTTAGCACCCACACATGGGTAACTAAGCCCACCTGTCCTAACATGGGTTACGCTTAGGGGCTAAGCAACCTGCATAGAAAAAGCATTTATATTTTTATTATAGCGGCTCCTTAAGCAGAAGCCCCTGCAGAAAACATGATTAGGCGAATAACAACCTAACATCCTGTCTACAAAACATACACCCTAACATCCAGTCTAAAATATTACATCACAAAACAAAACACAACATCATACATACAATGCCCTAACTTAACACTAGAAGTGGTGACTTAGTATTCTAATGTGTGTGCTTAAGGCTTGTGTAGCAAGACATTACTAGGCTTCTTTAGTTTAAGTTTCAATTTGGAGTTTGAATTTATTTAAATTTTACCTTTGGGTGATTTCAATTTAAATGATTTAATGATTTACTTTTCATTTTTATTTCAATTTTATTTGGTTGAAATGATGTTTAGGTTCTCAAGAATGAAGAGTATGATGAATTCCATCTATAGATAGAACTCACTATTCCATCCTAATTCCTAAGGCATCTAATTAAGGTCCTTAAGAATCTTAATTAGCCTATTTTAATTTTTGTAATTCATTTGATTTGATTTATTCGACTTGATTTAGAATTTAGAATTTGACTTTGTTTAAGTATTTGATTGATTGATTTTGGAATGGATGTTTTAGCTTAATTGCATCTTGATAATTCAATATCCTTAATATCTAATGAAGGTTGACTTTGTTTAAGTTCATGTGTTTTTGGTTGATTAATTTTTGATTAGATGTTTCGATTTAATTGAATCTTGATAATTCAATATCCTTAGTATCTAATGAAATTTAAGTTTGTTTAAGTTCTTGCATTTTTTTTGGTTGATTAATTTTAGATTAGATGTTTTGATTTAATTGAATCTTGATAATTCAATATCCTTAGTATCTAATGAAATTTAAGTTTGTTTAATTCATTATGTTTTTTTTTGGTTGAAATTTTAGATTAGATATTTTGATTTAATTCAATCTTGATAATTCAATATCCTTTTAAATTAATATTTAATTCTTTTTTTGTTGATGTTTGTGTGATTTAACTTTATGTTTATTTAATTCAATTATGGTTCATTAATTTGTAGTATGATTGGATTAGATTAATTGAGATTTTATTTTTATTTTAATTGGGTTTGATTCTTTGCAATTAGGATTTTATTTTTAACCACATCCATTTGTCATGCTAATCAATGTTTTGTTTGTATTTTGATTTCATACATTGGATAGTTGATTAGTTTATCTTATTTAAGTAGGTTGAATGATATTTGACTTGATTACAAATTAAATTGATGAGAGTCTTTCTTAATTTAATTTAATTTTATTTAATTTGATTTGATTAGCTTTATTAGTCTATGGGTTTGCTTAGGTTCAATGTGATTATGTGACTAGTTTAATTAAGAAGTGTATTTTTGTTAATTATAAAGGTTTATTTAATTTTCAATTTGACTTCATATTTGTTTAGACTAATGATGTAATTAATGACTTAATAATTTAGGTTTAATTTATATTTTGATTAGTATTTAATTGCATTTATGTCTGATTAAGCTTAGGTTTACTATGATTAATTTGATTAATTTAATTAGTTTATTTAAGAAGTGTGATCAAATTACTAAATTAAGTAAAGATTTATTTAATTTTTTTATTTGATTTCATATTTATTTAGGTTAATGATGCAATTAGTGAGTTAATGATTTAAGTTTAAATTAGGATTTGATTAGCATTTAATTGCATTTTATGTTTAATTAAGCTTAAATTTAAAACGATTAATTTAATTGACTTAATTAAATGTTTAATAGGTGTGATTAAATTAATTAGTAGATTAATTAAGTTTTTTTATTTGGATTAATTTTAATGTGATTTATAAAATTAATTTAGCTTATTAAGATGATGTATTAATTTATTAAGTTTGCATTAATTAGATGCTTAATTAATTAAGTTTGATTAAGAGTCATTATATTAGATTAATTAAGGTTTGTTTTTAAGATTAATGACTTTGATTTAATTTAATTTAGGTTTTGATTAGTGTTTAATTTTCTAATTATGTTTGATTAAGCTTAGGTTTATTATGATTAATTTGATTAACTTAATTAGTTTATTTAAGGGGTGTGATTATTAAATTTAATTAGGGGTTTAATTTAAGCTTAATTTTAGACTTAGCTTTAGTATAACTTATTTAAATTAATTTGATTAATTAAGGTGATGGATTAAGTTATTAAGTTTGCATTAATTAGATGTTTGACTAATTAAGTTTGATTAATGGTAATTAAAATTTTAAATCATTAGATTAATTAATGGTTTGTTTAATTAGAGATTAATGACTTAATTTCCCACATGTGAGTGATTTGATTTAGCTAAATATTTTCCTTAAGTTTGATTTGATGAAAGGATTATTGTTATTACCATCATTTTATTAAGTGAATTAATTGTTTATTTCATTTCAATTAAGTTTTTATTTATGATTTATTTGATTTGATTCATTGTTATGTTTGTTTGACTTCATTAACATGTTTGATTTAGTTATTAGGTTGAAATATCTATTGGTTAATTAATTATCTTATTCCAAATGGATGTGATTTAATCATATATTAATTAAGTTTACTTTAATTTTATTTGGTTTTAATTAGTATCAAATGATTAAAGTTTCCTAAATTTGTTGGGTTTTGGGTTTGATTTAAGATTTAATCTTTTAATTGAGTTTTATTAACCTAAATAGGTTTAATCATATTTAATTTAATATCTTTTAAAGATGATATTTTTTTGATTTGAGGTTTGATTAACGATTTCTTAAGTGCTATTTCATTTCTGATTTTGATTTAATATTTCAATTATTTTTAGGTTATATTTTATTTAACTCCTTAATTGATTAAACTCTAATCTTAAGTGTTTGTTTGGGGTTCATTAAGATTCAAAAGATCACATTATTTTCTTTAGAGTTTTAGATGTCAATTGAAGTGATTTAAGCCATTTTAAAAGTTTTTGTAAATTTCAGAATTTTTATTTGATTTATTTTATTAAATTGGACAATCTAAATTTTGAAATTTAATTTCTCCCAATCCAGAAGTCCTTTTTACTTGAAATTTCTATTGTAAGTGTGTTTTAACTTTAGCTTCAATTCCTGAAAATTTCAACTTAATCTGACTTAAATTTTTGGTTTAATTAATGAAATATGATTTTCACTAAAACTCAAATTAATCTCACAATACTCAGTCAAATTAAGGGATTTTGGGTTTGTTGGATTCCTCTCAGAAAGGCGAATCCAACGAACACTTTTACAATTTTTGGTTAAGTATTTTATTTTTTTATGAATTTTTGAAGTTTCATGTGATTTAAATTAATTAATATTTTTTTATAAAATGGAAATACATACGCCGCATTTGAAGGGAGAGAAAATGACGCTTTGGACCGTCCGATCAGAGATCGGACCGTCTAGATTGGATCGCATGATCCAGGCGGATCTATCGGCAATCTGCCGTCCGTCGATGATCGATGGTGATCGATCGAAGGTCGTGGGTCATCGTGATGATCGAGCCATCCGATCCACATTGAGATTGGACGGTCTGAGCGGTGATGAATAGTGTTTTCAGGCCTTTTTGAAAAAAAATTAGGGTTTCTAAGCCAAAACTTGTCCAAATTGACCCATTTTCATGCCGATTCGCACTGAAAAAATTCTATTTCCTAATTGGGATGATTTAAAGTAAAATTATTGGATTATTTAATAGAAATTCCTAAAATTGAAAAAAAATTAATACAAAATATGCGAAATCCTAAGGCCGGCTACGGTTTAGCGAAATTTACCTCGCCGGGGATGATTTTCGGTGGCGGTGAAGATCTGAGTGAACTCCTAGGTATGTGAGGAAGCTTTGTAGTTATCTTTAGCACTTGCCTCCCTTTGGAATGTCGCCTTCTCTGATGTCTACCTTCGTCTCGCCGAAAGAGCAAATATTTATATTTTTAAACACAAGAATGGCTCAAAGAAGTGATGGATGGGTTCCATTTTGCTTTTGGGAGCTTTTGGGGGCTGAATGATGGTGGGAGGAAGAGAGCTAAAGCCTCATCTCCCCCTCCTTTTATAATGGCCAAAAATTCAATATTTTTTAAATTTTTTTGGCTCCAAATTGATTGCCATTTTAGTTGAGTTGGTTGGGGTGGATGATAGATTGATTGAGGACTTTGGATTTTTGCTCCAAAGTACTCTCTTGCTGCCATATTATTAGATTTATTCAATGCAAATATTGGGGAGGAGTTAAGTGCATGTGATGGAGGGAATTAAATGAGGTTGGGTGGAATCCTATGTGGGGGAGGATCCATGAGGGATTTAAATGGGTTGGGTTGGTTTTGGGCTGATCCCAAATGGGTTTGGGTCAGGTTTGATCAGCCCCCAATGGGTTTTGGCTTAGTTTCAAAGGATTTGACCCAATTTAGGTCATATGGGTTATTTTGGGTCAAATTGACCCATTTGATCAAAATTTGCCAAATTAGCTTGGGTTATGGGTTGATTCATGTTCAATTAGATAATTGAAGATGAATGTGGTCTTTTGGTTTGAATTAATTTGGATTTAGGACAAATTGACCCATTAGGCTAATTTGGGCTAGGTTGGGTCGAGTTGACCAATTGGGCTCGATTGATCAAATTGGATTTAATTATGGCTTTGGTCAAGTTTGATAATCAATTTTAAATGAACTTGATCCATTGATTGCAATCAATTTGGGTTAGATCTTGATTTGACCCGATTTGATCCTTTAAGCCAATTTGGGTTAATTTGGATCAAATGACTAATTGGGCTTTGATTGGCTTAATTGATTGCAATTGATCATTCTAGGGTGATCAACAATCATGGTGGAAAATTTTGGTGAGCGTGGTTCAATCCAATTTGGGTTGGATTAGAAGTTGGCTCAAATGGGTCCTTTAGGTCACTTTGGATCAAGTGGACCTACGTGGGTCAATTAGTTTGGTTTTGGTTTGATTTGAGTTTAGTTGAACTTATATATGAGCCCTAGATTGGAATATAAATTCAACGACAATCAATTTAGAGTCTAAGAGATTTTGGCTCATTTGAAATTTTCAAGTCAAAAGGGCTAGGTTGGGTTTGACTTGGGTTGGTTTCAATTTGATTTTATGATTATAGGTTTCATTTATATTTGGGTAGATAATTGAATGAATGATTTATTCAAGAGAAAATTCATTGGTTTTGACTTGATCTGGATAGAATTTGGCTAAGTCCAAAGAATTGGCTTAAAGGGTTTAGATTGAGTTTGGATTTAATTTGTGATATAGTTTTGGTAATTTGGATTTCATTTAAATTTGTGAATATAAATGAATAAATAATTGATTTATAAAGAGATCAATTGAATTTGATTTAAGAGATTTTTTGGCTAACATGAATATGGTTCATATGGCTTAGGAAGGGGTTTAGGATTTAAATTTGATTTTAGTTTCAATCATTTGGGAGTCGAAATTAGATTTGGAATTTGAATTTTAATTTGAGATTTGGTTTGAGAATTGAGTCTGGGTATGATTTGAGAAAGTGTATCTAGGTTGGGTTTAGGCTATGAGATAGGTAATTTCCTTAAACCCTAATGATTAACACTTCTAAGTCTCTAGGCTTATGTTAAGTTTTCACCTAATCACTAGATGTGTCTTATGACTAAGAAAATCTTAGTATCTAAAAGAATCCTAAGTCTAAGAAGAGGAGGTTAAGAGCTCACTCCAAAAGTTAGGTCAACACTAGGATTTTTACTTTGAAAGATATTTATTTTTTTTCTGAAAATACAGGAGTGGTAGAACCATCTCACTTGATCTCAACAAGTAGGAAAGTTTTATAGGCTATATTTTTAGTATATGTTGAATATACTCTATCAATGATGAAATGGAGAGATACCCAATAGAAAGAATGACAATCATGACCCATGAAAACATGAGTACATTGTTGATATATATAAAAATAATAGCCTATTTCTAAAGATAGAAAAGAATCATTCTCCAGTTGGAAAATATCTTTGTGGGAAAAAATTGTGACACCACATAGATTTTAGAAATTTTTTATTTAGATGATTAAACACATCAATAAGAAATAAACATATTATTCCAAAACTTAAAAATATTATTTTATATTGGTTTAGATCATTTAATAAAAGACTCCTAAGGCTAATGGGTCTATAATGTACAAGATAGTTTTCCCCTGCACTACATAAATGAATAAATACTCTTGCATCCAAGTGTTGTTTATGTCCCTAAGCATAATCTAATTAGAAGGCTGTTACATAAGTGTAGCCTGCTAAATATAAATATGTAAAATATAATTGTTTGGTTTGTATTAGCTACTATGTTTTAGGTTTAGTTAGATTTTACTTTTCATAAAGGTGTACTTTTATAATAGGATTGAGATTAGTGCTATGGGGTTTAGGATGAGTAGTGGCTAGAAGGTAATGACCTGGGAGGCCTTGCAAAGCCTAGAGCAAGCTAATCCAAAGAAGAAAAGAAGAACAAGAATTGAAGGCCCCCCATAGAATTTATTTCATTTGTAATATTTAATTTTAATCTCAGCTATATAAGGGTAGAACTAGACTACCTAACTCTTCTTTCTTTTCTAGTGTGTATGATGGTACCCAATTTTATCAGCCTTTCTATTATTTTATAAAATTTAAATGTTTTATTTTTATGTTTAGATTGTGCAATACAAATGATATGCTTTTCATAGGTTTCTTAAAGTATGTATGTTTGATATGTGGCCTAGATGCAACTGGCTTTCTACATTAAAATTAATTTTTTTACTCTATTAATAACTCATAACTAAAATCAAATCAACTCATAACCTTATCTTAAAGCCTAGGCTCATAATCAAGATAAATAAAAAATTTAAGAACTCCTTAGCTAAATGTTGTATGTTATCACACCATGCATATCATATTATTTCACTCTTGAAAATAGAGGATCTCTACTCTTGCATGATAGGGGATAGGCTTGACTTGTGAGAGCAATCCTTGTAGTGGAGAACACCTCTTCTCATTGATTTAACACTCAACTCATTTTCATTATGCATTTAGGCATAATTATCTTAAGCTTTAGTCCATATTAATGTGTCAAAATGGTTAAAAAGTTTGTAAATTTTGCATTAGTCTAAATCATGTTTTTGTTCCAATCATTTTCTAGTCTCTTATGGAGTGAGTTTAGGATTCCAGCTTTCTTCCTAATTAAATAATAGTCTAACTATCTTACATCTACATAATACTGGCCTACATGGTTTTAAATCATAAGAGGTGTTAGCTGGTAGCTCCTCTAGGCGGTTGTATGTCTAGAAGAGTCGGGTTATGTTCATTCATTCTTATGGAGGTGAACCACTATATCCCATTCTCCCTGAATAGATTTTAGGTCATTCTTCTAGCCTATGCTAAAGTATTTTAGTCTTGTTTCACTTTTATTACGAACATAAGTCTTCATTTCTTAGGCATCTCAACAATCTTGTGTTGTTGGTTTATAAGTCCTAGCATTATAATAAAATTTCAACTTTAACAAAAATAAATTCTCCTCTTCAAAAATATAAAAACTCATCATAGGTAGATTAGAGCATTCAATATGCTTTCTAGTATTTTGGATGCTCCCTACTTATCTTCTTGTGGAATCTGTAAATAAGTCTTGTTATTTGAATTTTTCTCATTCTATTTCTAATAACAACCAATTCTTTAATAGTCTAGCCATGAAATCTTTGGAGACATTTATTAAATACTTTAATCATGAGTGTTCTTGGAAATTTTTTATTTCCTATGATGTAATTAACTATGGGGGCTTACCTTTATAGGGAACTAAAGAACCTGACTTAAAATAAACTCTACTCTATTTTATCCATGTAAAGTTAGGGAAAGATCTTCGGTATATATGAAGACCCATCTGCTTTAAAAATCATTATTAGGTGATTAAGTCTATTTTATGGTGATATTTCTATCTTTCTAGTTAATACATCATACCTCAATGTCGCACTAGATCGCTTCAATAAGTACTCCTTAAGATCTGTGTGGTGTTCCTATGACTCCAAATTAAAACACCACATGATCAAATTAATTAAATTAAAATTCATATATTATTAAATTATGTTTCGAGAATATTTCCAAATGATTTTGGATATTTAATTTGGGTTGATTTTAATTTAATTTGAATTTAGGCCTAATAAGGTCCATTTAAGTCTATTTAGATTAAGTGATTTAATTAACCTAATTAAGGCTTTATTGGATTTAAATTTCTTTAGATTTATGTTTAAATAAGTTTTTTTTGATGATTTTGAGTCTTTGAATAATTTAATTTTGTCAAATTTTGGTGGATTACCTTTGACTTAGTGGGACCCACATAAGTTAACTCTATGTCAAATGGTTGACCTACTTTGACCTTCATTTGGATTTAGTTTTAAATCCATTTATATTTATGTAAGGACTTATTTTTTTATTTGATTTAATCTTAATTTGTTTTTATTTTATTTAAATTTCTTTTGAGTATAAGAGATTTGAGTTTAGGTAGGTTAATTGGGGTAACCACCTCAATTACCTAGGCTCAGATAGATTTAAATTTGAATTAGAATGCATTTGATTTAGTCATTTATTTAAATTTTAGTTTGATTTGGATTTACCTAATCTTATTAGGTTAGGATAAAACCTAAAAAAGTTTCACTTCGTGATGGAATTGGGCGTTCTTTATTTTGATGAGATTGAGAGAACGTGGGTATTGGAGGTGAAAGAAGAAGATATGTTGGATAACTAGCGCTCCCACCAAGGATTGCCAAGGTTTGGCCACCAAGCCCTCAAACTATAAGAATAACTCAATAATTTGTAATTACCAAAAGATCTCCTTCATTCTAGTAAGAGGGGCTATTTATAGCTATTACAAGCATCTTTCAAAAGAAAAGAATTCAAAATATGGAGGGAAAGGTAGGTGGCCACATTAATGTGAAGCATTATATTGCTTAATTACTTTATGCCATCCACCCATTTCACATGCTATTTTTAATGTGGATTCAACCACCTCACATGTCATGCTTTGAATTTTTAAATACAAAATTTAAAACATGGAGTTTTTAAAAGAAAATTAAAAATTATATAAATAAAAAAAGATGAAATCATAAGATGAGCCTTAACAAGCTAATGGGCTAAGCCTTCTTCTTTCTTGAATTTTCTTGGGCTTTAGCTTGTGATCTTGTAAATGGGCCTTGAGCTCTAATTTTTGGATCCTCTTGATGTTCTGCATCAACTTCTTTGGGCTCAATTGAACTCTGCTCCATAGAGTTAAAATCTAAGAAGTCTTCTACTAATTGTGGGGCTAAAATCTCCAAATCAGTATGGGTCAACCATGTGTCTTCAGCTGGTGGCTTATTCTTCCAATGAACTAGAAAATGATGTTCAGAAGCTAGATTAATGGGTGCTTCCTCGGTGATAATATAGTCAACTTCAAAGAAAGAGGGCTTCTGCAAGTACGGTGCTATATCTCTTGCTAAAGAGTTAGACTGAACAAGTGGATGCTTGCTAATTCTTTCATATGATAGAATATCTTCAATATTAATAAATTGATGAATGAGCATATCAGCAGGCAAATCAAGGTGATAACCATTAGTTATAATTTTCTTGAGAATTTTAAATGGACCACAAGCTCGTGCATGTAATTTCTTATATCTAGTGGTTTGATAATTCTCAGGTTGAATGCGAATCAATACATAATCACCTTATTTATATTCTTTTATTGAACGATTATGATTTCCCTTAGAAGCATAGTTTTCATTAGTTATAATAATTTTCTTTCTTATATCTTCATGCAGGCTTTGAAAATCTTTAGCAAATGAGAATGTTGCATCAGAAAATATATGAAATGGTAGGTTTGCTTCATCTATTGGTTGTCATGG
This sequence comes from Cymbidium sinense, assembly GCA_021442155.1. Lineage (NCBI taxonomy): Eukaryota > Viridiplantae > Streptophyta > Magnoliopsida > Asparagales > Orchidaceae > Cymbidium > Cymbidium sinense. The sequence continues at coordinate 106,932,671 of CM038216.1, forward strand.
GTTTTGACCATAGACTATCTCAAATGATGATTCTTTTGTAGTTCTAGATATAGTACTATTATAGACAAATTCTGAGGTTGGTAAATATAAATCCCAATTTCCTAAACTTTTATCTACCAAACATCTAAGTAAATTTCCTGAGGTACGATTAACTACTTCAGTTTGTCCATCAGTTTGTGGGTAGAAGGAAGAAGAAAATGCTAATTTGGTACCTAATAATTTCTATAATGTTTTCCAAAAATATGAGACAAACTTAACATTTCTATCAGAAACAATGGTTAAAGGGAGACCACGGAGTTGCACTATTTCCTTAAAAAATAATTTGGCTATATAAGAAGCATCATTTATTTTTGAACAATGTAAGAAATGAGCCATTTTTGCGAACCTATCCACTACAACAAAAATACTATCATGTCCTTGACCTGTCCTAGGTAATCCTAGAATAAAATCCATTGATAGGTCTTCCCAAGACCTATAAGGAACAAATAAGGCAGTGTATTTTCTAGACCTTTGTTTGATAGTTTTAGCCTGTTTAAAAATTAAATATTAAGCCACTAATTTTTAAACATCTCATTTTAATGAAGGCCAATAAAATCTATTTTCTAATAAACATATGGTCTTAATCTTACAAAATGACCAACTACACCCCCAGCATGTAGCTTAGTGATAAGGAATTCTCTAAGAGAAGATCGAGGAATGCATAATTGTTTTCCTTTATATAAATATCCATTTGTTATCAAGAATATCCCTTATAAAGTTATTGGTTTGTCTAGGTATTCAAGATAAATAAGGTGAAAGTCAGGGCACATAATATAATCATCTTTAATTCTATCAAATCCTAGGATTCTCAATTCTAAAGAGGATATCATTAGGTTTACCCTAGATAAAGCATCAACAGGTCTATTCTCAATTCCAGGCTTATGCTTTAGAGCAAAAGAGTAGTCTTGTAAAATTCAACCCATTTTGCATGCCTATGACTTAATTTTTGTTAAGTATTAATGAATTTTAAGGCATGATGATCAATTAAGTATAAATTCTCTATGTAGATAGTGTCGCCAATGCCTTAAGGATTGAATTACAGCATAAAACTCTCTATCATAAGTGGAATATCATTATTTGGCTTCATTTAACTTTTCACTAAAGAATGCTATAGGATGATTCTCTTGACTTAAAATTTCACCTATCCTAATTCTTGAAGTATCACATCTCACTTCAAAGGCTTTAGAAAAATCAGGAAGCCTAAGGATTACTATAGAAGTGATAAGAACTTTAATTTGTTCTAAAGCCTTTTGTGCATTAGAAGTCCAACAAAATTTATCTAATTTTAGTATATCAGTTATCGGAGCAATAATGGTACTAAAATGCTTAATAAATCTCTGATAAAAAGTGGCTAAACCATGAAAGCTTCTAACTTCAGTAAAACTTTTAGGTGATGACCAATCTAAGATTTCTTTCACTTTAGAAAGATCAGGTTTAAGTCCAGTAATGGATATAATAAAGCCTAAAAAGATTACCTCAACTTGCAAAAAGAAACACTTTTAAAATTAATGTATAATTTATCTTATCTAAGTAGTTCAAAGTCTTTTTTTAGGTATTGTAGATGTTCATTTTCACTTGGACTAAAAATTAGAATATCATCAAAATACACCACCAAAAATTTACCTATATATGGTTTAAAAATAGAATTCATTAATCTCATAAATGTGCTAGGAGCATTTGAAAGTCCAAAGGGCATGACAAGCCATTCATAAAGTCCATCAAGGGTCTTAAAAGCCGTCTTCCACTCATCTCCTAATCTAATATGAATTTGATGATAACCACTTTTTAGATCAATCTTTGAAAAAAATTTGTTCCTGAGATCAAATCTAACATATCATCTAATCAGGGAATAGGAAACCTATATTTGATAGTAATTTTATTTATTTCTTGACTATCAACACACATTCACCATGTTCCATCTTTCTTTGGAGTTAATAATGCTGGGACTGCACAAGGGCTAAGACTCTCTTGAATAAAACCCTTTCTTAATAATTCCTCAACTTATCTTTTAATCTCAACATGCTCGATAGGGTTCATCCTATAATGTGGAAGATTAGGAAGTTGAGAACCGGGTAAGAACTCAATAGCATGTTGAATGTCTCTTAGAGAAGGTAGCTCATCAATAAGCTCATCAGGTGCAATATTATTAAAATCAGAAAGAAAAGAAGAGACCACAGTAGGTATGTGAGTCTCATTAGAGTTTGGCATAACTTCTTTTACATGTAATATGTGAAGAAGAAATGGATCAAAAAATTCTTTTCGTAAAGCTCCACAACCTATTATTTCTATCTTTGGGGTCAAAGGAGGAAGAGTAGATGTTTTAAAGTAAGAATCAGAAATGATAGTATTAGGCCTAATAGTAGGATTTTTTATGATAATTAATTGATGTTTGGCATTTTTCTTCAATAGGGGCTTAGGTTGCAAGTCAGAAGTTATTTTGTGTGGTGTTATGGAGAGTGTTTTTTCTACTGGCTTTATTAGTTAGAGTTTAATAGTCTTATTATTATGTTTAAAAATATAAGTATTTTCCCTACCATAGTGGATAACATTCATATCATATAGCCAAGGTCGTCCTAAGAGAATATAACCAATATCCATAGCAAGAACATCACACTAAATTTGATCCTCATAACTTCCTATTTTAATAGGAACTAAACACCGATTGGTGATGGGAAGAGATGTATAATTTACCCAACTAACATGAAATGGTTCAGTGTGAGGTTCAGATTTTAGGTTGGCTCAAGTTAAGGTGTGTGTTGAAATGACATTCATAGCATTCCCTCCATCTATAACTAACCAACATCTCTTTTCATTACACAAACCATACGTGCTAAAAATTTTCTTTCTCCTCCAATCTTCTGCCTCATTTTTTATTATAGTAAGACATCTCATCATATTAACATGAGGGTCATCAGTTAATTCCAACTCTTCATCAGATAATGGGGTGTCATCATAAACTTCTTCTAGGTTATCATCTATTGAATTTTCAACTTTTTCTAAAAATAAGATTTGAGCTTTACATTGATTTTGCATATGACCCTTTTTATGACATTTAAAACATATTACTTCCCAAATGTTCTTAGAACTCCCTTCAATTGAAGTTTTAGGCAAAGGGGACAGGCCATTTGGATGGGCGGGTCTAACAATAGATCTATGTGATGAAATGGAAGGTACTTGACTTTTAGTTTTAGAGAGGGAGTCAGATTTCTTTTATTATTCAACCAATAATGCATAATGAAATGCTTCCTCTAAAGATTGTGGGATAAATAATTCAACTTCATTTCTAATGTCAGTCCTAAGTCCAATAACAAATTTATTAGCTAATTACTAATCATTATCAGTACAATCAGTTCTAAAAATTAGATCTTCAAAAGTATTCAAGTATTCAGTTACAAGGTAATTACCTTGCCTCAAAGTTAATAATTAATTATGCAGCTTCTTATCATGATGCCTAGGAGAGTACTTTGCTCTTAACATTTCTTTCATTTCTATCCAAGTGAGATTTGTCCTTCCTAATCTTAGTTCTTTAGCTAAAGTATTTGTACAATAAATTTTAGCATGCCCTATCAATTTCATTTTAACAAAAGTAACCCTTTAGTAATCATCCAATTTATACCAATCAAAAAAGTCATCCATTTGAACTAACCAATCAAGAAATTTATTTGGGTCATGTATACCATCATATGTTGGGGCTTCTACTTTAATTCTTCGAGATGGATCATTAAAGTCTTCTATAGTCTTAAAATAATTTTCTCCCCTTCCACCATTTCTAGCAATTGATTGTCTTCTAAGTGGTTGATTTTCTCTATGGTTTGGATATGAATCTTCTTCATTTATCCCTATTGGCACAGTCTGTGCAAGTATTGGAGGAGGAGTTAGTACTCTATTTTTTTTGTAAATGCACTATAAGAGTTTGCATTTGTTGTTTATGTTCTTGCTTTAGATTCTTACTTTATTCTAATATTTATTGAGTTTTTAATTCATTGTCTTGGATCCTAAGATCTAAGGCATCAACTAATCTAGTCAAATTTTCAACTTGATCTTGAAAGATAGATTTTGGTGCCATGAGATTTTTTTAAAAGGAAAAAAAAGATATATGAAAATGGACCAATGAAAAAAAAATAATAATTTTAATATAATTGTGCAATCAAAGTGAAATTTTAGGCTAAAAGAACTTGCAGGTGAGGAGGGGTGTACAAGACCACTTAAATCCCAAGCTCTCCTTAGACAGTTTAGGTCTTTTTGATAAAGTTCTATTTAGCTTTCAAAATCATCAGGTTTAACACACTTATATTATTATGCATGCATATTTTATTTATTTATTTATTAATGCAATAAAAAAAATGCTCAAATTTATCAAGCCTTCTTTTTTTTCCTAAAGAAAGCAAGTTATCATAAGTTAATCAAAGAAACTTCTAAAATTAACCATAAAAAATAACAAAGATAATAAAGCAAGTAATTAGATTTTGATTTGCACTAATTGCTATGTTATTGTTTTAGGGTGAAGCACTACCTCACTAAGGTGCTCTCTTAATTTATTTTTTTCTTTTGTTTTTTTTTTTTGGGGAGTGCACAAGTTCACACAATTGGAAAATGACTAAAATATAATGGAGCTTACTAATTAAAATTTTATGCAATCACCATAAACTTGCAAGCAATATATATCTTTCCAAGCTACTAATATGTATTTTAACTATCATATAAAAAAAATAATTAACCTCACAAGTCCAAGAAAAACTCACAAGTTTGAAGACAAGTCCAGCACTTGAGATGCTCCCTTTGTTGAAGCAAAATTTTGACCAAATTTGATGGAGGTGGGCATTCTTTCTTTTGATGAGATTGAGATAACGTGGGTATTGGAGGTGAAGGAAGAAGATATGTTGGATAACTAGCATTCCCACCAAGGATTGCCAAAGTTTGTCCACCAAGCTCTTAAACCACAAGAATAACTCAATAATTTGTAATTGCCAAAAGATCTCCTTCATTCTAGTAATAGGGGCTATTTATAGCCATTATAAGAATCTTTCAAAAGAAAAGAATTCAAAACATGGAGGGAAAGGGGGGTGGCCACATTAATGTGAAGCATTAAATTACCTCATTACTTTATGCCATCCACCCATTTCATATGTTATTTTTTTATGTGGATTGAACCACCTCACATGTCATGCTTTGAATTTTTAAATGCAAAATTTCAAAAATGGTGCTTCTAGAAGAAATTTAAATATTATATAAATAAAAAAAGATGAAATCATAAAATGGTCCTTAATAGTCTAATGGGCTAAGCCTTCTTCTTTCCTGAATTTTCTTGGGCTTTAGCTTGAGCTCTAATGTTTGGATCCTCTTGATGTTCTACATCACTTGGTCACTAAGTATAGTGTCATAAATACTTAGATATGAAATCCATAATCTAAGATTAGGTACCATAATTAGTAGGATTGCAAGTGATGTTAAACCTCATTTAGAAATGAGATCAATACCTTCAAGATTTCTTTTATTATCCATTACATAAAAGCCATTATAGTAAGAGGTCTATAAATGCTTTATGCCCATTGAGAGGCTTATCTATTATTGCACCCATTAATGACATATCCATATTTATTAAAATTATATTTTTCCATGCAAGGAGAATCCAATATTTTCGATGCATTTACCTTTAATAAAAATGGAAAGAAAATTTTTTGTGTTATTTAAATTATATCTTCTATGTTATTAAAATAACCAATAAAAATCACTTATAATAAAAATTAATTTTTTATGCTCTCTCAAACCCTTGATTAGTGTAAGAAGGTACTTAGAGGGATTGCTTCAAAGAAGTTCTCACTTATAAAATTGAAAGAAAAAAAAACAAGAAGAAAATTCCTTCTAAAGTCATTCTTATGCTATTGATTCAACTTCCACCTCACTTTAAAAGGAAAGATCATCAATTCTAACTTCTTATGATTTGAATGATGATACACACTAATAGAAAATTATAATAAATGGGATGATTAGTATGATGTTCTTTTAGAGAATGTTGACAATCTCTCTATTTCCCATGTTATGGTGATTGGAAAGCGAGGAAGACCACTGAATCAAAGGGGTGAGTCTTCTCAAAAATATTTATTAGAAAATATTCAAGAAGATTAAGAATAGTAATTTAATTATTAAAAAAACAAGATGTGTTAAAAAACTAAAAAAATAAATAAGTGGCTACTACTATGGCCACTCTTACAATAAATTGGATGCTAGCCATCCTTGCTTTACCAGTACCTAAGATGTCATAGAATTATACTCTTACAATAAATTATATGCTAGCCATCCTTGCTTTGCCTATATTTATTGAGCCTTCTATTATTTCTATTCTTATTATTGTATCATAGATGGTACCTCTTGTCATATCCTTATCTAGTGCTCATATAATATCCATTATAGAAATCCAAGTCAAGCAACAATGGCAACCTAGCATGAAGAATCATTAAGAAAAATGGGAAGAACATATCAGGAGTGTGAACTAGTCTTTTTCCTTAAGGGATTTGATTTCGTAGGTTTTACATAATTTGATGGAACTACCAACCCATACTAACATGTTGCTCAATAGGACTCTTTGATGTAATAAAGGCAATAATGCCAAAATTTTAGAATATATTTATGTAACTTCATTATCAAGATTTGCATTTGAGTGATTGTCAACTTTCAAAATAGGTTGTTGAAAACTTTCGATGAGTTGGAAGAAGTCTTCACAAAGAGGTTTGTAAATATGCATAAGCAAGTTAATATGCACAAATTGATGACTTCATAATAGAAACCCTTTGAAACTTTGGTAGACATTGTGATTAAATAAAAGAATATGGTAATGAAATGTGTCTACTTTATGAGGATCATGTAGTTGATCTCTTACATGGCTGGATCACTAGTCTACTAACATTACTTTTGAGGTTGTCTTCAATTTATACATTCCAATAATTGCTTACTAAAGCATCTAGCCTACAAGGTCAACCATCTTCCATGATCTTAAATGAAGATTTCTTTAGGAAAAACCTAAGAAGAAATTTATCAAGTTCCTAAAAAGGTGGGGAGACAATTGCAGTCTCTTCTTCAAAAATACTACAAGAAGAGAGGTTGTTGCACTAATTTAACTTAATTAACTATGCTTTTACAAAAGATTTCAAATGACCTTACAAGAAAGACTTGATAGAGCATACTCCTTCAAAAACTATTAAAAATGCAACTACAAGTAGTGTTAAAACTTTTTGAATTAATGAAACATGAAGATGTAGAAAAAACTAATGACCTATCCTACTGACCATATGACAAATGTCTTGGACATGAATTAAAAATTGTATTACATTTGGTTGGAACATCAGAATAAAATAAGAAAAATTGAGATCACTAAAAATATCTAGAAAAGCTAACTTCTCCTATAAAAATATCATTATAGTAAATCTTGATTAAATAAAAAACTAGTTTTAATTACTCTACTTCATCATCAATCTTTTTTTCATACTTATAAGAGGAGGAACCTATTTTAATTTTAATTGAAGGGGTTTGTAAACTAAAGCTTGATTCTAATAACTCCTCTAAGGAAGATTCATTATCATTCTATCTAGAAAATCTTTTAAAAGAAGAAAAATTAAATATTTGGAATAAATTTAATAATTTATTTAAGCAATGATAAAATACTTAAACCCTTAAGAATATAGTTGAAGGCAAAGACAAAAATATGCTCACAAATGATTTTGATGAAAAATTAATCCAGGAAAATCAAGATCAATAAGTGACTATTCAACAACCTAAAATAAATTACAATGTCTTGAACCATTTGAAGAAACTTCTAGCATTATTTAGCATTTACAATGCCTTGATTATATCATCTGAGATGTGTCAAAATTTAATCAAGGCTTCGTTTGAGCTTGAGGATTTTTTATGTTCACTTTGCTAAGTAAAGATGAAGGAAATTAATTCTTAATAGAATCTCCTTAAAATCACTTTTACTATTAAGAGTTTGTTATTGAAAACCACTAATAAGTTATTTTTTTCAATGAAAGTATTGATTACTTAAATGTACAAGTAATCCAAAAGCTTACAAGGAAAAGGTAATAACTCTAAAAGGAAAGGTTACAAAGTCTTAGTTCTTATGTAGGGCATACCCAATATGTAGCTATGCACAAGTAATTATAGGTCTCTGTCGAGTGTTCTAGAGCAATTGAAATGTTAAGTAATGGAGCCTCATTTGTCTAGTAAATCAACAGGGTCATTTCCTTCATGCTAGATGTGAGTAAATGAGGTATGAAGTGCGTTCATCAGGAATCTAATAGATTTGAGAGTGTTGATGATGAAATAAGGTGGGTAGGGATTGTCTTCCATAAGTAGATGAATAATAGCTAGTGAATCTGATTCAATCAAATAAATAATATTTGGATTTTTGGAAGAAAAAAGAAGAACTTAAGAGCAAGAAACAACCTTAACATGTAGAGGGAATGTGGCTAGGTAATTCATGGAGAAATGGAGAAGATAGCTACGCTTTGTATCCTTGAAAATTTTACCAATACTAACTTCCTGATTAATTGAATTATAACTCTCATCAATATTGATCTTAATGGTGCTAGTTGGAGGTTTTTGCCAATGAATTATTTCCTGTCTATGTAAATTTCTTGGTTATTGGGTCCTTTTCTATTTGAGTCATTATGTTGATCACTAAGGCATTTTTTCCTGGCGATTTCATAAAGCTTAATCTTCTATAAATAGGCTTTAATCATCATTATAGTGGCTTCAAGAGATTTGCCGAGAATATTGTGCTTTAGGTCATTCTGTTCTATCTAAATAAACTAGAAGATAATGAAGATTGTATTCAAATGTTTTCTATCTTCCCAGCAATTTTTAATTTGTTAGTTTATAAGTAATTATTGTACTGAGGTAGGGATGTTATGGGAGTCTATTTGTAAATAGTTAGCAAATGTTTCCCAAATTTTGTTGCTGAACTTGCAATGTATAAAGTAGTGTAATAAACTTTCTTCTTCTTCTCTACATAGTTCACATATGGAAGGTTTTTTAGTCCTTTATACTTAAGGATATCATCCAAAGGAATGAACATAGGAAATAGTCTCCAACAGAAGAAAGAAATAGAGGGCTTGAGCGAGGAGTTCCAAATCACACAACCCTAGGGGGTTGGTTTGGTGTCCTTCCACCAACTATTATAGATGGTTTTATGAATGGATGAATTGTTGTTATGTCCTTTTATGATAAGATTATCTTTCCTGTAATCCTAAATTGGAATCTTGTAAATTATCTTGCAAGTTTCAATGGGGAGGTATGTCTCTAACTTGCTTTTATTCCATTTGGAATCTGTCAAGAATTCATAGAATTTTTGTGGCTCGATTAGGCAGTGATCAGTGTGTCTATAGGAGAGAGTTTCTTCACCAAACAAATGATCATCCCAAAAGTCAATGTTCCCATCACCTAAATCCCAAAACAGTAGGTTCTTAGCTTCTTCTCTATGTTTTAGCATCAACCTACAGGTTGCAAAGTCTGATGGTTTTAACTTAGATGACATTGGGTGCAAGTTGGGACTATATTTATATTGCATGAATTCAACACAGAGTGATTTGTTTTCTTAAAATGCGATCCATAGTTTAATTACATTGCCCTTGATATTGTCCTCAATTATTTTGAATCCCAGGCCTCCTCTACTAGATGGCTTGCTTAATTTCTTCTAGTTAGGCCAACTCATAGATTTATATTTATGGCTCCAAATGAATCTATTAAGCATTCTCTTAATTTTCATTTGAGTGGTCTTGGGGATCTATTGGACTTGGAGTGTACAAGGGGATAGAGTTAAGGAGACTTTTAACTAAAGTGATCCTTCTTACAAAGGACAAGAAGGAGTTTTCCCAAGTGTTAATTCTATGTTGAATCTTTTCAGCTAGATCGTACAATAGGGAAGATGCAAGTTTTCCTTTGTATAGCTTGATACCAAAGTTGGTAAGTGGTAATTGTAAATGTGTAAATCCAGTCTATTCTTTGACTCAGTTAACCTTCATATTGCTGATATGTTTTCTATCACCAAGAGACATTTGTTAGTGTTTAAATTCATACTTGAAAAGATTGTAATGTTCTTGATAATAGACATGAAGGTATTGATTGCATTTTTGCTCCCACAGCTGAATAGAAGGAGGTCGCCAGCAAAGGTAAGGTGGGAGATGTTTAAGTTCCTGTTGCTTTTGAAATTAACGTTCTTTCTACTTAAAAATAACATGGTTTGAGTTTTCTTGATAGGAGGTCTAATGCAAGGATGAATAGAGTAGAGGAAAGGGGGGTCACCTTGTTTGACTCCTCTATTAGCTTAGAAGAAACCAACTGATTGTTCAATAAGAAGAATCTTGTAGTGGTCATTTGTAAGGAGTCTTTCCACCATATTGTAGAAATGGTCAAAGAATCCCCTCTCTTTTTGGGAGGTGAGGAGGAAGCTCCAACTAATAGTATCTAAGGCTTTCTTAATATCAATTTTCATGATTAGGTTACCCTCTCTTACTTTTTTGTCCAAGTCCTTGATAAGTTCTTGAGCAAGTAGAATGTTGCCAATTATGTTCATTCCTTTGACAAATGTACCCTGATTTGAAGAGATGAGAGTTGGTAAAAGTTTTTGAAGTATATTAGCAATGATTTTGTTGATAATCTTATTAATCACAGGGGTTAAGCATATAGGTCTAAACTTATCCCAAGTACGTCTATTTTGTTCTTTAGGAATCAAAACTATGGCTGAAGTGGAGAAGAAGTTGTGGCAATTTTGTCCTTTGAAGAAAGATTGGATGGCCTTTGTAACATCATTATTGATATTGTTCCATGTTGTTTGATAGAAAAGGGTTGTAAATCCATCAAGGCCAGCCACCTTGTTGCCATCCATTGAATTTAGAGCTTCCCAAATATCCTTTTCTAGAGGGATAAAGGTAAGTTTCTCATTATTGGTTAGTGCTTTCTCCAGTTTAAAGAAGGTGTTGCATTGTTGTTGAGTTAGACTGTTGATATTGGATGGTTAAAGGAGTTAGTGAAGTAGTTAGTGCAGTCTTCCAATATGTCATTTTAATTAATGATTAAATTTCTATTTGAGTCTTTTATCTTAGGTACCCACTTCTCCTCCTTCTTCTTCCTGATATAGGCATGAACATACTTGGAATTTCTATCCCCATGAAAGAAACTCTGAGTTGAAGCTTTCTGCTTGACAAGATTCTCCTCTCTATTGTTGTATGTTTGTAGTTCAATCTATAGATGTTCAAGCAAGTGTTCTAGTTGAGTTGTAGCTTGTGTTTCCAAATTAGTTAATCTATGTTCAATATTACTAATTTGGTCTTTAGTAGTTTTGATTTGGTGGTGGATGTGTCCAAAGAGTTCAATGTTTCACTTCTTGAGAGCATGGGTTATGCTTTTATGCAGCTTTCAAAGATGAATCAAAGGGTTGGGATGCTCCACATAATTCCAATTCTTTGAAATGCAGTTAAGAAAGTTAGGGTGTGTAGTCCACCCTTTAAGGAATCTGAATGGAGTGAATTTTTGTTTGGGGATTTGACTGAGGCTAATAAGAAAAGGGGAGTGGTCAGAAGCTATTTTGGCAAACCATAATAGACCTTTATATATGACTACTTGGTCTTTTGAATTACCCTTTACAAAATTTTGATAGGCATTAGGTCCTCAATTAACATGGTGATAGTGAGAAATCTAGAGTTATTGTCTGTAAATACGAATAGTTAGATTATGTTTGCATGGATTTAACAAAAAAAAAAGATAAAAGGGTTTGTTGACTTTAAAATTGAGGTAAAGTTTCATGTTATAGATACAAACTTGTCCTTCCAAAAATTACATGGACAACTTAATCTCCAAGAATAAGAAATACTGCCATTGAATCTACATTGGTGAATCAAATATACTTCTTGGGGAAAATTTCTCTTCATCCAAGGTGACTTACAACCCTTTTCTATAAATGAAATTAACATTTACAATGACATTAAATATTTTCTTCTAAAAAAGCTAATCATTTTACTTGCATCTTTGGTGAAACTAGCTTACAAAAAAGTTCCACCACTTTATATCATCTTGCCATCAAAAGAAGATAAGAAAATTTCTCGACGTTGAGGTTTAGGATTGACTCTACGTTAAAGTAGACAATTTCCTTACCCTATCATTTGGCAAAATTATAATCTATTGTTGATATTTTGACATCACGATGAAAAGTTTCAATTTGTTAAAATGTCCTTTCATGGAAAACTCTAGATTTAATCAATTGAAGATTTTTTTTCACTTTGATGAAACTATATTTTAAACACTATGCTTTAGTGCATGATAGTTGTGAAGGTAAGTGTTAAATATCACTTTAGTCCTAAGGTATTTTCATCAAAATCTTTCATCTTTTAATATAGTTAGAATATCCCCTCCGAAGATAATTTATATGCAGGTATGAAGCTATTTCATGTTTATTCTATAATTTGGTGAACTGGTGCAATGTAATGCCTTTAACCTTGGATGTTGTATCTCCTTGTAGTTGTACCAAAGTGTCTTTATACTTGAATTTCATTATGAGCTTTTTGTAATTAGTTGTACATTATCCTAATTGTTCTATCCATTGAACACCTAATACTACATCTGCTCCTTGCATTGGCAGCAAATAGCAATCAGTAATGAAGGTGTATCCTTGTAGTTGGATAGGAATATTAGAGCATATTGTAAGGTTGTGGTTAGAAGACTACATCTGCTCATAACAAGCTTGGCCAATTTCTTCTAATAATATGCCTTTTCTTGCAATCATCCTTGAATTTATTGTAATCATTGATTCTCTAATTTGGGATACCATATTTGAATGGTTGATTATATTAATTTTTTTGATTTCATAAGAAAGTAGTAGTTCAAATTAGATTAAATATTTGCTTAATATTAACTTTTATTTTTTTATTATATGCATATTTCATATTTGATCTCTTATAATTAACATCAAATTAATTTTATAAGATAATATTTTTAATGAAGTATAATTATAATACAATATGCTTATGTATGGAGATTATATTTTTTTATGAATAAAACTAAGTGCAATAAAAATATATGATTGAGATAAGATCGAGTCGATATGCCTTTTCTTACAGGCCCTTCTTCACTTTCAATTAGCCTTGTGTAGATCCCTGTGTTATCTTATGCACTGTCTATTCTAAATGGGTGGTTCTTTGGTCAGCTAGCTGTTATTTGCTATTTTGGCTGTTTGTTTTCTTGGTTATTTGTTGTCTTAGTTTTTTTTATTGTTCTTGCTAATATCATCTCCCCAACCTATATGGAGAGACACTATTATACCCTTATTATTATTATTATTATTTTCTCTTTGTAGGATTGGACTTCTTTTTTCTCTTCTTTCCAGTCTACTTTTACTAATGTTGTTGGCTTAACTGCTGGTCTGCTTTTCTTTGTCTTAAAGGATTCCAATGTTGGCTCTCCTTTGAACCCCTTCTGTGCCTATGTTGTCACTGTTTTATTTTGGTTTATCTTATGGTGGGTGCAATAATGGTTTTCCTATTTTATTTGTTGCCTGTGATTATGTTACTACCTACTTGGTTACTAACTAATGCATTGTATATCAATGGGTGGTTTTATGGCCGCCTAGTCATATTGTCGCCTTGGTTGTTTATTGTCTTGGTCATTACATAAGGTGTATCCTTGTAGTTGAAAAATTCCATTCCCATCCTTCGTTAAATATCACTTTAGTCCTAATGATTATCTAAAATATAATTTCTTACTTTAATATTTTGTCCATCATTTCTTCTATGATAAATTGGATCTGAGTAATCACCTATTGATATTTGACATGAAAAGATATTGGGTACTTATTTTTTACAAAATCCTTTTTCATGCATGAGTTCTTTCTATTTAAGCTGCCATATGGATCATGTATCATGTGTTTTACAACCAATCTATATATATTCTTCTATTTGAAAGGTGATGCATTATAACCAAAGTATAATGTATTTACAACCCGGATTACAAGTGAATTACAAAAGGAATTCATGTTATGGGGGTCTTCATTCTTCTTTTCTTCTTTCTTCTTTCTTCTTTTGGTTCCTTCTTTTAGATGGTTGGAATGTGGTTGCTCCAAAAGCTTCACATGGTACATAAGATGAGATCTTATGATCAATGCTCATCATAATCCCCATAATAATCATTCCAAAATTCTAATTGCAAAAATTACATGAAAGGAAAAGTAAATCTAACTAACACATGCAAAATAGAGATTAGCTAAACAAACCATACAAATCTCAAGCATGTATATTGGACTTAGCACCCCACACATGGGTAACCAAGTTCACCTGGACTATTTGATTATGCTTAAGGGTATAAACACATAACAAAAAAAGTGATATATTTTTATTAATACTCAGAAAAAAATGATTAGACTAAATCGTCCTACCATTCATTCTACGCACATTCACCCTAACATCCATACTATAAATAATAAATCAAAAAATAAAAGCAAACATCAAATTTGGTTTAGGTTTCATTGGTCATTTGAAATGGATCTATAGGCTCCATGTCGACTCCTCTTTAAGCAAACATCAAAGCAGGATCTATAGGCTCTATGTTGACCCTAGGTGATAGACCAAACTGTCTAAGGACACGATCTGGGAGGTACCACTCAATTCTCTTCCAACTAACTAGTGGCACCCTAGTAAGCCAAATTTTGCACCCAACCAAACAGATATCCATCACTCTACTACGTATCTGCTGCTCATAAAGCTCCCATATCACCTGCAACATCATATTAAGGAATATATGCCATACGTAAGATTATAGCTGTAAAAAATGAATCGAAAGTGTTGCTAAAATATATGATAATACATTATACTAATTCATTGTATATTCTGGTCATTACATAAGGTGTATCCTTGTAGTTGAAAAATTCCATTCCCATCCTTCGTTAAATATCACTTTAGTCCTAATGATTATCTAAAATATAATTTCTTACTTTAATATTTTGTCCATCATTTCTTCTATGATAAATTGGATACGAGTCATCACCTATTGATATTTGACATGAAAAAGATATTGGGTACTTATTTTTACAAAATTCTTTTTTCATGCATGAGTTCTTTCTATTTAAGCTGCCATATGGATCATGTATCATGTGTTTTACAACCAATCTATATAGATTCTTCTATTTGAAAGGATCTAGTAACTCTATAGATATAATTCTATCAAATTGTTCTGACATTGATATCTTAAATCTACTATTTAAAATTATTAAAAAATGTGCATGTGGAAGTCCTCTTTTTTGAAACTCAATAACATATACATAAGCAGCTATAACTCCAAAAATTGACTTCTTGAATAATTGTTCCTTCAAATCTTGAATTTTAGCTCTAAAAATATGTATTGTTAAATCTGGTCTATCTTGTACAGATTGGCCTATCTTTAACTCATTTTTTTTTACTTTAATATATCTTATTTTTTTCATAAAGGCATAAATTTCATTGAGTAAAAGTGAGTTACAAAAAGTCACCTCTTACAAGGGGAAAGCCAAAAATGTTCCTTCTAACTAAATATTTAACAAAATTATAGGTTAAAAAGTTAATAACTATTTCTTGGTCAATTGCTTCTTGTTTGGCAAGATGGTCTGCTAATACTTAGCACCTCAACTCGAAGTTAAAAGCCCCAAATGCACACACTCAATACATTTAAGTCACATGCTACCTTGCTAGTGTGTCACCCCAATGGTGTTCTTGCTTTGGAGGGTGCATGTCTGCTACACTTTCCTTCCTTACTTGGCCATTTCACACTGACAAGAACATTGTTAGTTTGGTAGGCCTTAATGCATGGTAGGTAAGCTACCTCATGTTTGCTTCAACTAATATCAGGTGAATCTGCTATGTTCTCTTCTTGAATTAGCCTTTGTGCACTGATTGGGTCAAATATATTTGAGATTTAACATTACTAATATCATGTCTTCTTGAATTAGCCTTTGTGCACTGATTGGGCATTCTTCTAGATCAATTTATTATATTTCAATTCTATAATTCTTTTGCACTAATATCATGCCTTTGTGCACTAATATTTGTGAATCTGCTATGTTCTCCTAAATAGATGGACAGATGAAAGTTGTGAATATGATATTAGCAAATTTACTAAGAATAGTTCAATTTTTAAAATACCTTATAAATCACCTTTCAAGATAGTTTAAGAATATAACTCTAAATTACTTATTGATCTAGCTACTACACTTACTCACATATTTTTTGATTCATCATATATATTTACATGTGATTTTCATAGCCTTCATTAATAAGTATTTTCAGAGCTAAAGATAGGCCAATCTGTTTGTCTTAGCAATTACAACCTCCTTCCATTGAGATAGGAGGTTGTAAAACACAAGTATATATTCTAAAATCAATATATCTTTAACTCTTTAACAATTACAACCTCCTTCCATTCCCATCCTTTGGCTCTTATATTGCTATTACTGTAAAGTGTTTATCCCACTTCTCTCTGTTGTTAAAAATGTTATATTTATTTTGTAATTGTACTCTTTATTCTCTCTGGTCTGAGCATGTAATTTACTCTCTGTTGATGTTATATTTTTGGTATGTCTGTAAATCCTTTAGCCAACTTGGCCTTCTTCTATCCCTTTTGTTTCTATTGTTGAATTGGGGATATGGACTCATATCATTATTCCCCTCCCCAACATTGACCTTGTCCTCAAGGTCAAAGTCAGCAAAAATTTTCTTTATTTCTTCTTCTGCTACCCAGGAAGCCTCTGTAGGTAGTAATCCTAAAAACTTAAACCTGTACTTAATAAAACCTAGAAATAAAATAAGTAAACAAACAAGAACCTAAATAAATAAAATAAAATAAAATAAAAACCTTAACTAAAACTTAATCCGAAACTTGCAAATAAAATAAAATTCCATATGGCATCAATAATATTCAAGTAAAAATATATTAGTAGAATTAATATCTTGCCTTTATTAATTCATTCATGCCTTTACAAAAAAATCAAATTAAAATGAAATATTTTCTTTACAATTACTACCTACAGAGGCTTCCTGGGTAGCAGAAGAAGAAATAAAGAAAATTTTTGCTGACTTTGACCTTGAGGACAAGGTCAATGTTGGGGAGGGGAATAATGATATGAGTCCATATCCCCAATTCAACAACAGAAACAAAAGGGATAGAAGAAGGCCAAGTTTGCTAAAGGATTTTATAGACATACCAAAAATATAACATCAACAGAGAGTAAATTACATGCTCAGACCAGAGAGAATAAAGAGTACAATTACAAAACAAATATAACATTTTTAACAACAGAGAGTAGTGGGATAAACACTTTACAGCAACAACAATATAAGAGCCAAAGGATGGGAATGGAAGGAGGTTTCCTTGGAGGAGCAACTCTAGCCTCCCTGATGACAGGACTTTAATATATATATTTTTTCTTCAATCATTTTTTCTTAGCAACTTTGAGGACCCGATGCACTCTTGCATATATAATTTTGAGTTTCCTCATTGGAGAAGCTAGAACCTGATGCTGTTGGGTCTAGAAAGATAATTTGAATTGACCAGTAGAGTTATTTCGCTTTACCCATCTCAGGCTGTCAAACCTATTATGGGTTGGAAAACTCACTTGTGGTTTCATAGCTAGTTGTGCAATTTTCTACTTGAACAAGGGCTATTGGGCATGAAGTTTAGCATTTCTTTTTCTCATATTTAAATGGTCAAATCAAATTGAGTTAAAGATAGTTATTAACTCCCTAACATCCATACTATAAATAATACATCACAAAATAAAATTCCATTCCACAAATGACCGAGTCGCTGACACTCTCCTCACTCAATAAGCCATAAAAAAAGGCCGCACTGAAAGATCCCCTGCTCATCAGCCCAATGATGATAGCTGTTCAATCTCAAACCAGATCCAGCTTAGTGACTACAAGTAACTAAAATCTAAGAGATCTTTCCATTTGATTGATGGATCAAGATAATTTGAAGAAACTTTAAATTTAGAGCTGCATCAAATCAATCTATATATTGCCTGTAATATGATATTCTAATCCATTTTCAAATGATCTGATCAAGCACAAAGCACAGATCAAAGCCAATTTCCTTGTAAGTTCACTTAGGGTTTAGGCTTTAGGTTTTAGCATTTAGGGCCTTGGGTTTTAGGGTTTTATGGTTTAGGGCTTAGGGTTTATGGGTTAAGATTTAGGGTTTAGGTTTTTAGGGTTTAGGGCTTAGGGTTTTTAGGTTTAGGTTTTTATTTTAGTCTTTTAGGTATTGACCTTATTTATAGAAATTAGAGGAGGTAGTGAGTGGGTTGTTTTCAAAAGAAAAAAAAGGGGGGAAAAGCAAATGTGGGAGAGTTCAAAAAAGGAGTAAATGTTGGAGAGTTTAAAAGAATAAAGAGGGGGAAAAATAAATGTGGGAGAGTTCAAAAGAAAAAAGAGGGGAAAAAACAAATCTAGGAGAGTTCAAAAGAAAAAAGAGGGAGAAAATGAGAATTACTTTGAGGAGTAAATCTTTTTCTCAAAATAACAAATGGGCACTCAGGTTGTAGCTTGATCACTAGAGGTGGGACTTTCCATGATTACTTTTGATACTTTATGGGGATATCAGACCTTGTTACTTGGATAGAAAAATAAAATCTATAAGTCAAGTGATGCGATAGTGATAACACTGACTATGGTTCCATAGACACCCACTTCAATTATCAATCCATGAATTATTGGTCTTTTATTTTGTAGTCACCAATCGAATGGAATATTGGCCTTTTATTTATAGTTTCCAACCACATGGAGTGTTGGTCATACATTTTAGTCACCAACCACATGGAGTGACGGCCTTTTATTTACAGTTATAACCACATAGACTATTGGTATTACACTTTAGTAAACTTAAAATAAAAATAAAATAAAATAAAAACTAAATAAAAACCTAAACCTAAGAAAATAAATCTAAAAATATATTAAAAAAAACTTAAACCCTAAACTAAAAAAAAACCTAAAATAAAAATAAAATAAACCTAAACCTAAACTCAAAAATAAATTATAGAGTTTGCTAGTGAAAACACTTATTAATGAAGGCTATGAAAATACTAACTCCCAACTCCCAATTATCAATCTACTAAATGAATATTTTCAAGTTGTATATCATGTATCATGTGTTTAGTAATGTTACCAATATACTCATCAGATCGAACCTAGAGAGATGGGTGTCTATGGAACCATAGTCAATGTTATCACTATCGCATCACTTGACTTATAGATTCTATTTTTCTATCCAAGTAACAAGGTCTGATATCCCCATAAAGTATCAAAAGTAATCATGGAAAGTCCCACCTCTAGTGATCAAGCTACAACCTGAGGGCCAATATACTCATCAGATCGAACCTAGAGAGATGGGTGTCTATGGAACCATAGTCAGTGTTATCATTATCGCATCACTTGACTTATAGATTCTATTTTTCTATCCAAGTAACAAGGTCTGATATCCCCATAAAGTATCAAAAGTAATCATGGAAAGTCCCAACTCTAGTGATCAAGCTACAACCTGAGGGCCAACTGAAAGATCCCCTGCTCATCAGCCCAATGATGATAGCTGTTCAATCTCAAACCAGATCCAGCTTAGTGACTACAAGTAACTAAATTCATTCTATTGGAGGATTTTGAATAGTAGCTTAAATAAAGGTTCCTTCTACTCAGATGGTCTGCTAATACAGATTGGCCTATCCTTATAAGTTCTTGATATTTGTTTCTTGGTTGGTGATGGTGGATTTTCTTTTTTTTTTTTGCTGCCTTGGTGGTGGTTTTGATGGTAATTTCTAGTTGCCCTCTTGGTCTCTCTATGTTTTTACTTTCCTCTCTCTAGTGCTACTTATCTTCTAATATTTTGTTGTTTGGGTGGAGGTTTTGCCCTTGGATTTGGATTGCTAGTGCTCAGAGGCCATACCCAATTGAATATGACCAAGTGCAATATCCTAATGGGTATATTATGAAGAAATTTAACAACTTTTTAGGCATAAAAAATAAATGGAAGTACCTAGCCTAGTCTAAAGCTTAGCAAAACATCCTGACCTCCGTGACCACATCTGTATGATTTTATTGTATGATTTTATGTCCTTCTTCTTCTCAAATGGGCAATCGGTTGCACGATGTCTAACCTGACCACATCTGTAACATTTCCCTGATCCAGCCAGACATTGACTAAAATGTTGCTTTCCACACTTATCACAAATAGGTTTCTCCAATTGAATTTATTTCTGTCTATCATCAAACTTAGTTTTCTTGCTAGGAAAATCTGGTCTTCTTTCAAATCTTTTATGTTTGCTTGCCTGTAAATCCCACTGTTGCTTGGAAAAATTCAACTCATTTTCAATTCTCCTAGCCCTTTCAACTAACACTGAGAACTCACTGATATCAAAGGGAGCTAATGCCAACCTTAATTGAAAGGGGTAATTAATGGATTTAATTTATACCTTAACCTAATCAAAATGTAAAATCAACCTAATTGTTCTAAATTAAGCCAAACTAATTCACACATGGGGGAATGGGTTAGGATTAGCAAACCCTTCTCATATTTTCTTAGTCAAATCAAATTCAAAGAAAAAAATCTCCTTAAAGAATTTTGATTTATTTTATATGATCTTATTTTATATAATTATCCTTAGAAATTAATTAGGGTGAATGAAGTTATGTGCTTACATTCCTTTATTTCTTTCCAATCATGATAAATCAAGAAACTAAAATCAACTAAAATCAAGAAACTGATCGATGTTGCACGATGTCCAACCTAAAATAATACATCACGAAACAAAACATTCATCACACCATGCATCGCCTTAACCTAAAGCTAGAAATGGTAACTTAGTCTAATGTTGGTTTATGCAATTGGCTCACAATTATTGATTAATTGAGCTAAAGGGTTTAATTAAGTACTTTCATAACCATCCTACACATGTAGTTTGTATTGGTTTACATATGTTTGTATGATAATAAGTATATAGTCTGGACATCCCAAAAATACGAGGCTTTACATCACCCCACGGAGGTCATTGATTTTTTCCTATGGATTAACTCACGCATTACTTAATTTTATTATGTTTCATTTGTGCTTGTAGTCACTAAAGGTTAATTGTATGATTTTATCAGAGAAGAAAAAATAATATACCCATTAGGATATTGCACTTATGCGAGGATATGCCACTGCGCCACAAAACCACAAGGACACGTATTAGACTAATGGGTATACTATTTCTAGCTTTAGGTTAGGGCGATGCATGGTGTGATGAATATTTTGTTTTGTGATGTATTATTTAGGTCGACATCATGCGCATCGTCGGTTCTTGAGTTGATTTTAGTTTCTTGATTTATCATGATTGGAAAGAAATAAAGGAATGTAAGCACATAACTTCTCAAACCAGATATTATAGTATTATTTTCAATTATACAACTTAGAATTCAATAAAAATTAGGTGAATTCTAATTTTATTGAAAATGAACTAAAGGTTAATTCCAATTATCTTAAATTTTTACATAATATTATCTTTTTAAAAAATTCTCCATTTTTTTCTTTACACCGTAGTAACTAAATGCATTAAATCTATTAATTAACCCTTTCTTATGTAGGTTAACATAATTACTCAAATAATTATGAGCCAATATGATATGAACATACATTGGAAATTAAATCAGTAATGATCCTAAGAAATAAAAGGGCAGTCAATCATAAGGTCATAGTTGTTTGACAATAACCCTAACATCCAATCTAAAATAATACATCACAAAACAAAACATTCATCACACCATGCACATAGCTAACCTAGAAATGATAGAAATGATAACTGTACGTATTTTATTTTAAGGCTTGTGTGGCATATCTTAGCTAGGCTTTAAGGTTGGAATTTTTTTTGCTAATGACATTCTTCTTGTTGATAAGACTAGAGAGGGAGTCCAACAGAAACTTGAATTATGGAGGTCAACTCTAGAGTCTAAAGGTTTTCATTTAAGTAGATCTAAAACTGAATATATGGAGTGTAATTTTAGTTGTAGAAGTTCTAGTGGTAGTGTTTTGACATTAGGTGAACAAGTCATTAATAAGAGTGAGTGTTTCAGATATTTAGGCTCTATTGTTCAAAATGAATGCCTTTATTTTTCAATAGGTTTGTTTAGACTTCATCTAAACTTAGGATTAATTAAAGCACATGATAAAAAATTCATAAAAAACAACTAAAATATGAATCCACTTTAGAAATTACTTAGGTTTGGGAAGGAAAGAGAAGCATGCCTTTAAAAAAAAATCAAATTAAAATGAAATATTTTCTTTATGTCAAATTACATGTCTTGGCTAAAGTAAGAATATGAATGGCTCTTATATTGTTTAGGGTTTAGGGTTTCACAAATTTCTGGCAAATTACACCGACATGTCATCATTCCCCATAAATATTATTTGAACTATGGAATTGCTTTTTTGATCATGTGCTTTCTATTTTGACGGACTTGATGAGGAGATTAGCTTTGATATGTGCTTTGAGCTTGATCAGATTATTTAAGAATAACCTTCATCAATTGTCTCCATATGCTACCACTGGAGCTTTATTTCCCACCACTTGTAAGCTTATCAAATTGGGTCTAATCCTCCACAAGCATATCAAATGGTGGAGTATCCTGTGGAGGGGCTTCTCAATCCTCTGAACCAATGACTTATTTCCCTCTATCTTGAGGTGCTATGTCAAATTTATATCTTATTTTTGGAAACCCTTAGGGAAACTAATGGGAACAAAAAGAAAATTTTCATCTTCATTTCATCCATAAATAGATGGATAGATGGAAGTAGTCAATAGGATATTAGGAAATCTACTATGTTGTTTAGTTGGAAAATCATCACTTGTTGTGGTCTCCTTGATGATCCTTTAATAACTATGTATAGATTTATTAGTAGACTAAATCTTTCATTATAAAATATGTTTATTTGTGTTTTTAAAAATCTTAGATGATGCACAACATAGGGCATCAAAATTTAGTGATATCAATGCCATCCTACTATTAAAACTATTGAGTATGATTGAGTATAGAGAGAGCATTGATTGAAAGCTGATCGATGTTGGCTTTATCAGAGAAGAAAAAATATCTTACCTGGTTGGCTAGTGTCATTCCAGTTAAGAAAAAAGAATGGCCAAATTTGCATATGCGTTGATTTTAGGGATCTAAATAAGGCATGTCCTAAGGATGAATTCCCACTTCCTATACCAGAATTAATGAATGAACCTGGCATCTATATAGCTCCACTATATTTCGATCATGATAATACCCCGTATGTTTCTTAATGGCTTTGCTCCTTGATCTATGAATCATGAAATACATTTAATAAGTAAAAAGTTTTCTGTTGGCATAAATTTCATTGAGTAAAAGTGAGTTACAAAAAGTCACCTCTTACAAGGGGAAAGCCAAAAATTTTCCTTCTAACTAAATATTTAACAAAATTATAGGTTAAAAAGTTAATAACTTTTACTTGGTCAATTTCTTCTCGTTTGGCAAGATGGTCTGCTAATACATTGCTTTTTATGAATATATTCTGGTTGCCAGGTAGATCTATTATGGATGCTATACATTTGTTAAGAGGTTTGATGGAGAAGCATAGAGAAAGTAAGAAGGATCTACATATGATATTTATTGATTTAGAGAAAGCTTATGATAAAGTCTCAAGAGATGTTCTTTGGAGAGTTCTAGAATAGAAAGGACTTAATATTGGTTATATTCAAGTCATTAAGGATATGTATACTAGAGCTGTTACTTGTGTCCAAACACAAGGAGGATTGATAAATGGAAAATAAAGTGATTTAGTTAATGATTTAAAATGTAGCACAATGATGATTTGAAAAATTATACCAGTCAAATGATTACAAAGAGACTTGAGTTTTGGAAATACCACATGTATGTGCAAAATGAAAGAACATAAACCCAAATGGATTCTCTTTTAAAGATATCATTATTTATGCAAAAGATGATATGATTTATAAGTAATAAAACTTGTTACTCACAAGTATTTTATATGACATAATCAAAAAGAAAATATTCTTTTTTTAGAATATGTAAGAGTAATGGAAAAAATTTTCATCTTCATTTCATCCAAACCTGCAAATATTCTCTTTCCCATGATCTGAAGCAGACATAGGAGAAAGAGAAACAACATCCAATTGATTGGAATAAATGGTGTTAGCATCAATAATATTCAAACCATCATCATGAAAGGATTTATGCACAACATCCAAACCAATAGAATCATTAACCACAATCTCGGATGGGTCAAAAATCTCAAGCAGATTTGATTCAACCCCTTTCATACAGGTTGATGTCATAAAGTAACACTTTGACAAATAACTTCGGATGGGTCAAAAATCCTTGGCAAATTTGATCGGACCTCTTCCATACAGGTAAAAAATCAAGTAACACTTTTACTAATACCTAGGATAGGTCAAAAAGTCCTTGGTGGACATTTGCTTCATTCTTGTGCCTGCAAGCTGGTGTTGATTTTGTTGTGTCTTCCGTTGCATGGATTATGCGTACCACCCTACCGTAATGTGTTATGGCTTACGCGTTCGTTTGTCTTGCACTCTCACTTTGGTAGGGCATTCATGTCGATCTATTATGCTCTTAGGGCCAGTGTTAAAGTTTCCTATTATTTTTTCATCTTCAATGGATTTCTATTCTTTTTCTAGCTTCCAATGTCATGCTACCCTTTACAAAATTTTGATAGACATTAGGTCCTCAATTAACATGGTGATAGTGAGAAATCTAGAGTTATTGTCAGTAAATACGAATAGTTAGATTATGTTTGCATGGATTTAACAAAAAAAAAAAGATAAAAGGGTTTGCTGACTTTAAAATTGAGGTAAAGTTTCATGTTATAGATACAAACTTGTCCTTCCAAAAATTACATGGACAACTTAATCTCCAAGAATAAGAAATACTGCCATTGAATCTATATTGGTGAATCAAATATACTTCTTGGGGAAAATTGCTCTTCATCCAAGGTGACTTACAACCCTTTTCTATAAATGAAATTAACATTTACAATGACATTAAATATTTTCTTCTAAAAAAGCTAATCATTTTACTTGCATCTTTGGTGAAACTAGCTTACAAAAAAGTTCCACCACTTTATATCATCTTGCCATCAAAAGAAGATAAGAAAATTTCTCAATGTTGAGGTTTAGGATTGACGCTCTACACATTAAAAGTAGACAATTTCCTTACCCTATCATTTGGCAAAATTATAATCTATTGTAGATATTTTGACATCACTGATGAAAAAGTTTCTCAATTTGTTAAAATGTCCTTTCATGGAAAACTCTAGATTTAATCAATTGAAGATTTTTTTTCACTTTGATGAAACTATATTTTAAACACTATGCTTTAGTGCATGATAGTTGTGAAGGTAAGTGTTAAATATCACTTTAGTCCTAAGGTATTTTCATCAAAATCTTTTATCTTGCAATATAGTTAGAATATCCCCTCCGAAGATAATTTATATGCTATTCATGAAGAGATGTAAAGAAACTTCAACATCATTTAACACTTTGCTAGTAGAATGTACCAAAATGACAGTTATAAGTGAATCCAATTTCTCTGATAAAATAAAAGATATTTTTATTTCTTATTATTTCTTACCACTGATTATGAAATTGTTGAATATGAAATCCATCCCCAAACTTGGTATAAAAACCATGC
Source organism: Cymbidium sinense (assembly GCA_021442155.1). Lineage (NCBI taxonomy): Eukaryota > Viridiplantae > Streptophyta > Magnoliopsida > Asparagales > Orchidaceae > Cymbidium > Cymbidium sinense. The sequence continues at coordinate 106,958,431 of CM038216.1, forward strand.
TAAAATAAATTATAAATTATGAAAGATGCTTCTTAACAATGAGTGACAAGGCTTTGGATTTTATTATAATAATCTATTTTGAAAAAATTGCAACATGATATCTTAGACTTTTGTAGGGGAAAGTGATCATGTGTAGAAAATAAATGATAAAAATAAACCTCTTAAATTAGGAGATGGTACTCCTTCAACTATCGATGAGTTGACTGAAATTAATGTGGGTATTAATATTGATACCCTTGTCTCATGTAGTTTATAATTGTTGACCATTCAATTTTAAAAAAAAAACCATTGAGAATGTTTTTCTTGGAGTTATTCTGAGATGTCAATCAATCCGTTGAAGTACTGTCACACAAAGAATCTATTGATCCAAATGTTTCAAGCACATAACAAAATGTGACCTGATATTGAAAAATATGTTATTCATGAAATATAAAAGTTGACTAAAATTATTCCCAAGAGGAATGATACTTTACTTAGGTTAGTAAGAATTATCCTTATTTGCAAAAAGAATAGGCTTATTTAAGTTAGCAACAATTATAGTTATGTAAATAAAAAATATTATAGAGATGAACTTTTTTTCAATTCTTGAAATAATTATCGATATTAGTACAATTATGTCCTCCTCTATGGATGGTGTATCATGATATAATCATATCAAAATGGCCTCTTAGGAGGAACAATATATAGCCTTCAAAGCTATAATAGGTAATTATTGATATAAAGTTATGTCTTTCACTTTGAAAACCAACCAGTGCACAATGACTCACAATTTTTTGATGAGGTATTTTATTATTAAGTAGAGTGTTATCAAAAAAATTGTTCTAAAAAGTAATGTAATTCAAAAACATGTTGTTGACCTTCAAAGAGACTTTTAAGGAATTTGAATATATGGGCTAAAAATGAATCCCTTAAAATATGCTTTTGGAGTTTTAATAAAAAAATTCTTAGGATTTATTGTAAAACACCATGGCTGTGAGATAGAATCAACCAAGATGAAAGCAATTTTAGAAATGGACCTTCTAAAAGCCTTAATTAAGATTAGACAAAAAACTTGTTATTTTAATAAGATTTATTTTTAGCTTATCTCAAAAAATATCAACCTATTTAAGAATACATTTGTTGTAGCTCTTAATGATTAATAGACACATCACTTTCCCAAAATAATGAACAATGCAAGAAAAAACTTTATACTATCTCAATCATTGAATATCCCTACTTAGATAAAATATCTACCCTTAGAGAAACATTGGCTTTCATTACTTTTTGTCATTAAAAAATTGAGACATTATATGTTCTCACAAAATTACTTTGATTCCTAGAGTCAATTGCTTACAATGTTTGATGACCAGACCCACTTTGTATATAAAATTTGCATGATGGGCAATGATTTTATTTTAGTTTGACATTATTTACATTTCTTAAAAGGTGATATAAGGACACTAGTAATTTCATTCCAACAAATTTTCCATTAAATGATGATTTCCCTAACCAACAAATCTTATATGTAGAAAATAAAAAAGAAAATTATTTTTATATAAAGCTTCATCCATCAAAATGAATTCTAATAAGATTCCTCAAATGAAGGCAGGTATTAGGCTAATTTATGTGTCTCTAAAAGGTAGAATCATGAGCTACACATTCACTTTAGCTAACCCAGCATAAATAATGAAGAAAAATATGAGGCTCTAATTGTCAGCATTAAATTAACTATTAAAATGAGAGTCAAAATAAATAAAATCTATAATGATTCTTAATTGATTATTAGAAGTGACTAGCACATACAAGGTTTCAAAACTTATTTTATTTCTTAATTATTATAGAGTCATGCCTTTACATGAAAAATTTTTTGAGTTTAATTCTAGTTACAATATCTCATTATTGAAAAAGTCAAGTAGATAATTTGATGAGAATACATAAAAAATTATCCAGTCAAGATGAAGAGGCCACTCATATAAAGTCTAAAATCAACAAATTTTGTCTCTGACTTATCTAGATAAAGAATAATTAGAATATTAAATCTAGTTCTAAGCTCTTCCATTCTAGAAGAAAGTGACTAGAGACAAATAATCATTGACTATGTTGAAAGAAAATGATTACCAAAATGTTAAGCTCCAAACCAAAATGTTATAAGGGGTAAATTGTATGTTCAATAGTGAATACTAAGTGCTAAAAATAAGTTGATTTTCTATTATCTAGATGATGAAAATAGGGTGTCAAAGAAAAAAGTATAATTACTCCTAAATTTAATGAATAGATCAACTAATAAATAAGAGAGAGAATTTAGGGGTATGGTTAATCCTAGGGATTTGGTTTCACTAATGTTGACTTGTAAAGTTAAACTTTTACAATACTAGGAGTTTAGTTTACCAAAGTTTTATCAAGGTGGTAACCAAGTATCTCTTGAAAACCTAGGGCCTTTAACTTTTGGCACAACTTACCTACCTCTTGGTGATAAATTCAATGTATAAAAAAATCTATCAAAGCTCTTTTAATCTCAAAAAAGACTACATGACTTCATTGAGTTATCTCTAACCTATAACCCATCATTGTGGTATTTTATTAACAAAAAGTTTATTTTCCACCACTCAATTTTAAATAGACCTTCTAATCTAATAAAAATGATGGTCAATAAGTTTAATAGTTGATAAATTATAGATCACAAAATGCGATGATTGAAAAAAAATTTCTAAATTTTTTTTACGATCACCACAAACATAAATATAATATGGCTACACCTAAACCCTATGAAGGGGTGTTTAGTTCATGATAAAATAAAACAAGAACATGAGAATGTGATACATGAGCATGATTACAACAAGAAAAAGGTAAGATAAGAATTAAGTAAGAATGGTGACAATTGGTGCTCTCTCTTCTGTATGCATTGTAAATTTTGGGTTTGTTGCCTTAGGTGATAAAAATTAGGTAAGAAAAGCTAAGATTTAGATCTGGAACTTAGGTGATAAGGTGTCAACTTCTTCGCTAGATCCTATAATTTGGCACCTGGGCAGCTCATGTTGTGCACTATAAGTATCAAATGATATACAAATCATCCCAAATATACTTTGGATCATTTTTCACATGATTTTTTTTATATAATTTTAGTGTTTTATTTTCTTCATTATGATCCAAAAAAATTTAAATTCAAACAATAAATGTCATGAAATTCTTCAAAGTATGAAGAAAAACATATTAAACTTAAAGTCAAAAGCTAAAAAAATCATATAAAATTTACTCCTCTCAATAATCTTGATTAGCATTGACTATAGGCCTAATAAAGCATTAAATTATATCATGCCTAAAAATTTCATGTTAAGCTTATTAAGACTAAGACTTATATTGTTGAGAATCTAGTATTAGTCCTATCAAGGCCCATTGTGACACATTGATAATAAGGTTGTAAATTTGAAATCATATAGAAAGGTCCATTTACAATTAAGGTAGTATATGACAGAGAGACGTATCTTCTAATAAAAAATGATGACATTCACCTATTACCCATTTTACAAATTTATTATTTTTATTTTTACACTTTATTTAGAATGTTAGTTTTTTTTTTTTTGTAGGAAACTTATTACATGATGGAAAGGCTTAATATATAAATTTTAATCATTTTTTGCTTTTTAATCTTTTTCTATTAAGACTATGAGTATGGAAGGTCATAACTATATTGCCCTATTATAGTCATTTAAGCCCCCTCAATAATCACTAAGTCTGTTCTCCTATATTATAGAATAATTACATAATGAGCCATTATTTTTTAATGGTGGTGATTTTTAAATATTGTCATCAATTCCTAAGAAAGTTTACATTCTTCCATTGACATAGTCACTACATGAGATAGATATTTACTAGCAGGAGGGTCTACCTCTAGTTGTTCCACATTTAGTCCCACCTCTATTTATCCCCATCAAGTACAACTACTTCCAGAAGTGTACCAACCAACAAATATTGTTCCAAAATATATACTATAAATAAACAATGTTACAATCTCGTAGGAGATGAATAAAGTGATGGATATGTTTATTCATACAAAAGTTTTGGGCACATTCTTTGAAGAATAATTGATAAATGAGTATTACATCAGCATCATTTGCATTAATTGTTAGATTTATTATGATCATTCTCCTGATAAGATCACAAATAGTGTGCTCATATCAATGAGAGGCTTTGCCAAAAAGGCAAGGTTAGCCAGTTCTACCATAGTTCCTTGCTCTCCTAGAGAAATCATTACTTATATTGATAGAGGCAAGGGAGACTATCATGCTGGTCATTTAGGGTTGGATTCCTCGATTAGATCTAATTGATGAGTACATTGACAGTTGAATGCTATTATAGTTGTCTATTGTAAATTGTAAAAGGTAGATGTTTAGAAATTTCATGCAAGTTAATAGTTGTAAGATGTTTCCTTTTATATATTGAAAATATATAAACTATTATCCCTTTCTTTACTTTAAATGTTAATATTTATGTTTAAATGTACACTTTAATGCTTTTTTTAAAATTGTTTAAATGATTAATCTTCAAAGGATGTGCTTCAAACATAAAATTTTAGGGTAAATGTTACTTGAGATAAAAAAACAAATTTAATTAGGGACCATGTACATTCTTGATAATCAATATTTGATTACAACTTCTTATTCATTCTAATAAGGAACAACATTTATGGCATTATAAGCAACATATAACACCTCCACTTCACAATGATCAATATGTGATTTCACATTTTTGTCCCTCCAAATAAAAAAAGATGAAGTTGATACTATAAGCAACAAACTACATCTTTGATTAATATTCAGTTTGTTCATTTTGATAGGTGCTATCAAGATGCAGAGATTTTTTAAAAAAAAGTAACACTCCATTTCTTAAATGATATGAAAAAGTGATAATGGTTTTTTAAGTATGTTGGAACCATTCATTTTTGAAATAAACTATCAAAATGCCTATTACGCCATTCAATTTTATTTTGATAGGAAACCACCCTAAAAAGCAATTTACTAAAAACAAGTCCCACTTTCAAAGGGGTTTATTATAAAATTCTCCATGGTTTTCAAACTTGATGCTTGAGAAAGTTCTTTAAAAAAAATCATCATATCATAGCATCGCTTAGAAAGACTAGATTCTTGGTCACATTTACATAAAAATTCTCAACCAACATTTTCATCCATTCTATAATTCAAGGCGAGCATTAATATGCTTATCATTCAAAGAGGTTCCCTTCTTGATTCTCATTTTTGTAGGAGTCCCTTTTGATATAACTATCTTTCAAGGTTCATTATCTAACATTTATTTATCTACTCCATATCTGAAGTTGTAATAAAAAATTAAATTAGATAGGCTTGTAGTAAAATCTCTAGGGGTTTATAACCTTTTTTAGTTTTTTTAGTTTAATCATAGTTAGGATTATTTCCATTTCACAAAAAAACTTGTGCCTTTTCATACTCTATCAAATTAAATAAATTTACTATAATTCCCCTCTATGGATTGTAACTTCACTTATCCACTTACACATATGACTGAGTATGGGTCAACAAAATTCATTAAACTCCACTCTTATTTCAATTAAATAAAGTTATTGTAACATCCTTAACATTAAGTAACTTTATTTTTGGTTAGATTTTAGGACTACGTGTATGTAATTAAACCTAATCAAAGATGTTGTTATAATGCTATTTTATGGTTTGTAACATTGCCTTTCCAATTAGTCATAAGATTGGTCCAAAACTCCAAAACCTAAGGATGGGTTGTTATAAAATTCTTTGTGATGTATAGCTTGACCTGCATGGTATCACTTGACCTCACTATATGAATCATCAATGAATATCTTTATATTTTGTTGGTGTGTACACACCCATTTATAAGAGTAGAAGACATCTCTATCTTCCTTAGATCTATGAACACACATAATATTATGAAAAGGGTTAGCCAAAATGACTCATAATTCTAGTCACACTGAGTCATTATTCAGGTTCTTCAAATTCAATATGCTAAATAGAGTCACATGGTCTATTGACTATTCTTCTTGAGATATCACTTAGTGGGCCTACTTTTATATAAAGATTTGGAGTATGTGGATATGATAATTTAAACTCTACCATGTTGTTAATGATTGCAATACAATTGTATATTTGTATTTATGATTTAATAGTCAATTTAAAATTTTAAATATAGCATCGCTAATTAGTTCATGTTAATGGAGTTGCTTATATAATTGGAAATTAGTCATTAATTTTGGAATTGTTAAAGACCAAGGAGGCTAAACAAAGAGCTTTTACCATCTCCAAAAATGAGGTAAAAGTTGAAATGTGGGCAAAAGAGCTAACTATTAGGCTAAGGGATTGATTGTTGATGAGTTAGTCATTTTAGTTTGATTAAGGCCCATGAATCTAAAAATGTACTTTATGCTCTCTAGCTATGATTAACTATACTCATGAAAGTTTTTAAGGTTGTACTTTCAACCTATGCTTGAATAGGCACCTTCAGAATAATAAAGTGGCAAGGCTACTTATCATGTTACAAATTCAGTTTAGAATACTCCTACTATGCTCACCCAAAGGTCTGCTTATTAAGGGATGGTAATGATAGGGTTCTTCCATACACTCTATAAGAAGGGTCTTTCTTGCTTCACAAGTTTATTAAGTGTAAAACTAAAAAGAGGCAAGCTTGACCTTTAAAGGAGCTTCATAACAAGCTCTGATAAATTGACTTAGTTATGCAATCTTTGCATAGTTTTAAAGGTCAAATCAAAATGAACAAACATAAAATTTTTGTTTGGATAAGTTTATATTCTTAGGCTACTTCTATCTGCCACATTTATGGCCAACAAGTAAGAGCAACCAAAATAATCAATATTTTGGTTTAATAAGGTAATCAAAAGATTTTTTAGGTTAACATACATGTATATGCTACCTAGAGGGTTTGGTGATCAGGGCCTACCTTTTAGAGATGATCTTACATATAGGATAAAATCTTCAACTTGCATAAGCAGGGACTTGGAGCACTTGCCATAATGTTAATATAACAAGGACACTTAGTCTTATGTTTGATGATTAATAGATGTAAAATGTACTTAATTTTTTCTTCCTTAGACTTTGATTTTACCTCATGTTAGTACATAATTTAGGAATTATGTCGCACTTACTATTTGAATTTTTAATTTTTATAAAATTGATATGGAGATGGTAAAATGCATCATATATGTTCCAAATAACTTGGGCAAGTGTCTAGAGCAAATTTTGGAGAAAACGATGTGATTTGGGGATCAATAATTACATAAAGCTTACCCAGAAACTAAGAGCCCATACTACTTAAATAATAACATAAAGTAGTTAGTGCCTAGGTGCTAAAGCTTGATCTCAAGTGAGTTTAAGATATAAAGCTTAGCATATATGTTCCCAATCCTAGCCCCTACCCACCAGATCAAGGTCCTAGGTGACTTCTTAGTGCTACACTCATAATTTTCTATGCAAGCAAAATAGAGAGCTTGGAGCTTAGGCCACTAACTTCAATGCTTAAGCGCCCAACCTTGGTGCTTAGGTGCCAGCATAGTACCTGCTACAATTCAACCTACATTTTTATTAAACTCTTAGATTTCTAGAGAGATTTGGGGTAACCATATTTAAGAAAATATTATTTATAAATTAGATATCTTTTTCAAGCTTTTTCAAGGGTTTTCTCAAAGTTTGGAATAGTTTAAGAAAAAATTTGGCATAAGGTTTTTAAGGATCTTGGAGAGGCTAGTTCAAAGATCTCAAGGGCAATAAGATAAGGAAACAAAGAGGACCTTCTCGAAGTGCTTCTTCTAAATTTTTTCTGCTTCCATTTTTATCTATTAAAATCATGTTTATATATCAATCTTTTGTATTTTATTTTTCAACCACCATGAACTCAATTCCCATTTCTACGGGTCGATGTAGTCATGCTGTATTTTTGTTTATTCTAGCTTTAGTAAAATATTGGATTTTTATTTACTTTAATTATTATGTATTTTACTTCTAGATTTATCAACTATTGAATTTACTAGCCATTACTTTCAATTAGTTAGCATGTTTATTTGTAAATAAGAGGCATGAAATAAACTCATCATGCATAAAATAGTATTGTGGTAGGTCCTAGGTTAAAGATAATTTTAATGAAGCTATGTAGTCAGTTTTTTAATTGAAATCCCAAGTGCTTTGATGTATTTTCATGCATTGAATTTACCATCAAAGGGAAGGTAGGTTTTATGAGTAAAAGAATGATAATATCTTTTCGAAAGAAAGGTAGTGCCCACCTTGATCAAACTTTGGTAATATTAATTTTAACTTTGTTAAAATTTTAACTTCATAAATCAACATTGGTGAAACCAAATTTCTAGGCTTATCCATATTAAGTCCACCCCCATGAATTCTCACCTTTGTTTGCTTTTTTATCTTTTCTTCAATGTTAGGATTATTTTGTTGCTCTACTTTAGCACCCTATTTTCATCATGCAAATAATAGAAAATTAACCTAATTTCAGTACATGTTGTTCAATATGTTGGGAACACTACTTTATTCACTCTTTATTACTTGACATGATTATGTACTCTTTGATGTATGGATTACCCTAGATTGTATTAAGTTTATAGTGCTTGGGCCTTGAAATTACATCACCAAAATTTATACCAAGCCAATTTTTATTACTTTGGACAATTGAATTTATTTTCTTCTACTCTATTTTGTAGATTTTGAACATTTTGTATGCTAAAGTTTGAAGGTGGAACATTATTCTTGATGATCCATAATCAAAAGAGTTTTTCTAAGGAGACTTAATAAATGAGACTATCATACTAGATTGAAGTAGAAGCAATAGCTGAGCTTCAAAATGGTGAAGGTATGGCTATGGGTGTAAAGGAACTAAGAGACTATGCACTACCCATAGTGCATGGTATTCCCCAAGCCAATACTAAACTAGAAGTACATGGTATTCCCCAAGCCAATACTTAAGATGATTTGAGTTCACAATTATGGGGCTTTACTATTGATGACCCCGATGCTCAGATTACAAACATCGTAAAGATATGCGACACCTTCAAATATAATAATATTTATAATAATGCTATTTGGTTGAGACTATTTCCATTTTCTTTAAAGGATAGAGCTAAGAGTTGGCTCAATTCATTGCCTCATCATTAAATGGGATGACCATGCATGAAAGTTCTTGGCCAAATACTTCCAACCTATAAAGATAGGATAAATAGGGCTAATGTTTTTTAATTTCATATTGAAGGAGATCAAGACATTATATGTTGCATGGGAGAAGTTTAAAGACTTCCTAAGCACAAGCCCACATCATGGCCTACCTAAGTGGATCCATTTTCAAACTTTCTATAATGATTTGGCTAGGCTAAGGATGATTTTGATCAATGCTACATCAGGTGGTACTTTCATGAGCAAGGAATAGGAGGCAACATATGATTTACTGTAAGAGAGAGAAATGAATAACTACTAATGGCCAAAGAATACCTCTAGTTAAAAAAACTCATGGTTTAAGTACAAGAGATAAATTTTTTTTATAATCATCCCTATCTAGACTACTTCTCTAGTGAAGGAACTTAGTTATCTTAAAGCACCAATGTAATAGAGCCATGTTTTGTACTATGATCATTGTGAAGGGAGTAACAATAGCACTAACACCCAAACCAATTTCCATTTATGCAAACTTAGATGGAGTTGGTAAATTTTGTGAAGAACAAATTAACTAATATAACCTTATTTTAACATATACTATCTCTGGTTGACAAGCCATCCAAATTTTTCATGGATGAACACATAAGCATGGTAGTAACCAAATGACTCCCAATAGCCATCTATTTTTCATTTATAAGGAGGATACCAACTACTTGGCTTCTTGTCACAGCCAAGCCCATGACAATAGATGATAGAAGAACAATCACTAAAGGAAGAGAGAATACCACATTGCTTTTTATGAGAGTATATCACATTGCATTTTACACTATAATTTCAGTAAATGGATATGGAAAACCTTTGCAGATCTACTCAAAATTGACATGAATTATAAAGCTGAGTCCATAATTGAATTACATGCAAGTTGGCAACTCACAAAAAGCTAAAAAATCCATATTTCATTTATCACCCCACTGATTCTCTTATGGTTCATTTGGATGGTAAGAAATGAAATAAAGCATAATGAAAGGAATATAAGAAGGGAGATAGTCAATAAAAATACTAAAACTTATTTACACAAGTCAATCTTCTATGGAGCAGTTAGAAAATTACACTTCACTGGATGGATGTAGTGCTTAGACATTCTGGGACCTTGTGTTGATAACACCAAAAATGATAGGATACAGTGAAATGGCAAAAACTGACAAATGGTATAATCAAAATTAACATTGATGGGAGCTTTGATACTAAGATAGGAAAGGCCAAACTTGGTGGAATTTTTAAAATGCAAGACAGACAACACTCACTCCATTTTTTTATGACATTTGCTGGATTGTCTTCCTTATATGCTAAAGTAGTAGCTTGCCTCTATGCACTCAAGATAGATTACATCCAACCATTGAATGAGTACTAGCTTGAATTAGATTCCATGACCCTCATCTAAATTATAATGGAAAATAAGGATCATAATACACCTTGGTTCATCATCAATGAACTCAAAGCCTTGAAGGAGTTGCTAAAGAACTTGAACATATACCTTACTCATATATGTTGGGAAGGCAATCGAGCCTACTGATATGCTAGCCAAAAGGGGTGCTACCTCACAACCCTTCTGCATTTCCAGAACTATGGACACACAACTAAAATTCCTTGTAGATATTGACAACATTGACTTACCTTACATCATACCTAATTTAATGTAACATAACTCTTCTTTTATTTTTTAGATTACTTGTAACTCTACAATGATCAATAAAATATCTCTTATATGAAAAAAAAGGAAGAATTGGAGTAACTAACCATTAGGGCCACATAATTTATGGTCAGCACTAATGCCACCCTCCTAAGGCATGATGCCTCAATTTAGAGATATGAGATAGCTGTTGAAAACATAAAGTTTTACATTGAGCATATTTTTCAATATCAACCATGAATGCTCCCAAGCCACACAAAGGTAAACCTCAAGGAGCACATCAAGGCTATCCAACTAAAGATTTGAAAGTAGCTATAAGATTATTAAGAAAAAGAGAGGTCCAACCTAAAGAAGACACATGCTGAAGAAGTTGTGTTCCAAGATAGGCCCAATAAAGAGAAAGATAATGTTCAACATAAGAAGAGTAAAGAAAATATAGGGTGCCTAAATTAAAATATTTTTTAGATAATAAACTATTATATTTATCATTACTTTCCTCCCCCCTGAGATTTCAAAAATAAGTTGGACCAATAGTTCTCAAACTTTTTGAAGATATTTCAAAAGCTTACTTCTAACAAATGCTCAGGTATGTAAAGTTCATGAAGGAGATCCCATTTAAGAAATGGAGGAATGAAGATAATATGATAATAGCACAAATTGAAGGTTCATAGCTATGCTAAAGAGAAAGTTTCCCTTTAAGTGAAAAGAGTTGAGCAACTTCAACATATCTTGTGCAATAGAAGGATAATTATTTGAGAATGCATTGTATGACTTAGGAGCCAGTATAAACTTGAAGGTGCTATTAGTATTCAAGAAGTTAGCTTTGGGGACAGCAAAGCCCACTATAGTATCCATATTTCTAGTCAATAATTCTAGCAAACAACTTAATGGGATCATGGAGGATGTGTTGGTGAAGGTCAGTTAATTCATCTTCCTACAAAGTTCTTAATACTAAATATGAATGATGATAATCCCTAGTATGTAATCATCTTCAGAAGACCATATGGATGATGATGATGAGCCCAGTACCTAATAATCTTAAGAAGACAATTTATAGCTATGGGATACGCTTAAATTGATATTCAAAATTGAGAACTACAGCTCATGGTAGATAATAAAACTCATATTTTTTTAAGGTGTATGAAGATCATATGAGAATGCTTGATAAGAAAGCTATAATGTTGTATCAACAAGTAAGGTAGACCCATCAAAGCTAATAATTAAAGTAGGAAAATGCATCTAAGGTGAAGGAAAAGGAGGTGAGATGAAGAAGAAAAGAAGGTCACATCAAACCTCTAAGAAGAACAAAAGTCTTCACCTAATGGAGCATAAGAGAAAAGCATGCAAGTTTGGATGGCTCCCTGAACACTGAAGAAGAACTTGGTGGAGCCAACATTAAATTTATAATAGTTGTATCAATACTTACTACTAGTCAACATGTGAGGTAACCAAAACAAGTATAGTTGAGGACATTAAATCAAGTGCTTGTTTGGAGAAAACCTAACCTTTTTTACTTTAGTAATTACATTAACTATTTTAGTTGTTAGTCTATGTAAGATTTCATTGTGTCAAGTAAGACAAAAAAATGGAGATAAGAGCCACATAAGAAGGAATAATAAGTATAGGAGTATGATGATGATGATAAGTTGCTCCACCTCGCTAGGAAGTCTCTATCTCTTATCTTTATTTTTAATTACTCATTATTTTATTTTCAATTTGATGTATTAGAGGCTATGCATAGTTCAAGTGTGGGGGGCTAGCTTAGATATTTTCATGAGTCTTCATTATACCTCTGGGTTGATCTTATTGTATTTTACTTTTTCTAAAGTTTAATTTTAGTTCACTGTTCTCTTGTTTTATCTTGTTTCCATAATACCTTTATTGACTTAAATTATATAACTTTTTGTGCAGTCTTTTCATTTGCTACATGCTTATTCATAAGGAATGAAGAAGAATGTGATAAGCTTTAGTGTTATGGTAAAAATATGGGTGATTTTATATGATGAAATATGGAATATTGAAACTAAAATTGTATTTACAATGCTACTGATTTAATTACTTATGCAAAAATAACCTATTTGTGTTATATGTAGCATAATTAATTATGCTAGTGATAGTATGGTTGGTCATACTAGTAACATTATACATTACAAATAAAAATAAGCTAAGTTGGGAATTAGTAGTGGATAATTTATTGAACTCACAACACAGATCGGCTTTTTTGTTAAATGATAGTATAATGAACAATCAAAAGTATCAAGGTATAAAAGGAAAAAAAGGATGGAAATTTGCAATGGATGTCACCGGCAAAGTTTAAATGGCTAGCTTATACATGCCTCTAAATTTAAGAAGTCAAAGCTTCTAAAAACTAAATTTCAAATATAATAATAATAATAATATATAAAATTTAATTATTTCCTTTTTAATTATCCCCTTATGATGGGCCTTGTTTGAACCCTTGATTGGGCACTATTTTTTTCCCTTGCTTGGTTTCTTGTAAATGGACCTTTGGCTTCACTCGCTTAATCTACATGAAGAGCTACATCAACTCCTTTAGGCTCAATTGAACTCTACTCTGTAGAGTTTAAATCTAAGAAGTCTTCCACTAGTTATGGGGCCAAAGGTCTCCAAGTTAGTGTGGGTCTGCTAAACATCATTAGTAGGTGATTTATTCTTCTAATGAACTAAAAATTGATTCTCAATAGTTGTATTAAAACACCTCTTCAATGATGATATAATCAACTTCTGCAAATGAGGGATTTTATAATTAAGGGCCCATGTTTTTTACCAAAGAGTCAAGCTGAACAAGTTGAGGTTTTCCAACTCCCTCATATGATTATATATCTTCAAAATAAACAACTAAATGAATTAATATATCAGCAAGAAAACCAAGGTGATAAGCATTAAATCCAATCTTTTTAGTACTTTCAATGGGCCATAAGCTCTTGCATGTAATTTCTTGAATTTAGTGGTATGGTATCACTCAGGATGGATGAATCCTTCTTTAAATTCTTTTGTTGATCTATTATGGTTTGCCTTTAAAACATATTTGCCCTTACATAATTCAATTTGCTTTCTTATAGTATCATAGAGGTTATGAAAGTCTTTGACAAATGGAAATGTAGAATGAGTGAAGACATGAAATGGGAGATTAGCTATATCAATAAATCATTTAGGGTTTTGACCATATACTATATCAAAAGGTGAAGCCTTTGTTGTTATAGAAAAAGTTCTATTGTAGGAAACAGCTGAGGTAAGTAAATGGAAGTCAAAATTTTCTAGAATTTTTCATATAATACATCTTAGAATGTTTCAGAAAGTCTAATTAACTGCTTTAGTTGACCATCAATTTTAGGAAAAAGGCAAATATAAATTTCAATTTAATGAAAAATAAAATCTACATAGTCTTTAAAAAATATAAAGTAAATCACCCATGACCGCTAGAAATAATAGTTGAATGTAGGCCATGTAAATATACAATTTCTTTAAAGATGAGCCTAGTTATATGAGATCAATCATTGGCTTTTGAATGGGGTAGAAAATGGGCTATCTTAATAAATCAATCAATTACCATAAATATTTTATGATGTTCTCGAGCTATACAGGGTAATCCTAAGATAAAATCCATTAATAGATCTTCCTAGGGTCTATGTAGGACATGTAATGTAATATATTGACTAGACTTTTATTTAGTGTCTTTAGCCTATTTACAAACTAGGCATTGAGCTACTACCTTCTGAATGTCTCACTTAGGTGAAGGATAGTAAAATCATTTTTTCATTAAATAGATCATTTAATCTTTCCAAATTGTCCAGCTATCCTTCCAGAATGTAACTTACATATAAAAAATTCTTTAAGTAAGGTTTTAAGAATACATAACTATTTTTATTTATATAGAAACCCATTAATCATAGAAAATGTTCCTTGGAGGTTTAATGGTTTGTCTAAATATTTCATATGAATCTAAATAAAGTTAGGGAAAATTAAATTTTCATTTGAAGTTGATCAAATCCTAGAATTTTAAATTCTAAATATGAGATGGTCAAGGCTACCCTAGATAATATATATATGGTATATTCTCAATTTCAAGTTTAGGTTTAAGAAAAAAAATAATCTTATAGAAACTCAACCACCTGCAACATCTATGACTTAAGGTTTTTTTGGGTGTTTTTCAACTTGAGGGAATAATAGTTTGAGCTAAGATTGAACTCTCTATGTAAAAGGTAGTTTCGCTATAGTCTCATGCATTGAATAATGATAGAAAATTCGCCATCATATGTTGATTATTGTTGCTTTACTTTATGTAATCACTCACTAAATGCTAGGAGATGATTTTTTGACTTAGTATTCCTCCAATTCTGACTCTTGAGGCATCACAAATTATGATAAAGGATTTAGAAAAATCAGAAAGTCTAAGGACAAATAAATTAGGTTAACAACCATGCTAAGGTTTTAATGAATCTCTTATAAAAAGTAGCTAGACCATGAAAACTCCTTACATCTAGAAAAGTTTTTAAGTGAGGGCCAATCAAAGATTGCTTGAACTTTAGAAGGTTCAAGTTTGATGACCACTAGAAATAATAAATCTTAGAAAGATAACATCAATTTGTAAAAATAAACACTTCTTCAAGTTAATGTATAATTATTCTTTCCTAAGTGCCTCTAAGACTTGCCTAAGGTACTTCAAATGCTCTATTTCACTTAGGATAAAAATCAAAATATCATCAAAATAGACAACAAGGAACTTTCATATGAAGGGTTTCCTCTCATTTATTTCATAAATATGGAAGGGGCATTGGAAAGTCCAAATGGCATTACCAACAATTCATTAAGTGTATCAACTACTTTGAAAGTAGTCTTCCACTCATCTCCTGATCTAATTCTAATCTAATGATAATCACTTTTTAAATCAATCCTAGAAAATCACTTTACACTAGAGATTAAATCTAATTTAACATCTAATCAAGAGATAGGAATCTATACTTCACATTGATTTTATTAATATCCCAACTATCAATACACATCTTTAATGTATCATCCATTTTTGGAGTTAATAAGAATATAACCACATAGGGACCAAGACTTTCTTGTATAAAGCCCTTCTTAAGTAATTCTTCAACTTGTCTTTTAAGCTCTATATGCTTTATGGGACTCATTCTATACTAGGGAAGGTTGAGGAGTTGTGACCCTATGGTTAAGTCAATAACATGTTTAATGGTCTTAAGAGATGGTAACCTACTGGGTGATTCTTTAGGTGCAATAACATGATACTCAGAAAGAACATGAAATTCCATGCTAGGGGTGTGGGACTTATAAGAACCAAGTGTCACTTCTTTTACATGCTACATATATAGGGATGACAAATCATAAAATTCCTTCTTTATTGTTTTAAATTTGATAGTCTTGATTATTGAATTAAAGGTGCTAGAATTATGATATGAATTCATATTAGATATAGGATTTTCTATAATAATCAGTTGAAGATTAGCTCATTTCTTCAAATTACAAGTTAGAGCTAATTTTAAAAGGTGCTATTATAGGTTTCTTTTCTATTCATTTGATAAGAATGAGTTTAATGGTTTTATTATGATGTTTAAATACATAAGTATTTTTTCTACCACAATAAATTACATTTAAGTCATATAACCAAGGCCTTCTAAATAAAATATGAGCAATGTCTATAGGAAGGACATTACACTAAATTTGATTCTTATAACTACTATTTTTTATCACAACAAGACATCTATTGGTGATAGGTAGAAACGTGTGGTTGATGCAACTGAAATGAAAAAGTTGACTATAGATATGGTATGAGTTTGAGATGATATTCATTACACTTCTACCATCTATAACTAAGCTGCAACTTTTCTTATTACATATAATATACACACAAAAATGTTCTTTATTTTCCAATCCTTTATTTCATTTTTAGTCATAGCCAAACATCACATTACACTTTTGGTGATAATCTATGAACTATAACTCTTCATCAAAAAGGGGTGTATCATCATAAGCTTCATCTATGTCATTACCTATAGACTCTCAATTTCTCATAATAAAATATTTTGAGATTTATGTTAGTTTTGCATATGAGCATTTTGTAATATTTAAAACAAATTGTTTATTTAATGTTCTTATTAGTGTGAGGTTTGGGTAAATGGGCTAGGCTAGTTAGTGCAATAGGTCAAGTATGTGCTTTATGAGATGAAGTCGATGGAGTTTGTCCTCTTAATTTTGAAAGAGTCATGGCTTTCTTTTTGTCTTTGACCAGTAAGACATAATGAAAAGATTCTTTTATTTGAGAGTAAATAATTTAACTTCTTTCCTAATGTCCACCATAGGCCCAATGATAAATTTATTATCTAATTGTAAATCATTATCAACACAATTAGCTCTAATAATTTAGTCTTCGAAAGTGTTTAGGTATTGACTTATGGGGGAGAATACCTTATTTTAAAGATACTAATTGACCATGTAATTTTTTGTCAGGGTGTCAAGGACAGTATTTGGCTCTTAACATCCCCTTTTTCAATCAAGTAGGGGTGGTCCATCCTAACCACCATTGTTTAGCTAATGTATTAGTCCAATAATTTTTATCATTCCTAATCAATCTTATTTTAACAAATACAACCCTTTGATAATCAACTATTTTATACTAATAAAAAATCATCCATTTATACCAACCAATTTAAGAACTTATTAAGGTTATAGGTGCCATCATACGTCATAGCTTCAACCTTAACTCTCCTAGAAGGATAATTAGAGTCATCAATATTTTTTTGATGATAGTCTCTTCTACCAAAATGTTTAGGTTGGGTTGCCTCTTTTGAGGTTGATCTTCCCTTCTCTTAGAAAGAATCATCCTCTTCTAAGGAAGCAACTAACAAGATTTTGATTATTTTTCCATATGGTTTAGGATGGCTTGCAATTGAGCCTTTTGTTCTTGTATCTATACTCTTCACTTCTAAAATTGTTCTCTAATCTCAGTGTCATTCTCATGAATCTTAAGGTATAATGAATCAACTATTTATTCAATTTGGTCTTAAGAAACTAATTTGAGTGATATTATATAATTTTTCTTAAAAAAGAAACAAATAAAATAGATATAGATGAGAAAAATTAAAGTTAAAATATAAATACAAAAATAAATTGAATCTTAAACTAAAAGAACTTCTAGTGAGGATAGCGGAACAAAGATAACTTTTGTACCCAAATTAATTTTAAGTTCTTCAAAATAAACAACTAATATTTTGACATATAACTAACATATAAAATTAAAGAAGATTACTTAAATTTTTGTGTACATCATGATAAATTTTATTTTAAGTGGAAAACTCACTTGCCAATGTTTTCACTCAAGACAAAGTTTTAAAATAGGTTCACAAAAAAAAATTATAATATTGACCAAGATTTAAAGTGGAGCTCACTGAATTAGATTTGAAGTTAGTATTGAAGATTTACTAGAAATATACTAAGTATTTAAGCTTCTTGGATGTAAGTCCACCATAAGAAAATTCCTCTTATTCAAAAATCTTTTGAATAAAATTGCTTCTTCTCAAAATTCACTATAATACCAAATATGATGGTCATGAGTGTCCTTTGCATGAGATTTGAGAGGGTAAAGGCTTAATATTTTTATTTTAATATTTGAAGAAGTTTCTTAGAGTTTTTGGTGGTGGGATGAGTGGGTTAAAATAGTAAAAATACCAAGACTAGTTGTGATTAGGCTAGTTTAGGTTGATTTGGAAAATCTCATTAGGAAAGCAGTCTATGGTTGGATAAAAAGCTAATATTGTTTATGGATAACTAGCTTAGGATGTTTAATTATGATCTATAGTTGATGGTGGAATTTGGGTGGGCTCATAACGTGTTGAGGGGTAGAGAACAAGACCAGGCCTTAGTGTTCCCTTACTTGGCTAAGAGCTTTAAGAAAGTATTTGGGAGTTTGGTTGATAGTTTATTGATCTTAGAAGATGCTTATAACATGAGGAAAAGTGGAGATAAATCTAGAGCAAGTGTAATGAAAAGATGGGGAATGACTATAAAAGACATAAGTAGCTATCTCATTTAAGAGAAGGCACACACTTGAAACCATCAAGCACTAAGCAAAAGAGAGAAATTTTTCACTAAAAAAAGTCATTCAACTACTAAAAAAGTTTAATATATAGCCCTATCTATAGTGACTGAATTGGCAAAAAATCAAAAAAATAATAGGGAAACTTTGGAGGGAAAGGTAGGTGGTCATAAAATGGAGGAAGGTACCAACCACCTTCACAATTTTAATTTTTATCTTTTTAAAAGTCAATGGCTAACCAATACATGTCTCAAAATTTGAAAAGTGAATACTTCTAGAAACTAAACTTCAAAATTAAACAATGAACTTTAAATTTTAATTGTTTTTTATTTAATAGAGCCCTTATGATGGGCCTATACTAAGCACTTAATTGGGCACTATTTTGGACCCTTGCTTTGGCTCTTGTAAATGGACCTTTGGATTCATTTCTTTGATCTAAATGATGTGTTACATTAAATAATCTTGGAATTTTTATCATATGGTTTCTCTTAATCAAAAAATATCATATATTGAACCACCATAATCTTTTTATAAATCTTAATCAAACCTCTCAAAAGATTGTAAAGTATCCATATGGTCATTGTACTTAGATTCAGAGAGAAATAAAATTTATCATCCTTTTTACACTTGTGCTCTTTCTCGCTTAATTTTTCAAGTTTAACCCTATTTTTAGTATCTTAGAAGGATCTAATTAAACAAACAGATAAATTTGGATTTAACATCCTTTTTGGTAGACTTACCGTCTCATGGATGAACAAAAATTTTAAGAGTGGGGGAGTTTGATATACATGAAATGTATGTTAATTTTTTTCCCTTAAACTTTGTTTCACCCATGTTTCTTTGCTCTTAAGATTTTATGGAAAATTTTCTTTGAATTTAGTTTTTTAGAACTATTTGAAAGAGGGTAAAATGCATTATTTATGTGAAAAATCATGTGGAGAAACATCTCGAGTAGATTTGGGAGCAAAAAATGTGATCTAGGGAATTAATTGATGCTTGTAGCATTGTCAAGAGCCTAGGTGCCATATTTGAAGAACAAGATAGAAATTAGCATATAAGCTTCAGCCTTGACACTTAAATGACAAACCTTAATCTTAAGTGCAGTTCAAGATAGAAAAATTGATTCCTTGGTATCTTGGTGTCCACACTTGATCAAAATTTTAGGTACAAATCAAAATAAAGAGCTTAACACCTAGGTTCCCAATTATGGTGCTTAACCATTATACCCAAAATTTTTAGAGTATGTAAAATAGAGAGCATGGTGCTTAGATGCCAGACCTAAGTGCTTAGACATTGGCCTGGCAATTGCTATGATTAACCCTAAATTTTTATTAAACACTTACCATTATGGGGAAATTTGGGATGTCCAAATTTAAGAAAATCTTATACATAAATTAGAGGACTTATCCAAGATTTATTCTAGGGTTTTTCATAGAATTTAGAAGGGTCAAAAAGAATTGGTGTAGGGTTCTTTAGAGATCCTAAAGAAACTACATAAGATATATTGGCAAGGAGAGAAACTAACAAAGAGGAAATCTCAGCATGATTTACTTGAGTATTTTGTTTCTCCACCCTTTTATATAGAGTAATCATGTTCATATATTAAGCTTCTATGTTTATCTTTTCCTTACCATGAACTAAACTTCCTTTTATAAGGGTTGGGAGTAGACATATTTTACTTGTTTATTTTGATTTTGATAAAAGTTTAGAGTTTTTTTCTTTAATTATGACAAAATTTGTTCTAGGGTTTATCAATTATTGAATTGATTGGCCATTTTTTCAATAGGTTAAAAGGTTCATTAAGAATAGAGAGGTGAATAATAAACTCATAATGAAAACAAATACCATGGTGATGGGTCATAAATTAGAAATAATTATGATGAAGCCATGTAGTCATTTTTATGATCTAAGTACATTGATGAAATTTCTTGCATTGAAACTACCATTGAGAGGTAGCTAAGATATGCAAGAAAAATAAGGATTGTATGCTTCCAAGAGAAAGATATTGGTATCTATGACCAAAATTTAATAAAATTAATTTTTACCATGTTGACATTTTAACATCATTAATCAAGATTGGTGACACCCTATCCATTGGCTTATTCATATTAAGATCAAGCCCACAAATTACTGCTCTTTCTAGATAATCTATTCAGTAAAGTTAGGGGTAGTTTGTAGCTGTCTATATGAAACCTTATTTCCTTCATCCAAATAATATAAAATCAAAATAATGTTGATGCTTGGTCTTTAATTCTCATGGAGATGATACTTTACTCACCCTTTATTACTTAACACAACCGTGCACTCATTCACTTGGATGTTACCCCGTACTGCATCAAAGATCATTTCACAAAGCTATCTATTAGTCACTATGAATTTCTAGATATGAATGCCTTGGTGGTATAAACATATTCTTTAACATTCCATGACTAAAGCTTTTTAGTAATGAACTTACTAGTCGATTCTAACCATAAAAGCTGAAAACTTAGAAACCAAAATATTATTTCATGATAAGTGTCCAAATTATGATAAATTCTCATAATTTTTATTCCTTTATCATGTATTTTATGTTAAAATGTATTTATTTTAAGTATAATTTGTGTTGAAATAGGGAAATTATCAAAAACAAAAGGATGAAATTTAGGCCCAGAACCTAGGAATCATAAAAGTGGTGTTAGGACATTATGATTGGCCTAAATTGGAGCAATTTTATAGCAACACCATGGTGGCATATCAAACACATTTTAAAATAATTTTACACCAATCTTAGAACCTAAGTGCTCATAAGAAGCACTCATTAGCAGACACATTGTACTAAAGAAAAAAAATATGAGGTAGATGTAGTAAGCATAGTGCCGCAAGGCTAGATCAACAACATCAAAGTGCTACAACAAAACAAATAAATTCATGATGGTTCATTCAAGGAAGTTATGGCATGAGCATATGAACAACTGAATAGAGCTATATCTAGGCTATATATTGGGTATATTTTCAAGGCCAAAAGATCTTTCTTTTCTAGATGTTTTTTCACTTTTCTTGGTAAGATGGTGAGTGTGTGTGTGTGTTATTTGTAAAGTACTTGGAGAGTGAAACTCCAAGTGTTGTAGAGTGTGTAAGAGTAGTGTGAAAGAGTATTTTCTTAAATAAGAGGTGGATAAGGACTTCAACAACCAAGGATTTTTAGTAAGGGATGATAGATATTTTCATGAGAAAGTAGTAGAGGATTGCGAGGAGTAAACTTAGAAGATCTTACATTATGTTATCTTACATCTTATTATTTGGCATGTAAATCTATAATGTGCTCTAAATTTATGTGAACTTTTGGGATGTTTGTATTGTATTATGATTTGTTTATGGATTAATATAAGAAACCTAATTTTTTAAAAATATATTTTGTTTCTTTCCATGCTTTATTTACTTGTAATTTGGACAATTATAAAGTTAAAATAAAATAAGTGAGATCTAGAGAAGAAGAGAATCAAACAAATATAAATAATCATTAATGTGCTAGAGGTTGATAAATAGACATTAATATTTGATTATTTTTAGGATTTGCAATCAATTAAAGGGAAATATGGGTAAAATAACCAATCAAAACTTACCTGGTAGTAGGAAGAAAATTGGGTAGAGGGATTTGTTTAGTTATACTTGTCTGGAGATAGGGAGTACAGCATTTTTTTCTCTTAGTTGATATTATAAGCTTTAAATTAATCCATAGTATAGTATAATAAAGTTTATAGTCTAAAATATTACATAATTATTTAGTACTTAGTTTAAAATTAAGAAAACACTGATATATTAGCTAGGTTTAAAGAGATTAGTACTTAACTTAGTATAAACTAATATCGTATATATATATATATATATATATATATATATATATATATATATATATATATATATATATATATATATATATATATATATATATTTATCGGACCACTAGGCATTTAGATCTTTCATTTCAAAGCCTTGTTCTTAGCTTTTCTTGCACCCTTCCTCCTTAATAGTTTTCCAAATTTAGAAACCCAAAATATCAATTAAGTATATCAACAAGAACAAGAAGAGGGTGGCCACAAGTGACTCTGATCATTTTATTAGCATCGAGGGAGAAGAGAGGTACCAGCACACTCTCATTCACAAATATCTCATCATGGAAAGGGGATTTTATAAATTGGGTGAGAGCTTGGAAAAGATTATTAACGAGGGAGGCTAGGAACATTTCACCTACAATAATAATTCTTGCATTATCCGTATAGTGCGAGAGTTCTTTGCCAACACAAAGGTGTATTAGGACAATAATATCTTCATGAGATAAAATGAATAAATATTGATAGAGCTACTAATAAAACATTTTATAAATTGAAAAAGCTAAGTAGATAATGAATATCTTTCTTAATCTTAGATTCCTCACTATAAGAAACACTATTGTTCAATGGTAATGGAAAAAGGAAAAGATTACTAATTTTCCTATCATTTACATGACCACCAAGGCTAATGTTTGACACTATTTTATTTTTACCAAGTTGATGCCCACCAGTAATATTAGTGAGATAACTAAGGATAGAGCCTTTTTGAATTATGCAATTTGAAATGGTTTTGCTATAAATATAGATAATATAATTTATAATTCAATTTGTAATATGATTAAGGGTAGTGCTACTACAGATTTTGGTCACCCTTCCCTTATTTATGCTTTACGTCTTAATGTTGGTGTGACACGGGAGTTGGATGAAAAGGTTCTTGTCAAAGGGCCCCCCTTACAAAAAGGATAATTGAAGGATTGAGATCAAAAATGGAAGTAGAAGAAAGCTCAAGTGATTCTCAATCCAAATCCTAATGCTCCAAAATTTTAAATGAGCAACTCCAAGAAATTTATGGTTAAGTATCCCATTTAAGAAAAAAGGTTAGTGAAAGCACCAACAATAATAAGAATTAGAACAAAAATTTAATCACCATATGGGTCAGCAGTAGTAGAAGTTTTCTTATATGTCTTAGTTCAACTCAGTACACATTCACATGTTTAAAAACTACAACTTTAATGTTGGCCCAAACCATGTTCCTTCTCCTGTAGCACTACAATATCTACCCTATGTCAGCACCCAACTAGAGCTAGATAAAGAACAGGAGGAGGATTATTAGAATAGTTTTAATTTCTTCGAGAATTCTTATGTATTTTTGTGTAATTTTCTTTTTGTGTATTTTTGTATATTTTTACTTTTAATAGTTTTAAAATTTTTGTATTTGTATTTGTTTTAGTAAATTTAATGTTAATTGTTTATCTTTTCATAAGTGTAGTATTTAAATGTGATGTTTGTAGAAATATTTGTTAGCAACCCCAAACTTTATTTATTATAATTCTTGAAATAGATATAAATGCAATTTAAAATTTGAAGTTAGTATAAAAACAATTAGAAATTATTGGAAGCTAAAATGAATTAAAAAAAATTCAACTAAGTTAGCTTTAAGGTAGATCTCTTACTCTACTTGAGTTCAACCTTTTCCTAGTTGATAAGTAATCAATCTCTCTTATTTATTTAATTATTCATATAATTAATCATGAGACTTTAAGGATTATCTTGACCATCCTTAAAACTAAACAAAGAATTTTGACCTTCCTGAAAGGTACCCACATGTCCTCATTTAGGTCCTAAATCAAGTGATTATCCCACTTAGCCAAATAGGTCAGTTGCCCTAAATACATAACTCTTGGATACTCCTAACATGGTTATAAAGTAATTAACCTCTAAATTCTTTAGATATGTCCTTAGTTGTCTAAAGGCAAGAAACATCAAAGCTAATTTAACATAGATCAATCTAAGGATCAAATTAAACTCAAGATTCACGAATTTCTCATACCCAAATAAGCCATTAAATGTGTACACAAAATAATAATAATTTAAAATGAATATTGGATCAATCAATTACATTAAAAATAAGTCAACCCAATTGATCAAATTGATTATATTGACTTAAACATGAGAATGTTTCTCAATTTTTTTTTTAAACAAAGCCCAAGCATTATTTGGTCCAATTAACTAATGGAAAAAGCATAATTAGCCATATATAGTGCTTACATGCATTATGGCCTGCACACATCCTTAATGGATAGTCAAACCAATCTAATTAAAATATTTCTTCAAATCTTTGAGGATCATTTTTCCAAAGATGTCATAAATAAACTATTAGTTTAATGCACATTGATTTGACACCTATATGGTGGTAAAGTTAGTTAAATGGGTCAATATAGTCTATTTTATGCCAAGATTGTAGCACACATGTTTATGATTGAATTAGCCCTATCAATAATAGATGAATCGTATCAAACCTTAGAGTGTGATTTTAGTAATAGGTCATAGGAATATTTTTTTATTCAAAACAAATCAGCTTGATTCCTCCAAATAGGTCAATCCAATCGATTTTCTCAACTGTTGCAATATGGGCCAATTAGGAAAATTAAGTTTATACTATCAAACATTTTTGGGATTTTTCAAAATTTTCAAAAAATAATAATTATCTATAATAATGAACAGTGCAACACCTTAAATTTCATATGATTATAAAGAGATTAACGTAGCATAAAAGTCATTAAAAGAAGATTAATGGAGAAACACATGAACCATTCTTTTTCGGCCATCCTACACCCATCCTACACCCATCCTATACCATAGAGTCTACTCTCCAAATCCCAACTTCACTTCCATGGTACCACATGGTAGCTAGCCTTAACACAATATGAGCTTAATCATGGTTAGCTTTGAATAACTTAGGTTAAATGAAGATAAAAAGGGGAATCTTCCCATGGAATGAAAACATTAAATTACCTTCTTTGAGAATAGAGATTTCCTCCAAGATTTCCTTAGCCATCACAATGCACTAAATTAGATCATCCACCATGCTTGACTTTGTGAGATCAAAACTTGATCAAACCATTGATCTAGTGCATCCCAACCTAATTGTATGTACATTTGAGCTAAAGAAGCATTCTAAATTTAGAAAGTTATAATATATCCATTGTTGAAGTAGTACCATTAAATCCTCTTTATGTTCCTTATAGTTTTTATCTTCCCATCAACCTAGGTTATGGCATGGTTCAATAAGCCATGCATTTGAACCACCTCACTTCTCTTAATCTTTTTATGGAAGAGTTTGTCTTAAGATTGCCTACAAAAGAAGCAATTCTAATGGGTTAAACTTCAGTCATTTAAACTCGAGCACAACCTAATTTCCAATATGTGGTCTATCAAGAGGTTGAAGTTAATGATCTAGCTGTTGTATCTATTTTAAATGGAATTCAATAGTCATGATCAAGCCAAATCGCATCTTAGTCCAACATTGAGCTTTTTTTAAAGATTTTATTTTACGTTTTTAATTTTTGCTCTAGATAATTTGTTAACTTAATTGATTTGATATTTTTGCCATTGTTATTATTTCGCATGAGAAACTTAGAAAAAATATTAAACCCTGAATATTCATCTATTTTATTTCAAGTTAATTTTTGATTTAGAACTTTTGAACCCTTTGTTGGATTTAGAAAAATTAATATATTTCTTGGGGAGAATTTAATTTGTATCAAATCTAATTTGTAAAAAATTATAAATTAATTTGAATTATAAATATAAGTTTAGAATTTTTTTAAATTAATCCTTATTTATTCAAAAATTATAGTAATTAATTGAAAGTATTAAAAATTCTAAAAATATTAAGCAACATTTCTAATATAAATTCTTGTTATTAATATGAATTGTTTCTAGTTTTTTAAGGTGTTTTGGCCTATGAAGTTAATTTCTAATAGAAAATTTGATCATTTTAAATTTTATAAAACTAATTAACAATACCTCAATTTATAAGCATTTTTTGAAATGTTCCACATATATATTTATGCCATTCTAAAAATTTACAAAATTTTTAATTGAATTTGGGTAATTTAAACTAATTTATTTAGAGAAAATTACTTAGGATCAAATTTTAAAAATTATGTTGTAATATTCAAATTACTATTTTTGTTAGTTTTCTTTAACTCAATGAGGTTTCTAGGAAATTTTCATAATTTTTATATAAGAAAAAGTATTTTATTGAAATTTTAATAAAGAAAATGTCAATAGTGATAAATTACCATTTTGCTTCTAATGGAACCACAGTCAAATAATGCTCTCCAAGGGATTAATTTGATAGTATTAATACTTTTAAAAGTTATTATGGTTTATTTCAAATGTAGTTTTTTTAGTACTAAACTATAATTTTTCAAAATTAATAAAATATATAAATCAAATAGAAATGATAATTAATTATGCTAAATGTTGCCTTCACTTTTCATTAACTTTATAATAAAACAAAATTTAAATTTGAAAATCTCCCCTTTAATGTCATTATCTAATTGAACCCTTAATGTCATATTAATATATTAAGGATTATATAAATCAAACATATTTGATCACCATGTAGTACACATTTTGTTGAATATATTCATGCATTAGATAAGAAGCATACATTTACTTAACTAGCACTGTAGTTCTAAATTTAATTTATTTAATCTTATCTCAGCCCATATATATGAATTTTATTATATCAATTAGCTCTATTTATGTTTATATCTTTTCACACAAGTTATCACCCTACACAACATATTGGGGTCTTGATTATCTCCTGAACCATTATAGTAGCTTGATATTCATATCGGTTCAATTCTCTTGGTTAATGCTTCACTCATTCTTTCAGTCATGTCTGCTTTGGTAGATAAAATCTCATGGGCTAATCTTACATACATTGATTTAATCCATTCATAGTGTAGTTAGACTCCACGACAACACACAGTCCCTTCTTATGAACTTGGTTATCCATTTGTTTAAATTTTGGTTGAGTTTGATCAATACCACTTTTGGTCAAATTCTTACTCAACTAAATCATACTAATTTGACAAAGTTTTTCTATAATTCAATCACACATTGTCATTAAATAAGATCGAGTTCTAAGCATACACTTATACTTAATTTCATTCCTTTCTTTGCTGAATAAATGGTTTCTATTTAGTATAATTCAACACTCTCAATATTTAGATTATACTTCAACTCATCCACAACTTATCCATTCTTAAGTGTTTATACCCCACATCAACACTTGAATCTTGCACCAAGTAGTTAATGGTTTTAATTATTTTTATTATATAGAGGCATATGAAAGCATACAGAGTGATGTTAATACTTTTAGTGAGAATACATCCTACAAAACCAAGACTTAACCTTGATTATATTTAATTAATTACTATAATTAGGTAATGATTCATCTAATAACAAAAATCTCTTGAATTAACTAGAATGATGAAAGCTAGGGTGCTCAAACAGGAGGCGGCCACTCTCGAGTATGATTTCTCCTCCTCTTCTTGGGTTAATGTTCTAATGATTTTTTGGGGCTATTGCCCACTTCTTTCATGGTATCTTTTTTATTTTTATGCCATGGACCCTCTCTCATATGCTACTATGGTGGTTGGTGGCCCCAGCCCAGCTGAAGGCAGCTCTAACCCCAACATACTATTATTCTTGTAAAGCTACCATGATTTGTAATTGGATGGTTTTGGATCTTCATTTATGAGAAAAGCCTATAGAATGGGAGGTAAACTTGTTCTCATCCTATCTAAAGTTGAGACTTGGACCTTGCTGAACCCTTTAGATTCACTATAGTTGGAAAATTTACTTACAAACACCTTAAGATGGATATCATCAGAAAACACATTGAAGAAATGAAGCTAGTAGATGATTAAAATTTTAAACTTCTAGATAGAAGATATGTAATGATAAAGTTCTCCAGAAAGAAAGACTA
This sequence comes from Cymbidium sinense, assembly GCA_021442155.1. Lineage (NCBI taxonomy): Eukaryota > Viridiplantae > Streptophyta > Magnoliopsida > Asparagales > Orchidaceae > Cymbidium > Cymbidium sinense. Next base: position 106,987,157 of record CM038216.1, read on the forward strand.
TGCTAGGATTTTATCTAAGAAACTATACCATATTGAAAATAACCTTATTAAATTTCTTAAGTGGACCCCTTCTTTTGATTATATTATTGAACCACCTATTGCCCCTATTTGGATCAAACTCCCTCGACTGAATCTCCATCTATTTAATAAAAAAATCTTATATTCCATTACTACCATCTTTGGAAGACCCCTAAAGCTTGGCACTCCAACCTTCAATCTTACTACACCATTTGCTATAAGGATCCTTGTGGAAATTGATATCACTGTTAACTACAATGAGAAGATTTGGATTGGAACCCAAGCAAATAGATATTAGCAAAAGCTAGAAATATAACAAAAACTTCTATATTGTTGGGAATGTAGAATGTTTGGCCACAAGCTTGAGAATTGCTTTATTCCACACCCTAAATTAAGAGATAGAAGACATACGCAAACATTGGCGGAAAAAAGAGCCCCAATTCCCATCAGAATTACAACAATCAAAGAATGGAATACATGTAATAAACATAGAAATAAACATTCCATATAATAAACTAGGAGAACACTTGGTGACCTGTAATCAACTACAACTACCTGATAACACCAATTATGGAGAAACATATACCTAACTGCACCATCCATATATATATTATAATAAGAAGATTTCTACTGATGATAGAATCTAGAAAGACAACACAACAGTAATACTCACTCTACTTGAATTGGAAAATCAACAAGACATGTCTAACCCAATGCATACACTCAACAATAACACCATTGCGTACAATGAAACCACAAATAATACAATTATTGAAAGGAATACTCTAAACTTCTTCCAACAAATTCAAGGAAATTAAATATAACCTTAGATAGTAGCACCCAATAACCTTTAGCAACCTAAGCCATGACTAGTGTGGAAGATGATGATACATAGTCACAATAAGAGAATTTAGAAGGTGAACAATATGAGGACATGCTCAATGCTGCTATGGAGGAGTGGAATGCACAACCAAAAATGCATCAGAGAATTAAAAATTTATTAGCAGCTAAAAAACTCAAGAGAAGAGGATTCCTCAATGGAAGAAGGGTCTCAAAAATAGCGGACTAGGGGAAAACCTCCTCACTTATGTTGAACATAATGATTTGGAATATTAGAGGCATTGACAAGACCAATATCTGTAATAGATTCAAAAGCCTTATGAGATACCACAAACTTGAATTCTTTGCTATACTGGAACCTTTGGTCAACAACCTAAACCTAACCAAAATATAAAGAAGATTCCTCCAATTTACCATCCATTCTAATACTACTAACAAAATTTGCTTATTCTAGAAATCCAATTTTTAGATTGAAATCCACCTTGATTCCACTCAATACATCTATATTCACATAGAGAATACCAATGTAAAAACTTTTGCTACCATCATATATGCATCTTGCAACAAGCAACACATAAATAAACTCTGGCTAGACATAATACACATCAGTCATCATAAAATAGAGCCTTAGTTTCTTAATGGAGACCTTAACAAGATTGCAAGCCCTATTGAAAAGAAGAGAGAATAGAGGCCAAAACTCTAAAATATTAATAAATTTAATGAATACATTGTAGAGACCAATTTATTTGATGTAGGTTTTAATGGATTTCCTTTCACCTAGAGAAGAGGTAACATTTATGAGAGGCTTGAAACATTTTTTGTTAACTCAGCTTGGAATTCTCACTTCAGTACAATTGAAGTACAACACATTGCTAGAATTTCCTCTCATCGCTACCCAGTTCTAATGAGCTTTGGCCCATTAGCCAAACCAAAACATACTTAGTTTAGATTTTTAAATATGTGGACTTTGTATCCTGAGTTCAACAATTGCATATGGAAAGCCTGGAATACAGTGGACTATGACAATCCCTAGATTAAATTATGGTCATTGCATAAAAATATAATCTTAAGCCTTAGGAAACGAAACATGGAAGTCTTTGGAAACATTTGTTCCCTTATAAAATCTACTGAATAACAAATCAGCAACATTGAGAATGAATTGGTTGAAATGGACAATCTGAATACCTAGGAACATGAGACTCGATTAGAGAAATTACAAATGACCTTACAAGGATAAATTGATAAACAAGAGGACCTTTTAAATAAAAAAGCTTCATCAAATATCTTCCTTCATGGAGATAGAAACTCAAAATAATGCCATGCTTGTATTAAGAAGAGAATTGAAGAAAAATGGATAGCAAGAATTAAAGGTAATAATGGGAGATGGATTCAAATTCAAGAAGTTATCATGGAAGATTGTATGCACTATTTTTCCAACATACTCAAGTAGCTGTATGAAGACAATGTAACCCTCCAGTCTAATCAACAATGAGAAGCTTGCTTCAATACTAATGGAAGATGAGATTCTACTTGCACTCAACTCAATGGCAACTAGATTGGATAACTTTGTAGTCCTCTTCTACTAAAAGGCATGGAACATTGTGGGTAATGATGTCATCAATGCCATACAAAACTTCTTCAAAAGATAAAATATCCATAAATTCTTCTCAACATTTGCTATTACCTTGATTTCTAAAGATAAAGATCATCAAACTTGGGACAAATGCACCCATTTTCTAACCCTTCTTGTTATCAATAAAATTATTAGTAAGATCATTGCAAATAGTATTCAAAATTTGCTACCAAATCTCATCTCCCTAAACCATGCAGCTATGTAAAAGGTAGGAATATCACAAACAACATATTGCTTGCCTAGGAACCAACTAAGGACATTGATATAAAGTGTAGAGGAGGAAATATCATCATGAAATTGGACCTCAAAAAAGCCTTTAACACTATTAACTAGTGTTTCATACTTACATCTCTCAAGGAGAGAAGTTTTTTTTATGATTTTTTGCATTCTTTTTTTTTTTTTGAAGCAAAGAAAATCCACTATATGATAAGAGTTACAAGCCCAAAAGGTGGGAAAATAAAATTACAAACTTTTAATGTAAGGAAAATCAAGGAGGTCTCCATGAAGAGCATTTGCAATGGTGATGAATGCAGTTGATAAGAATAGAGGTGCTTCCAAAGAAGACCTTAATTTAGCTAAGTAATTTGTAGGTCTGTTGCCATCTCTTTTAATATGACTGATTTGTAAATTTATCATGATTAAAAGGTGAATCTATTAAATAATGTGTAAGATACCAAGGAAACAGATTCCTTAGTAACATATTTACAAAGGTTTAAGGAGTCCATTTTTATCAATATTTTAATAATGTGCAAGGCAATAGCAATTCTGAGAGCAGTTAGGCAATATTTGGTTTTAGCACATATGGAATTATTAGTTAATGTTAGAGAGGAGAAGTTATAAATGCAGTTTCCTTGACGGTTCCTAAAAACTGCACCAATGCCAACTACCATTGGAGATGTGAAACTCCCATCAATGTTGATCTTGATGGATCCCTGCAGGCTTTTTCCAATGTGTGAGAGTAACCTTAGAAGCATTGATGGGAGAATTACAGAGAAGTTGAGCTACAAATATCTTGGATATATGGCTTTCAATGTGAGATAAAATATGCTTTGGGTTGAGATCCTTTCCTTCATGTTTAATTATGTTTCTAGCCATCCAAATAAAAGAAAAAATAATGAGAGGAAGGACATACTTTGAATCAGATTTGTGCTTCCAGACATTTTCCCATGGTTTTAAATAGTCCTTCAAAGCTTCAAAACTTAATAAAGAGGTACAATCTTATATGTGGTTTAGAGATCCGTCCCTATAGAGGAACCAGTTTAGCAGGTAATGAATAAATGTTGAATGCTCTCTTCTCCAAGTTTGCATAGATGATAGATTGATGTCAAAATTAAACCTTTTATCTTTAAGATATCATCTATAGGAAGGAGGGAATTCCATGCTCTCCTATAAAGGAAAGAAATGCTTAGTATTATGACAGGACTCCAAAATGTAAGAAATTTTGCCAAATCTATTTGGGGTGGTCTGCTACAAGTTGATAGACTTTTAGAGATGGAATAAGTTTATAAGGAAAAAATTTATGACACCATATAGAGTTTAGGACTTTCTTAGTTAGATGATCAAATACGTCATTAAGGAATAAGCATATTATCTCGGAAGATAAACATGCTTACCTATAATGGATTCGATCATGTTAATAAAAGACTCCTAAGGCTAATGGGTCTTTCGTGTACTAGAGATTTTTCCCCTAAACTATATGGAAGGAAGGTAGAACAGGGTTTAATTTAAACTAGGTTCATGGTTCCCTATTGACACAAGCCCCTATACTTAATTAAATCTTAAGAAGGGTTTCTTTCTAAGAATACTCTCGATTAAAAGGAACGAGTTGTTACTTTTAAAGATTTCTAAGTTGCTTTTCAAAGGTTTGAATTTTTTGAATTTCAATTGGGATTGGTTCAAATTAGAAAGAGTTATTAAGGAGGCCAATTGGGATGAAGTAGGAAATTTCGATTGATACTGGGAAGCCCAGTAGACATTTCAACTATCTTATAATTGGGCTTTAAAATTTTAATTTTAATTTAGGATTTGAATTGACATTGTCTTAGTAGTCTAGGACTTAGATTTTAGTAGTACAAGACTACAAAAATGCCTAGGGTTCAAGACTTATTCCTATATAGGATGCTTCAGAACCTAGTCTACAAGTGCTTCTGACACATGTTAGATGCTCATCCTAGTTCTATCTTTAGGAATTATTGGTTATTCCTCTCTCTGGTTCATTTTAAATTCATGATGCTAAGTCTCATGAATTCATATTATCTCAGAAGATAAACAGTTATTATCATACTTATGTGCACAAGTCATGAATGATGTTTTATGAATTTCAAGGATTAATGGACTTTTTGATAAGGGCTTCAAAGGCTCTAGGTTTATTTCTATATTGTGCTTTCTTATGAATAATGCCTGGACGATTAGGCTCATAGGAAAAACTAAATTTCCTACCCAACTTAAATCTAAACAACTAAAACAAAAATAAAAGAAAACTTGAAACCTCACATAAATTAAAGCATTAGGCATAAAACATAAAATCAATTAGAAATTATTAGGTTTTGAAACAATGAAATAATATTTCTCCAATCCTTAAATTGGGTAACTTCTCCCATTGCACATAAGGGCATCGACCTATAAGGATGACCACCTTTATGGGGAAGCCTGCCTTCTATATTGATTTGGCCCATAACCATTTCTAATTGCATGACAAGGCATAAAATGCATACCCAAGAACTTAAAAGAATCTTGAATCAAAATATTTAAAATATGAAAAATGTGCATTAGTTAGATGCATTTCATACCTACATGATTATAGAGATTAAAGAGTGAGTCTTGGTTCTTAGATTCCTTTTCAAAAAAATGCAAAAGCATATCTTGCATTTATGAGACTTAGCATCATGAATTTAAAATGTGCTTAGGTGGTATTAGCTAGTAGCCTTCTCCAAGAAGTTGTAAGTCCAGAAGAGTCAGGGATAGATTAGTTCCCTCAAGTGAGATGAATAATTGATAATTCCTAAAGATAGAACTAGGTCGAGCATCATAAATGTGTTAGAAGCACCATAGACTAGGTTTTGAAGCATCCTTATCGGAATAATTCTTCAACCCTAGGCATTTCTTGTCTTAGAATCTTCTTAGACTTCTAAGAAAATGTTAACTCAAAATATAAACTAAATTACAAAACTTAAAGCCCAATTACAGGATAGTTGAAATGCCTATTGGGCATCCCAATATCAAAAAGCATTTCCTACTTCATCCCAATTGGCCTTCAAAAGAATTCTCTCCAATTTGAACCAATCCCAATTGAAAATTCCAAAAAATAATCCTTTGAAAAATAATCTTAGAAAACTTTAAAAATAATAACTCATTTCTTTAATCGAGAGTATTCTTAGAAAGATATCATTCTTAAGATGTAATTAACTATAGGGGCTTGCCTCTATAGGGAACCATGAACCTAGTTTAAAATAAACCATGTTCTACCTTCCATGTAGTTCGGGAAAAAATCTACAAAGACCCATTAACCTTTTTTCTTTAAATGATTGAATCCATTTTAGGAAAATATGTTTATCTTCAAGATAATATGTTTATTTTTTAATGATGCATTTGATCATCTAAATAAGAAAATCTTTAATTCTATGCAGTATCATAAATTTTCTCCATAGAGATTACTTTCTGGCGACTCCGTTGGGGAATGGATCATCTCTCTATCTTTAAAAATAAGTGGTTATTTCTATATATTGGTAGTGTACTAGTGCCACTCATAAGTCAAGATTGCCTTTTTTTCTATTGGATACCTCCCCATTTCATCCTTGGTGGAGCCCATCCAACATCTTAAACTAAGATTCTAGAACTCTTCGTTTGCCATAGTTAAACAATTGGATCCTAGAACGAAATCTCAAAATAAAATAAGGTGAGAGAAATAAATGAAAACCTAGTCATTTCTATTAAGACTTGAAGCTGGTCAATATAGATTTGAAACCATTCCTATGTGGAAAAGAAATGTTAAATTCAACAAAAAAAAAGGTTTGAAAAATTACTTCAAAATTTAAAAGTAAATCTCAAGAATAAAAGTCTCAAAGTTAAATTTGTCCTTGATCTTACTTTAGCTTTCTCCTAAAGTTAAAGAGAATCAAGATAGGATCCTTTAATGGATATCCTTTGTTCTAATACAATCAAAGGTAATAAATACCTCAGGATGCATATTGAAATGAAGGAGTTCCATCAATTTCTGAGAAAATCTATATCAAATGGAGGCATTATGCCTATTGCCACTAACCACCATGATTGAAGCTTGAATTGCATTTAAAGAAGAATCAACTCAAAAGAAAATAAAAAAGGGATTAAAACAAAAATCATCCTAAAAGAATGCTTTCTTATTGACCTTAGGTAGAGGTTGATTAAGGAACTAAATGTAAAAATTTAAATCTTCTATCCTTAAAGAAGAAAATTTTACATAAATGCAAATCAACTTTAATCTTAATTCATCTTCATATGTCCACTAGAACTTTGGAAAATCAACCACTCAACTGATTGGCCAATTCTAGGGAGTGACTTGGAGGTAACCCTCTTTTAGACCTTTCTAAAACTTAAATTCTCAAGAGTTTAAGAGAGATTCAAAAGAGGAAGTCGACATGACATAAAAAAGTAAAATGATAGGATTTACTTTTGCTCCTAATCAATAAAAGAAAATATATGATAGTGGAAGAGAATTTTGATTCTCCTGATAAAGTTGAAATGAATGAAATTTAAATCTAATAAATTTAAATCAACTTTCTTAATGGGAGTTTTATCCCATTGAATGAAATGATATTTTATAAATGGCCTTAATTAATTTTAAGGATAAATCCTAAACAAAAATAAAGAGTTTAATCCTTATAAAGAAATCATGACCTTAGGATTGGGTCCTAAGGGTTATATTTCTACCTCTAAGAGTGAAAGTATGAAATTCTTATCTCTGGTAAGTTGATAGCCTTAGGACTTTGTTAGTCTAAATGAATGAAGAAAGCCTTAGTTTTCTCTACTTAGAGACTAAGACATTATATGCTTTCAATTCAAAGTGAATCTAAGGAGAATCCTTTGCAATATCTTATGACCCACTTGACATTGTCTTAATGTCTAGTATGGTGGTCAAAGATTTTATTGCAAGCTGAGATTACCTTTAAACTTGTATGTGCTAAAAAAAATTATAATAATCAAACTTAACTTTCTAATAGTACATCATGTCCCTAGAGGGTCCTCTTTTAAATTATGATACTCCAAATGAATAAATTATGAGGTCTATTGATCTATTGAAGACCGACCTTCCCTCCATATCAAAAGGGATATTCCTGAAATCAAATTCAAAATGGTAGAGCCATACCATCTCAAATGGCTTTCAAAAGAAATGGCAAATAAGCCATCTTAAAAATGTGATGCCTTGCCCATCTTAGAGAAGCTGCTTGCAAAATCATGCATTGTAATGCTCGGTGTTAAAAAAATAAAATAAATGAAATAAAAGAAAAAGAAATGAAAAGAAATGAAAATGGAGCAAGGCATTACATAATTATGTAATTTGCCTACTTTAATTATAAACAACTTTCTGATGTGGCATTCCACTATAAAGAAGTTTTAGGGTTATCTTCTATGATGAAGATAGACTACTAAGAACTCATCCACATCTTAAGTAAATGTGGAAAGTTCTAAAACACAAATCTCCAAAATACTTGTTGATCTGGGTGCATAGATCAACATCAATTATAAACATGAAAGTGAATTTATATAGTTCTAAGTCTAATCAAACTTTGATAAGATGGTGCCATATAGATACAATCAAATAAAAAAAGTAGTTTTAGTTTAATGAAGATTTAATCTTGAAAACTCAACTTAGAAGAAAAACTCAGTCTCAATCACATTGTTGATTGAAGAAAAAAATTCAAACATAAAAAAGGAATCTTAGAAATGTAGAAACATCTTTAAATGCCCTTGGATGGTCCTACCTAGCCCAAATACAAAAAAAAAATTAAAAAAAGAAATAAAAATAAATTGAAAAAATAAATCAAATGAAAGAAAAAAAAAGAAAAATATTGATTATGGAAGGATGCCCATATTCATCCTAAACTGAAAGTGTTGAGTCTTTAGGAATATCATTGAGCTACTCCTAAATGACCTCACTAAATATTTGATTCTAGCAGAAAATTATAATTTCTAAAGTGTTAAGTTTTCAAGAAAGTCATTATGCCAACCTTAAATGACTCCACTAAATAATTCTAAATTGAAAAAGTGTAATGTCTTTAGAAAAGTCATTTTTTCCAATCTTAAATGGCTTTACTTGATTTGTTGTTCCATGAAATGGTGAAAAGAAAATAAAAAGCATATGACATTTAGAATCCTTACAAAAATGTTCTATTATATAGCCATATCATTTAGTCCCATAAAAACAAATTGAGATAATTTAGCAAAAAGGTCATGATCAAGATTTCTTATAACCTCACTTCCAAATTAAGTAGAGAGTTATATTGAAAATCTTGCCAAATAAAATAAAATGAAAATGAAAAATGAATAAATGAAAAAAAAAGAAAATAAAACAATCTTCAATATGATTTGAAAAATAACCATATTACTACATATAGAGTCTTGAAGGATAAAAAATATGCAAAAATAAGAAATTAATCAAAAACATTTATGAAATATCATTTCATAAAACCTTTAAAGAAATAATAAATCAACTTAACAAATTCAATTTCAAATTTATCAAGAGAATCTTAATTTCTCTATAAAGTTAATCCTTTCAATTCCCTTATTGATTAGGAACAAAATAATAAAATAAAATAAAATATCTCCATGAGAATCCAAGAGTTTGCTTATCTTGATTCTCATTCATTTTAGAAAGCTTCAAAGGAATCTCTTGATATTTATTGAATCCAAGAGAAGGCCTTATAAGCTGTTGATTCATGTCAACAAAACACAAATGAAAGACATGTCCAACCAAAAAGAAAAAGAAATTTCATTTGAGAAGCATTGGTTGACTTTGGTTCTTATTGCCTAAAGAACTGCACAGTCACATGCAAGCTTTAAAAGGTAGAATTCTTAAGATAGTACCCTATGATGTCTTACCTAAAGTGAATTAGACATCTAGCATAGTTATATGTAACTTTGAGGTAAAAAAAAAGAAAAAAATGATGATATTCTATGCTTATGGCATAGTAAAGCATTGGGTCCAAAATATACCCAAATCCTCCTTCAAAAATAAATTTCAAATCTTTAAACCTTCTTCAATAAACTTCTTCATGTGTAAGAAGTATTAGTGAAATCAAGAAATAGAAGCAAACCTTCCATTGATTTTCATCAAGATAGACTAATCAAGTAAAGATCAAGTTCATTTGACATTTGCTTATTAGTCAAAAGACTTGGGGATTAGGAATTAAGTCACTTTGACCCCATTTTCTCACCCATATCATCTATAGGATAGGAGCAAGCCCTTTGTGGAACCTTTCCTATACATTCCTTGAGTTAGGAGCAAGCCTTTTGTGGCACCTTTCATGTTTTTCCTTGAGTTAGGAGCAAGCCTTTTATGGCACCTTTCTCATGCTTTCCTTATGAGTTTGGAGTAAGCTTTTATGCACCATTCTCATAAACTTAGAGTAAGGCTTTAATGGCATAACTCTTTCTTTCTATGGGTTAGGAGTAAGCCCATTTGTGGCACCTTCCCTATAACATATCTTGAGTTAGGAGAAAGCCCTTTATGGCACCTTTCTTATGTCTTTCTTTATGAGTTTGGAGTAAGCTTTTATGCACCATTCTCATAAATTGTGAGTAAGCCTTTTATGGCATAACTCATTCTTTCATTAAGATGGGAGTAAGCCCATGTGTGGCACCTTTCTTATAGCTTCACATAGGTATGGAGAAAGCCTTTCATGGAACCATTCCTATTGTTTACATGATAGGATTAAGTCACTAAGACTCCTTTAATGTCACACAGGCTATTTAGGAATAAGTCAAGAAGACCCCTTTCCTACTAGCCAAACTTTTGAGGATTGGATAAAGTCATCAAAGACCCCTCTCATCTCTTTAGCTAATCATGATGGATTAAGCCATCAAAGGACCCATCTTATTAGCTAATCACATAGGAATAAGTCCCTCAGTATGCATTCTATTAAAATGACTAAGGTTAGGATAACATCATTAAGACCCCTATCCTTAAGTAAAAATTTTGAGAATTGGATTAAGTCATCAAAGACCCATTTCTTCTCTTTAACTATTTAGGATGGATTAAGCCAATGAAGGCCCCATCTTAATAGCTAATCACATAGGAGTAAGGCCCACATAAGGCATCCTTTCATATAGTAAGATAAGGATAAAGTCATCAAAGATCCCTTTCTAGCTATCTAGACTATTTAGGTAAGAGAATAAGTCATGAATTCCCTCTTTCCCATTATTCAAAATTTGAGGATTGGATCAAGTCACCAAAGACCCCTTTCCTCTTTCTTATCTATTTAAGTTGGATTAAGTCATTAAAGACCCCATCTTAATAGCTAATCACATAGGTATAAGTCCCATAGCAAGCATCCTACTATAGTGTGAGGTTTAGGATTAAGTCATCAAAGACCCCTTTCCTCTACCCAAGCTATTTATATTGGATAAAGTCTCAAAAGACCCTTTCTGATAGATAGAACAAAATAAGTCCCTCGGTAGGCATTTTTTCTAAAATATAGAAATGGGAATAAGTCATGAAGACCCCTTTCTTGTCAAAAAGAAGGCTACTTAGGTTAGGAACAAGTCTCCAAAGACCCCTTTCCTATTAGCCAAAGTCTGAGGACTAAGAACAAGTCATTAAAACCCCTCTTCCTCATCATGGTTATTCAAGAAGGAATGAAGTCATGAAGACCCCTTCTTATTAAACAATCATTTAAGAGTAAGTCCCTCAATAGGAATCCTCATAAGGATAGGATTAAGTCACCAAAGACCCCTTTCCTTTTCAAAAAAAACTAAGAAATGGAATTTAGCCATTGAAGGCCCCATTTCTTTTAACTACTCAAATATAATTTAAGTTCATGTGACCCCTATTTAGTAGTCAAAATGTTGAGGATTAGGATTAAGCTATTTAAGCCCCTTGTCCATAGCTTAGCTATTTAGGTTGGAATGAATTCTCTATAGACCCCTTCCTAATAGCTAACTAGATAAGAGTAAATCCCCTAGTGGTATCTTCCCTGCTTAAAACATCAAGTAGTATGGATTAGGAGTAACTGTCCATATTGGCATCCTTTCCAACTACCATTCTCAATTAATACTAAGTGCCCTAAAGGCATCTTCTTTGAGCATAGTGATTGCATTAAGACCAGACCATCCTTTGGGTCCATTCCTAATGACACTCCTATTCATCTTAGAACTTAGTGAAGTTAAGTTCCTAAGAATAAATATTTCCAAAACAAGTATAGGCATTAATATGCTTATCTTTCACAATAAAATCTAAACTAAAATCAAAATCAAGGATTTGAACCCCCAAGCTTATGCTTGTATATTGATCAGTAAGGTCAACACCAATATGTGCAGTGTACTATGGCTAATCTACTACCCATATTGAGGGTCCATTTGTTGACCTCATTTTTGGATAAGGTTTACATCAATATGAAATTAGTAGTTAGGATGTCCTAATTTTAAATAGGAACCTCTTAATTTAGTGCTTAGGACACTACACTTAGTGTCCTAGGGAATCTTCATTGGGTTTATTCTAACTTAGTTGACTTAGGTGGACTCAACCCAAACTATCAATTTGGATTAGCCAAAGTAATTCAAATCAATCAACTTAAAATTAAATCAAAACTAATCAAAGAATCCAAAGTAAAATCCAAAATTAAATCTAAAGTCAAATCTAGTCAACCTAGGTTTAACTCAACTGGGACCCACCTAGTCAAAGGTCAACCCACCAAAAGTTTGGCCAAATTAAATTATTCTAATTATTTAAAATAATCAAATAAATATATTTGATCACAAATATAAAGAAATTTGAATTCATTTGGAAATAAAATAGGCAAATTAGACCACTTAGTCTAAAATAACCTAAATGAGTCTTATTGGGTTCAAACATAAATCAAATTGAAATAAACTCAATTTTATCATTCAAAATCATTTGGAAATGATAATTAAATATGATCCAACCCACCATTGGGTCGAATTTGATCAAAAGAGCCATTTGACCCAAATGAATCCAAGCTTAACCCATTAAACCCAACTTGGGTCAAATGGGTTTAAAATGAAGTAAAATAGAAATTATTTAATCTAATACATTTTAAATTGCTTGGAATAACTTCATTGAAAATGAAATACATCATAATTAAGCCAAATAAAATATTTGACTTAATTAAAATCAATTTAAACTCAATAACTTCAAATAGGCTAAACCTAGGTTAAATACATCCAAAACTTTAAAGCCTTTGAAGCTCTTATCATAAAGTCCATTAATGATAAAATACATGCATCATTAAGAATTAAATCAAGATTGAATCATTCATTGGAATAACCTAAATCAGCCTTATGCAAAGGATAGAAAAAACATCATAATTTCAAATGACTTTCGAACCCTTCCTCCACTAAACTATCCAAAGCATAAATGAAACCTTAAGCAATCTCTCCAATGAAGGATTTCAGCAATAATTAAGTTCCCTAATCATCCTACACAAGGATCCAAATGACAAACCAAGACAAAATCAAAGGCACCAAAACCAAATTTCTTTTTGCCTAGTCTCATTCCCTCTCCACGTCTTCACCTTGGACAACTGAAACCAAGTTAGGAATGGTAGCATCCTTCCAAGGATTGTAATGAACACCTAGCCGACTAAGGGAAGATAAAAATGCATAAGAGGTTCACGGCCAAAAAAATGGCATATAGAGCATTCCACAAGAAAAATTAACCTTTCTATCACCTTCACTAGCTCAAACAAAGGACAAATGAATCTTCCCCCACTCTCAAACCATGGATCCAATTGAATTAAAACTTTAGGGAAATGAAATTAAGGATAAAATATACATTATGGAAATTTTTCATAATTAATTCCATTGTATTTCATAGAAAATGAAATTTCAAATCCTAAGCTTCAAACTAAAAAAATAAATTATTTTAAAATGAAATAATTAATAAAAATGAATCTAAAAACTTTAAATTAACCTAATAAACCCTAAGGAACATTAAAACATTAAAGAAACTCATTTAAACTTAATAAAACCTAAATTGATTTAATTAAGAAATAAAATGAACTAATTAATTCAATTAATTAACCAAAAATTAATTAAATCATAATAAATTAACCAGATGTCCAAAAATTATAAATGAACCCTCATTGGAAACATATTTTAGTGATGAATTAATGAAAAATAAAATCCTTAAATGAATTTCATTAAGTCAAGCTTAATTTGAGTATTAATAAAAAACATAAAATTTAATTACATCGTAATTGAAACTTAAATCAACATGAAACTTTAAGGAGAAAAAATTGGCATGTAACCCACCTTGCCATAAAAATTTCAAATCCATTTGACCCCTGGATAGGAAAAATCCAAATTTCAAAATCTCTAGACCAAAATAAAATAAAATAAATAAAAATTCACAGAATTACAAAAATTGAATAAATTTATAAATCTGAAAGAAAGTGGTTATCAAAATGACTAAATTAAAAATAAATTGACTTAAGATAATAAGATTCAAATAACATTAAGTAAAGAAGTATTAATTAAATAGAAAAAGAACACAAATTAAACCATTTTTCTTAAAAATTCTTTAAACATAAAAAAAGAAAAAAAAGTCTATTAATCTTTGAAATTCATAAAACATCATTCATGACTTGTGCCCATAAGTATGATAATAAAATTCATATGAAGAAATGAAATATCATAAATGAAATAACATGACTTCATAATAAAGAGAAATAAAATGTAATAAGTTAAATGATTTCAAATTCAATGAATTAAAACTCTATGTAGAATTAATCAAATATCAAACACACATAAACTTAAATCCAATCTTATGTTCAGAATCAAATGAAATTAACATCATATTAAGACTAATTGAACTTTAAAATTAGTGAATATATAACTAAAACAAAATCAAACTAAACTCTAATTAAACTTTTAGCTAATGAAATTATGACCAAACAAATTAAATTAAATCAAACATAGGAATAAACCAATTCAAATTAAGCAAATGAGATGAAATAATTTGAAAAGAAAGAAAACATCAAACATCATAAGTTAAAGAACTTAATTAATTTCAAGCTTAAAGATTAATGAAAATAATAAACTATATTAAGAGTAATTCAACCTTAAGTTTATAAATTCATTAAACAACTTTGAATGAAATCAAACTTTAGTCTAAACACTCTCAATTAACTTGAATCAAATCAAATGAACCAACATAAATCAAAAATAAAATATATAAACTAAATCAATTATATATTTCAAATAAAAAAGAGAAATGAAATGTCAAAATCAATCCAAATATAAATTGAATAAAATCAAAAGGATTAATTAAGATACTTAAAGATCTTAGTTAGACCCTTAAGATGAAGACTCCATTTCATTAGGAGTTAGGATGTTGAATAAAAATGAGTTCCACCCAAAAATGTAATCCATTATATTCTTCATTCTTGAAAACCTAAATACTATTTTAACCAAATAAAGTGAAATAAAAATGGAAACTAAAACACTAAATCATTTAAATTAAAATCACCCAAAGGTAAAATTCAGAAAAACTCAAACCCTAAATTGAAACTTGAACTAAAAGAGGCTTAGTAAAGACCTTCCACAAGCTATCTTCACACTAAATCATTAGGTCAAACCAGATTTAGGTTAGATTGTTATGTGATTCTTTTATAGTTATCTGTAATGTGTTGTGATATGTTGTGCTTCACATGTATGTGTTGTGTATTATTGCTTGAATGTCTAAGGATTTGCCTATTAATGGATGAGAGTTCTTTCTAAAATTAACTCTGTTTTCTACAAAGGACCGTGTTAAAGGGAATATTGTCATAAATAAAAAATATAAAATTATTGTTTTCTTGCAGGTGCTGAAAAATCCATTAACATAGTCCATAGGATAGGTGGGCTTGGCAAGCAACTAATGCTAAGCTCGTATGTTTGTAAAATATAACTATTGTGTGCCTTTTGTATTTCTTAACAATTATTTTGTAGTGCTTTGGAATTAATTCTGAAATCAAAAATGTAATTTTGAGCTTTGAATTAGGTTAGGATCTATGGAGTCTAGGATTAATAAGAGCTAACCCTACTAGGAGATGGTGTAGTGGTCCCCTATAGAGCCTAATGGAGGTCCCTGAAGAAAGAGAATATCCTAGAAAGAAGACCCATAGATCTAGACTTATAGTTTTAGGCTGGGTTGTATAAGGGTTGAGCTCGGCTGCCTATTTATTTCTTTCGGGGTGTACAATGGTACCCAGCCGCATTGGCCTTTTTCTATAAATTTAAATTAGTTTGATTTATTTTGGGTGTGCAATAGAATCAACCTACTTTTCTAAGTTTATTTTTATATTGTGCTTTCTTATGAATGAACTCCTAAACGATTAGTCTCATAGGAAAAACTAAATTTTCTACCCAACTTAAATCTAAACAATTAAAATAAAAACAAAAGAAAACTTGAAACCTCACATAAATTGAAGCCTTAAGCATAAAACATAAAATCAATTATAAATAATTAGGTTTTGAAACCATGAAATCATATTGCTCCAATCCTTGAATTGAGAAACTTCTCCCATTCTAAATAAAGGGTATCTGACCTATGAGGATGACCACCTTCCTGGGGAAGCCTGCCTTCTATATTGATTTGGCCCATTTAATTTATTTCAATTGGATTTAAAATGAAGACTTTTTGATTTAAATATTTCAATTGAAAATAAATTATTTGATGCCTTCTATACTGAGAGGAATAAACCTAACCTGCCTTTCTAGTTTACATCAATATGAAATTAGTACTTGGAATGACAAAAATTCATTTCAATTTTACTTCATTTTAAACGCATTTGACCTAGGTTGGGTTTAATGGGTTAAGCTTGGATTCATTTGGGTCTATGACCCATTTGACCAAATTAGACCCAATGGTAGATTGGATCATGTTTAATTATCATTTCCAAATGATTTTGAATGATCAAATTGAGTTTTTTTCAATTTGATTTGGGTTTGAACATAATAGGACCCATTTAGGTTATTTTAGACTAAGTGGTCTAATTAGCCTATTTTAGGTCTAAATGAATTCAATTTTTTTATATTTGTGATCAAATATATTTATTTGATCATTTGGAATATTTGAGATACTTTAATTTGGTCAAATTTCTGGTGGGTTGACCTTTGACTAGGTGGGTCCCACCTGAGTTAAACCTAGGTTGACTAGATTGGACTTTGGATTTGATTTTAGATTTTACTTTAGATTTTTTGACTTGTTTTGATTTAATTTTAATTTGATTTATTTGGATTACTTTGGTTAATCCAAATTGAAAGTTTGGGTTGAGTCTACCTAAGTCAACTAAGTTGGAATAAACCCAATTAAGATTCTCTAGGAGACTAGGTGTAGTGTCCTAAGCACTAAATTAGGAGGTTCTTATTTTAAATTAGCACATCCTAATTACTAATTTTAAATTAATGTATACTTCATCCAAAAAAGGTCAATAGTTCCCTTGTGGCATTTTACAAATACCACATTAGGTTCATCCAGGCAGATTAGGTTCCTACTAATCTCTTTGACAATACCATCATTGAGGTGGCTCTTTACCATAGGTAAGTTCCACTTTTGTTCCTCCCAAAACTTTTGGAATGATAAGAGAGTGAGAGATGGGGAAAGAGTAAATTTTATACAAAATCTATTCATTTAGTTAAGTTGTTTAAACAAACACAAAGCCAGCATCATCAGGCACACTCGGGTTCATTGAATCTCATCATCCCAAGATGAAGGCCAAATCAAAAGACTTGAGTATTACTGGTCGATGATGATTATGAATTGCATGGATGTAGCAAAGTGATGCCACCAATGGAAAGTACATGGAGTGGTCCTACACTAGCCTTCCAACATTCTACATCCAACCTTGGCCTCATGGCCATTTGAGTGTGGGGCACCAACATAGTTGGTTTGATAGATCCTTCCTTGTCCATGGGTCACCATTTCATGCTCCATGACTACTTTTAAGTGGTGCTAATTTATTTCGGAGGTCAAAGCTTAATATGTGCTCCAATTCTTGAGGAACAATATTGTTTATAGATTTGGGGCACCCCACTGAATCATATTGGATAATGAAATAACTTTTAAGAGCACTAAATTAACATCTTCACCTAGAAGACACTCGATGACAACAAGCGACAGTGGCATGTGTAGTTAGTTGAAGCTTTGTGGGCTTATCGTACCACTTACAGAACTCTAATAGAGTCTAACCCATTGTCCTTAGTGTATGGGTCTGAAGTCATTCAATCATTAGAAGTTCAACTCCCATCACTACGGATAGCTGTGGGTAGCAAAATTACAACTGAATAAAATGCTAAGCTGTAGTTAGAAGAACCAAAAGGTTTAGATGAAAGATGCTTGCGAGCAAGTCAGAATCTTGACTTGTAAAGCAAAGATGGTTCAAGCTCATAACAAGTTGGTCTACCCTAGAGCTTTTCATGTGTGAGAGCTTGTTTTAGTTCTAAGGAGCCCAATTATTGCCCATCGCAAGATGGGAGGCAAGTTTGAACCTACTTGGGAATGCCCTTTGCCATAGAAAAGACTTACCATGGTGGATCTTACCAACTCATCAACCACAAAGGAAAATTCTCAATGCTTCCAATCAATGAGCTTTACCTAAAAAATTTTATGCATAAACAATGTCCAAAGTAACTTTCCATCAATAAAATTTCATTTGATCAAACTTCTCTTATAATTGAAATGTTTCCAATTACTAAATTCATGGTGTATTTAGGGTGGGTATAAGAGAACCAGAGTGGGATCCTATCCCTCATTAGCACATCACAAACATGAACAAATCAAATGCAAATTCATTTCATCATGCTATCTTAATTTGAGATAAGTCCCCCAATAGCCCTCACTTAGTAGTTTCTTTAGGTCGAGCTCGATTCACTACTTGGCTAGTGTGTCTCCCTAGTGGTTGTTTATGCTTAAGAGGATGTGAGACCCCATGCTTTCTTCCTAGGATAACCACTGCAAATCTATAAGCACCTTATTAGTATGGTATTGTTGATTGCATGGCTAATAAGCTACCTTGATGCTGGCTTTGCTTAAGAAGATGTGAGTCCCCGAGCTTTCTTCTTGAACTAGCCACAACACATAAATTATGTCCAAGTTTACATTTGGAGATTAGGGTAAGTCCCCCAGTGGCTCCTCTTCTTGCTGACTACTTTAAGCATGGGTTCAATCTTTCTTTGTGACTCCCCACTTAGTAGTCTCCCTAAGTTCGATAGTAGCTGTCTAGTCGATGATAAACTATCTCGACGATTAGTTTTTCTTAGGAAGATGTGAGTCCCTGATGCTTTCTTCCGAGATTGATCATCGTAAACTAATGGGTACCTTAGGTTGGTTGGTGTTCTCTTTGCTGACAACAACCTAGCTGGTGGATAACACTGCTCAGGCAGATGTGAGTCCCCACATTTTCTCTCTGAGCTGGTCATTGTATACATATATGCTTTATATTTCAGGGATTAGAATAAGACCCCTAGAGGAACCCTCCCTATGGTCATTTAATTTGGATTACATCTTCCTGACCCCATCTAGAAATGACCCAGGTTACTATCGAATTAGACAGTTCCCCTTTTTAGTAGCCACCGATGTGGTTGGAAGCTCTTTACTACAGATGTATAGACTATCTCTCGAGCCAGTAAATATAAGATAGGTCAAAACCCCATGGCTCCTTCTTAGTAAAGTTCCTCACAAACCAATCTAGCCCATGCTAAATAAATAAACAAACAAACAAAATGAAATCTCTTGTGAATTAGGATAAGACCCCCAAAGGCACCTCTTCTCAAATAGGCATCCCATTTTCTGGGCAATGCCAGCAAAACTCCCTATAGGAATCGCCTTGATTATCTAAGTTGAGATAAGACCCCCATGAGGCACTCAGTTAGTAGTCACTCTAAGTCATGTTTGACTTGTTGTGCCATCAATGGGTCACCTAAATAGCTAATCCTACTTTGGAAGATGTGAGTCCCTGAGCATTCTTCCTAGTATAGTTATTTCAAATCGATGAACAATTCTTAGGTAGGATAGTCTATAATGTACGACTGGTAGACTACCCCTTTGGACTAGTAAATCTATGGGAGGCCTAGACTTCATGCATAAATACCTAGCATATCTCTTTCCATGTCCTTAGCATGAAATAAATTCTCAATAAATCAAACCAAATCAATTCATCTTTCCCATGCCTTGGCATGATAACAAATTGCATTGCACTAGGATTGTGATTCTATCTACCTCTCCACTTAGATATGGATAGTCCTTCATCAGTACTTGTGAACTTCTTAGATGTGTTGATCATCTAGATCAATGCCAATACATATGGTGTCCTTATTAGTTACACCACACTTATTAGGGGTCCTTTTGTTGACCTCACTTTTGGAGTGAGGACTCATCCTTCCCATCTTAGACTTAGGAGTCTTCTAAGCACTAGGATCTCCCTAGTCATAGGAGACTACTAGTGATTAAGTGAACCAATCCAAACAACCCAAGCTAGCCCATTTGGCCTAAAAGATCAAATGAGCCAAAATCCAATTAAATCTAATTCAATTTCAATCAAAAACCACCAATCAACTCTAAATCCATCATTGAACTCTTCTCAATACCAAATTCACTCCAATTCAACCCAATCAACCCATTTGGTCCACTTGACCCAAAGTGACCTAAACCAATTGATTCAAACTTCAATCCAACCCAAAATGGATTGAATCAACTTATCAATCTCTTCTACAATAATTCGATCATCCTTGTCAATTTCAATCAATTGGGTCAAACTAAACCAATATGATTACTTGATCCAAGTTGACCCAATTAACCCATTTGGACAAAAATGAACCAAACTTCATCCCAACCTCATCAATTTCAACTAATGATTCCTATCAACCATAAATTGATCATTGAACATAACTCAAACACCAATTGAATCAAACCAAGCCAATTTGGCCTCTTGAACCCAAGTTGACCCAATTTGGCCTAAAGGGCCAAATTTGGCCAAATCTGAATATAAACTAAATTGATTGAAACCAATGCCTCTAGTTAATCATAAATTGATTATTAAACATGATCCAACCTTCAATTGAACCCAATTTGATCGAACCAACCCAATTGATTCATTTTGCCCAAATTGACCTAAAGTGTTAAATTGAATCAAATCATTCCCAAATCTGAATTAATTCAAACCAACACCTACAAACATTCTCAAAAGATCAATTATACCTAAACCCTCCACCCAAGATAATTTGGTCAAATTGAACAAATTGGTCAACTTAGCCCATTTGATTGTGAACCCATATGAGCCAAATCTAGATCCACTTGAAAATAAACAAAACCAATTGAACCAAAATATTCAAAATGATCAATTGAACTTACCTAAGCCACCAATTTGACCCAATTTGACCAATTGGTCAACCTAACCCAAATGAACCCAATTTGACCCATATGGGTCAAATTAAGCCAAACCCATCCAAACCTAGTGCAAACGCAACCAACTTGGTCACCATGGGTCAATCCAAATGAACCCAACCCATGGTGGACCTAGTTTGGGTCAAAACCCATTGGACCAACCAATCCAAATAAGATAAAATCCCCATTTGGATTGTCTCACCCACTCATCAAGCCATGACAGCTACCTTTAGCTCAGTTTGGACAATAAGACCACTGACACACCTGACCCAAGGCTATTGGGTTCAGCCTTAGGTCAAGAGAGGGTGAGTTTACCTATGGCTTTACATTGGAACACTTAGAGGAGGAGGTACACACCTTGCCAGCCCTTGCAGCTACCTCAAGCCCTCAAGAGCCTCCACCTCAACCCCTCACTAACATCTCTGGCCACCTACCCCGGCCAGATGATTGCCAAAAGTTGAAACCATTCCATCCATCGGATTACTTAGGGAGGATGATATACTCCTCCCCATCCAATTCAAGCCACACTAAGAGTTTCCTTGAGTAATTACAAGCATCCCCAAAGCTTCTCCCAATCCCCTCATGCTCCTTATCACTAGTGAGACCTAAGCCAAATAAAATTGAGCCCGCTGTCCATCCAACCTAACTCAAACTCCATCAATATTAAATTAACTCTCCCCACACCTTCCTAGAGCTCTGACGAGTCAAAATGAATTAAATCCCAATCGATTCAATTATCGGAAGGCACTCTTAAACTACTCTAACGAGCTTTACAATGATGTTTAGAGTTATCAGTATGGAGGCAACTCAAGAGCTTCTCAACTGGGCTTCACCTCTTCAAGATGAGGTTACCTCAGTCGATAGGCCACGAGTCTTGAGCTCCGATGAGGTAAATTCTGGCAAATCATAGAAAATCCCCTAGGTGTTGGTCGTTTTTGAAATATTTTGTGATTTCATGCAATTCCCACCTTATCATCTCTTAGATCTCTTCCTTGGATGTTTTGGAGTCATTCTTGATGCCCCACGAGCTCCAACGAGCTCGGATTAAGCGATGGAAGGCGGATGATGTCCATCTTCCAGTGCACGGGCGATAAAGGATTATCTATCATATATTCGCATGATTAGAATGGATGACCGTGATTTAATCCAATCGAAACCATGAGATTAATCTCTGTAGTCTGATTTGAGATCGAACGGCAAGGACAAAATTGTGTCCGTCGTCACTGACTCAACTGCCTCGGGGGACATTTTAAATAACCTATCCCATGGCGCTATGTGGAAAGCACTATCATGTCAGCTTCCGCAAGGTGCCGATTGGTTAGGCGGTTAATTAGGTATTAAAAATATCAATAATTAGCCATAACTTCAAAAATGCAGAACCAATTGTAGAAAAATCCAAAAAATATGTGTAAACCCATTTTGAAAAGGGTTAATAGAGGATAATTTAATAAAAATGATATCTTCAATGTTTTTATAGTGAATAAGGCTTAACTAGGGTTTACATTTTAGAATAATTACCCTAATTAAGGCTTAATTACTTGTCCAATTGACCTCAAATTTGGTGGGTTACTTCTATGGGATGTCCTTTGCCTCCCATAATTTTCTTAAGATTTATTGGACATGTAAATTGGGAATTTGAAATTCAAGTCTTAATTACCCTCTTTAAGTAATTTAATAATAATTAAAAATGCCAAATATTAAAAATTAAGTAATTAAGGATGATTAATCATTATTAATAATGAAATGATAAGGGAAATTATCAGGACCTCTTTCCTAATTGCTTTTCTAAATCCATTTCATTCGAGGATTAATTAATACATGGATTAATTAAGGGCTAATTAAGTAATTTAATGATTAAATTAATTCAATTTAAAATGGTAATTAGATCAGATAATCTAATTTAAATTCACAGGCTCCTCTTTATGTGTTTAATAACATAAAGAACCTTAAGGAACATATGGTTAACTCATGGGTATGAAAAACTATATAAGTACTTAATTAGTCGTTTCCTTAATATAATTAACTCTTAAGCATGAGCCTAATTGCATTAGGTCTCTTTAAGACATTGTAAATTTTAATTTCTCATTTGCATATAATTGGAGGCTCATGATTAAGTAGTTAATTAAATTAAGGAATCATATGAAAGAGAAATTAAATGAATTGCTTAATGGCTTGAACTTAACTAATCCATAAAATTCACTTAATTACTTTTCCTTAAACACATTAAGTCATTAATGTGGGATGGGGTTAAAACCTCAAATATTAGCTTTCCTCTTTAAATTTAATAATTCAAATCCAAAATCCTATCTCATAATGACTTTGGTTAACCTTAAATAATTTTATTCAACTGGATTGTCCTTAGGAATTAATGAGATTGAATGTGTTATGTGGCAATGTTCAATTATTTCCTTTCAATCATTATAAATTTGTATGCCATTTCATATCATGCATTCATGTTTTCAAATAAAAGAATCAATTGAATTTAATTAGGTGTAAGTTGCATGTGTTGGATTAATCCTATTATATGTGTGACTATTATTACTAATAAATTCCAAAATTATTTTCAAAACTATAAATTAATGATGAAAAGTTAAATTGATGTAGACTATGAATATTCTATATGATTTACATTTGTTTATATCTTAAACATGTTAAAGCGTTATTTTATTTTTCATAATTCATGTGTATGTTTACATGTATTTGAATGATTAGTAAGTATATAGTTTGGACATCTCATGAATAGGAGGCTTTAAGTAGCCCCAAGGAGGTCTTCGATTACCTTACATCCCTGGTTTAAAGAACAGCATGTACTTACTCAATTTCAATTACATGTTAAAATACATTAAAATTTGGATAAAACTTCACTTTACATAAATATAAGTTGTTAACATACAATCTTTGGCTTGATTTTATTCTCATCGTTGGGTATACATTCATATGTATTTAAGATAGCAAGTATATAGTCTAGACATCCTGGGAATACACGGCTTTAAGTGGCCCCAAGGAAGTCTTAGATTATCTCACTTCCCTCATTTAAATAATGACACGTACTTGCTTAAATCGTTAATATATGTGTATGTCTACTTAGCTAAAGAATGGAATTCCTCTTTTCTATCAAAAACTTATGCATTCACAATCATTTAAGTGTGCTTAAAATACATTGCTTATATAAGTATTTAAGTTCAAAATCATGCTATTGAGTAAAGGAATAATATAACATTATCCATGTGATAGTAATTTGATTTCATTAATCTTAAGATGCCTCTCATGTTTGAATAGGATTCTTTAAGATCAACCTAAATATAGGATTAATAAAATATCTAATAAATCATTCACTAAAAGAACTAAATCATAATAACATCCCTTTAGAAAATAACTTAAGATAGAGATGAAAGAGGGTCATACCTCTTTCTTCTCTTTACAATAATTTGATGCTAAGTAAATATCAGGTGAAACAAAAGAAAATATAAATTAAAATTCAATAATCTTTTTAACATCTTAAAATGAAACCACCCTTCATGCTTAACTTAAATAATTTCCAAACTTAGATGATCATAATTCTAAGGCCTAGTAAGACATACCACACTAAGCTTAAGCACACATATTATAATGTTAAGTCACCACTTCTAGCTCTAAGTTAGGATGGTGTATGTTATGATGTTGCATTTTTATTTTGTGATATAATGTTTTAGACTAGATGTTAGGATTACTTATATATAGATTGAATGTTAGGACGTTATTAGCCAAATGATGTTTTCTGCAGGGGATTATGCTAAAGGGGCCATTGAAATAAAAATAAATATAAATTCTTTTACTTGTAGGTTGCTTATACCCCTTTACATAATCTACATTAGGACATATGAGCTTGATTACCAATGTGTAGGGTGGTATGTGCAAATTATGGAATATAACTGCTTGGGTTTGTATGGTTGATTTAGTTAACATATGTCTTGTAGGTGTAATTATATTATATCTTCTATAAACATGTAATTTTATAATAGGAATTAAGATTAGTGCTATGGGGTTTAAGATGAGTAGTGCCTAGAAGGCAAAGTTGTGAAGCCTTGGAGCAAATCAAATCAAGCCAAAGAATGAAAAGAAGATGAGGAATGAAGACCCCCATAGCATCTAATTTCAATTGTAATCATAATATTCTTTTGTAATTCGAGTTGTATAAGGGTTGAGGTCAACCACCTAATTTTTAACTTTTCTAAGGTGTACAGCGTAGTACCCAGCCGCACTGGCCTTTTTTTCTTTCAAGATATTCTATACATATTTAATTATTATGTTTAAATTGCATAATAGAAATTGCACGTTCTTCATAGGTTTCTTAAGCTTGATGCTTGAATGTGTGGTCTAGATGCGGTAGGCTCTTTAGAGTAAAATTAATTTTTCTACCCCCATTAAACAACTCATAATTAAATTTTAAAATAACTCATAATCTCACTTTAAAGCTTAGGCTATAATCAAGATAATTAAAAGATTTAGCAACCCGTTAGCTAAATGTTGAATGTTCTAACATCTTGCATAATATCTTGCTTCAGTCTTGAATAGGGAGGGTCTCCACTCTTATACGATAGGGGAATGCTTGACCTATGAGGGCATCCCTTATAGGGGAGAACACCTTCTCCCACTGATTTAGCCAATAAATATATTTTATTATACATTTAGGCATAATTATCCCAAGCTTTTGTCCAAATGAATGTGTCAAAATGATATAAAAATTTGTAAACTTTTGCATTTATCTAAATCATCTCTTCATGCTAGTCAAGATCTAGTCTCTTAGGGAGTGAGTTTAGGACTCTAGTCTCCTTTCTAACTAAATAATAACCTAACTATATTACACATACATAAGATCAACCTACATGATTTTGAATCATAGGAGGTGTTAGCTAGCAACCACTCCAAGTAGTTGTAAGTCTAGAAGAGTCAGGATGAGTTTATCCTCACTTGTGAAGGTAAGCCATTATATCCCATTTTTTGCTTAGACTTAGGTCATGCTCTTAGCTTATGCTAAAGCATCCTAGACTTAGCTAGCATAATATTTAATTTATTATGATTTTTTTAATTTTTGACTATGTTTCTATAATTTTTTAAATTCAAAATTATTGATTTTTATCTTTCATAGCATTTGAACTATGTGGATCCAATGTGGTGTCGTGGCATTCATCCATGCGGGATCCATGTGGATCTATTGTTGAAATGGTAATGGATGCAGTTTTGGTTCGAGATTAAATCAATTAGTCCAACTAAATATTTGTTGTCAATTCCTAACAAAAGGAATGGATGGTGAAGATTCCACCTCCATTAGTGACGGTGAGAGATAAGAGTCGCCTGTTAAATTGAGGTGACTCCCAACAATCCAACTATTGAAATCACTCACTCTCACTTCCAAAATAATCAATGAACTAAAATGAAGGGATCTATATGATTTGATCTTCCTTGAGATCAAGTTCACTTTAAAAATGGTCAAAATCACAAGCTTGGGGGGTGGCTTTAATGACGTACCTTGATTTTTGATGATCCTTGATGGTGGGTTGACTCGAATAGCTTTGGAATGGTGTGACAAAGCTTTGGGAAGAAGCAATTTGGTTGCCTCCTCATGGATCGACCTCTGGACCAACACATAGATGGATTCTGGCAAGTTTAGTCATTCTCTTGCTTCTCAATGGTGAGGGGATTCGGGTATAGGTGCGCTCGACTTTGTTTCACTCAAGGAAGGTTGTGGAATGCCCAATTTTGCTTGAGAATCACTCCCTCTTTACTTGCCATTAGAGGCCAAGAGCCTCTTATGATTTTCTCCTTTCTCTTGGTTGGCAGGGATGCTTGCTATCCTTGGAAGCTAGCTCCAAGGATGATGAGTGGCTTAATACCTGTCTAGAGGTGCTGAGATGGATAAACAAAGAGGATGAGGGATTGGGAGAGTTGGATTTAGCTTCATTCTCTCCTTACTTTCTATGGCATATTATATCATTTTAGATTTTATTTCATGTCAATTATGTTGCTTAAACTTATTGTCAATCCCCCTTAACCCATCTTTGGATAAGTTGAATGTGTTTGGGTGGATTTGAATGGGTTTGGTTAAAGCTAAAATTCAATTATACCATTTAAGTAATTTTTATGTAAGGTAGCCTAGCTTAGTCCATTTGGTAGATTAGCATTAGATTAATGTTTCAATTACTTCAATTTAACCCTTTATGATGTTTCTAATTAGTGGCTTTCATGGAATTTATAATTATTCATGGGTTTATTTTATATTTAACCCATTATGGTTTAAGTGGGTTGAGTTTAATTAAATTGAGTCAAATGTTGTGTTTGGCTCAATTATAATGCTTTTGCTTTTCAATTTTGATAATCAAAGCAATTTGGGATGCATTATATCAATCAATTCCATTTACATTGGGTTTAGAACTCAATTTGGCACATTTAGACTTAATGGTTTGGTTTGAGTTCATTTGGGTCAAATGACCAAATTGGTCCAATTGGGCTCAATGATGAGTTGATTTTTGTTTAATAGTCATTCCTAAATGATTGTACACAATTAATTTGAGTTTATTTTAGTTTGATTTGAATTTGAGTCCAATAGGGTCCATTTAGGCCTATTTAGGTCAAATGACCTATTTAGCCTAATTAAGGCCATATTGGATTTATATTCTTTTAAATTCATGCTTAAACATGAATATATTATCATTTAGACCATTTGAAAAGATTTTATTAAGACAAATTTTGGTGGGTTTACCTTTAACTTAGTGGGACCAACAAAAGTCAAACTTATGTTAAAAAGTTGACCACTTTTTGACCTTGATTTGGATTTAGATTTATTCTTGCTTTCAGTTTGATTTTATGATTTTATTTGATTTTGATTTGCATTTATTTTAGTTTGGTTTGAGTTTCTTTAAGTTTAAATGGCTTTAAGGTTAAATAGGATAATTAGATTAACTATCCTATTCACTTTGATTTAAATTAAAGTATATTTAGATATCAATTCCTTTAGATTTGGATTTGAATTTGACCTAGGTCTATTCAATCCTGTTGGGTTAGATTGGATCATAGAAAGGTTCATTAGACCACTAAGTGAAGTTTCCTAAGTATGTAATTAGTAGATTCTTAATCTAAGATTAAGTATCCTAATTATTAGCTTTGGAAGTAACATTAACCTCATCCAAAAAAGAGGTCAACTAGGAGTCTAATCAAAAGTTGACCAAGGCAAGGAAGCTAAAGGAGTTTGTGAGAAACTAGGAAAAAAACTATAGTGTTGAGTAATGAGCCATCTTCTTCTCACACAATCTACATTATCATTTTGTATTTTAGCATACCAATCAAAGGCAACTCCAGTTAAACTAGTGATGAATTTCCTAAGTAACAAAGCCTCGCTTCCTCTGGCATTGCAACAACTCACTCAAAAATGTGCTAAAGGTTGTTTAGGGTTACCAATCTCATCAAAAACTTTAATGGAAGGAGGTACAAATCCTTTGAGATAGGGTACAAAGTCATATTCTTCACGGTAAGGTCTATCCTTTAGAACTAACGTTGTACGATGGGATTGTGCTAATTCTTCCTTTTCTTGTTGCTCCATAAGAGACTTTAGGTCAATTTTAAGAGTTACAACATCCATTGTTTTATGTTGTTCTTGATGTTGTTCATCCAAACTAGACCTCTTCTCATCCTTGGGATGGGATTCTTTTAGATGTTCTAAAGAATGAGATGGGAAAAGACTAGAAATCATACTTTGGAGTGATTGCATGGTGGCAATCATTTCTTCCATCTTCCTCTCCATCCTCAAAATCAAGTTATGCTTCTTCTATAATTGAAGGATCAACTATTTTATAGGATCAAATACATTATTTTCAAGTGTTTCCTCCTATTATTTTTTCATTGAACTTATGTTAACTATGAATATATGTGCTACGGGTAGCCTTGGGTCATCTTCTAACAAATCATCATGATCTAAGTCAAAGTGATCTTTGACCCTACTTATGTTTTCTTTTCCTTCATCCACTTTAATAATAGTCTCTACTTCTTCTTTTGTATGATGAAGTGGGACACCATTGCTATCAAGGATAGCTTTTGATTCTTCTTCTACATTCATGGGTTTCATTTTAGATATTTCTTTATCACGAGTCCCGTGGATGGTGGGAACTTCCTCTAAAGTAAGAGTGGCACCCAAACTAAGGTGTCCCTCATCTATAACATCTTTATTATAAGGAGATAGATGAAGTGGCTCTATCTCTCTATTAGAAACATAAAATGAAGATGGACCTTCAGTTTGAGGCCTAAACACAAATGATGATGGCCTTTCCTCAATAGGCCAAGTAAGAAGTACTCTCTAAGGTGGTGGTGGGGAATGAATGTTTGGCTTAGCGCCAATGGAACTTTTTTGACATAAAATTTTTTTATTTTTTATCTTAAGGAAAGTTTGATCTCTTCATAAACTAATAGTTTGCTCCCTACGCCAACTCAGTGACCTTCCCGATGATATCAGTCTAACATGGGTTGATAGGAGTTTCATCTACTAGGGAGGGCCATGTTTCCCTTTATTCTAAGAAGAGAAAGGTCTCTCTAGAATTTTTCTCTCAATGCTTCTAAAAAATTGATCCTTCATGACCATAAGTAGCTCCTCTTTAGTGTAAGAGGAGAATTTAGGAGAATCAGGTGAAACCTACCACCTGTCTCCTTATATAGCATTTTAAAGTTTTTCTTACTTTTATAAGAAAAAAGGTGAGTTGGAGAACTAGTAATCTGAGACACATCCTCCTCTCCCTAAGCTACAGAAAGAAGGTGGAATCTACTACCTCCTAAGAGAGGGGAAGTATTAGGAAGGGTATATCCATCTCTTGTCCTAGCCAACTCTATTTCTACCATTTCTTTTTGCATTCTTTCTTTTAGGGCTTGCCTTCTGTGTCTTTTTCCTCTATTCTTTTCTTGACTTTTGGACATTTGAGGAGGGTCAGAAGTGTACCCTACTTAAAAGATACTAGGGAAGAAGGAAGAAGGTAATGTCTTTATAGTAGGCAATTTAATCTTCTTTGGGACAAGACCCACGTAGACCCTCTTAGTGATCTCAGTAGTGACTTTTCTAACAATGGCAAGAATAGAATAAGGTACACTAGACAACTCCAGAATTGCTCATTTATCCTTAACAGCCACTTCACTGCTAGGAGAAAGAGTTACTCAATTAGCTATAATGTTAAAATTTTTAAATCCAGCTCTGAACTTAATGATGGAGCCATCAGCTAATCTGCTGCTATCAACAGAGAAACTGGTCTCGAATGTGGAAGCAAAAATAAGTTACCCAATCATTTTCTACAAAAATGAGAATTAAATAAATTATAATTAGCATTTAATTAATATAATATAGTCAAAAGAAAAGGTTTTGACCCATTAAGAAAACTTAGCCATTTCATTTTGGCTAGAATTTCTAAAAGAATATTTTTTTATTTCTATGAAAATGAAGAATTATATAACCATCTCATTTGATAAAAAACGTTTTATAACCTACTTATTGAATTTTGAGTATGCTCTGTCAAGGATGAAATGAAGAGATACCCAACGAAAAAGAAAAGGCAATCCTGACCCATGAAAATGCAAGTACATTGCTTATATACAAAAATAAAAGCCTAATTCTAAAGATGGAGAGAGGAACTATTCTCCAGCAGAGCCACCAGAAAATATCTCTGTGGGAAAAATTATTAACACCACATAACTTTAGAAATTGTTTATTTGGGTAATTGAGTTCATCATTAAGGAAAAAGCATATTATGTGAGAAGATAAACATGTTATCCTATAATGGATTTGATTACTTAAACAAAGAGTCCTTATGTTAATGGGTCTTCTTATTGTTCCAGATATTCTTCCTTGAACTACATCGAGAAGTAGGCAAGGTTTTTTTATATTGGATCATAGTTCCCTATAAGGGAAAGCCCATAGAGTTAATTATATCTTCGGAATGGAGATCTTATCCTAAGAATACTCTCAATTAAAAAAATA
Source organism: Cymbidium sinense (assembly GCA_021442155.1). NCBI lineage: Eukaryota > Viridiplantae > Streptophyta > Magnoliopsida > Asparagales > Orchidaceae > Cymbidium > Cymbidium sinense. Next base: position 107,018,213 of record CM038216.1, read on the forward strand.
GGCTTTTCTTTCTATGTATTTCAAAGTTGGCTCCAAAGGATGTTTAAATTGGAATTTCAAAAGGGAACACTTTAAAGGGGGAAGAGTTCTTTTCAAGGCCACTTAGGATAAAGTTGAAAATCCCAATAGATAATAAGATGCCTAGTATGCATTTCACTATCCTATCATTAGGTTTATATTTTTGAAATTGAATTTATTAAGCTTTGATTTGATCTTTTATTAGAAATTTAGGGCTTAGATTATAGTAGTACAAGACTATAGAAATGCATAAGGTTGAAGACTTATTCTAGAAAGGATGCTTCAAAACCTAAGTATACAAATGCTTTTGACACAAGTCAGAGGCTCAACCTAGTTCAACTTTTGAGAATTATTAGTTCTCTCTCTCACTTGAGGAAAGGAACTTATCCCTGACTTTTCTGGACTTATCATTTACCTGGAAGGGCTGCTAACTAACAACACCTAAGCAAATTTTCAAATTTATACTATTGATCTAATGTATGTAAAATGGTTGGGCTGTAACATTTTAGGAAATAATCTAGAAACTTAAACTCACTCATAAACCCTAGGATCATGTTAGGTATGATATGCACCAAACTAATGCTGTAATTTTTAGCTTTTAAATAGTTTGACTCGTCATTCATTGAAGGCCTTTGGGGTATATAATTTGTCTATAATTAGATGTAGTTATAAATGATTGTGAGCCAAATCTAAATAAGAAGGCACACTTCCCTAAGAAGGTGGTCATCCTCAAAGGTATGATGTCCCTTATGTGTTATAGGTGAAGCACCCAATTCGAGGATTTTAAATAATATGCTAGCATGGTTTGTCAAAGCTAATTATTTAAAGTTGCTTTTAAGTTGCCCCTGAGGCTTTAATTTATGCATGAAGTTTTAAATTTTTTATTTTTTTAAAGTAATTTAGATTTAATTTGGGTAGAAAATTTACTTTTTCTAAGTGCCTAATGTTTCAGGCATTCATCACATAAGCATAGCACAAAAAACACCTAGAAAAGCAAAATTTCTATTGCACACCCAAAATAAATCAAGACAATTTAAATTAATAAGAACAGGCTATTGCGATGAGGTACCACTGTACACCATAAAAGAAAGAAGAAAATGGGAAGCCGAGCTCTACCTTTATACTGCCTGACATAAGACTAAAAGTTTAGATCTATGGTCTTTCTCAAGGGTCATCTCCTTTTTCAGGGACCTCAAGGCTTCATAGGGAACCATTCCTAGTAGTGTCAGCTCTTGCTCTATCTAAACCCCATAGATCCAAACTTAATTCTAAGCTCAAATTAAATTTAAAATTCTAATATAAATTCTTAAATCCTGTAAAATAGATTTTAGGAAATACACACAGCACACCAGTAGTGATATGTACAAATATACAGGATTAGCATTAGTTACTTTCCGAGCCCACCTATTATATTGGACTATGCTTTGGGACCTATGATACTTGCAAACAAACAATATTTATATATATTTCTTATTATTATGGCAATCCCTTTTAACATAACCCCCTATAGAAAGTAGTGTTAAACTAAAAAAGATATCCTACCATCAAGACTAGCGGGTAAACAATCCTAGCCATCTAGTCTAAAATAATGCACCACATAATAATAAAAAAATTTCATATCACATTATAGAACATCACAGATCAAATTAGCCTAAGTCTAGGGTTGGTGACCTAATAACCTATTATGTGAAGGAGGAGTTTGTATGGTAAGACTTTGCTAGACATTGTATTTTCAAGTTTTAATTTAGGTTTTCAAAGTTTGGTTTAATTTAATTTTGAGATTTTCACTTTTCATAATTTTGCCTCATAGGTACATTTCATTGTTAAACTAGAAGTTTGAGGTATCAAGACCTCTTTCAGACCACTAGCTCTATGACCTCAGGTGTTTGGACTATATACCATATGTTTTCTAAATATGAAAATTTTGTTTTTATTCTTAAAATTTGTTTAATTTACCATTGGGTGGTTTCAATTTAAGTAATTTTGTTGATTTATGATTTCATTTTCATTTTTAATTTCATTTTATGTTGAAATAGAGTTTATGTTTTCAAGAATGAATAATAAAATAAATTCCATTTTGAGTGGAATCCATTCTATTAGACATCGTAATTTCAAATAAAATGAAGTTTTCACCCTAAGGTAATGATTCATTCTAAGGGTCAAGCTAAAGCCTTAGGTGTCTTTAAATTTTTTTGACTTTGATTTAATTTGATTAATAATTTAACTTTATTTGAAAATTAGATTAAGGTTCATTCTTCTTTTCATTTCTTTTGATTTGATTAAAACATTTCATGATTGGGTCTATACTTAATTTATTTATGCTCTTTGATTGAGATTTACTATGTTTCCTTGAATTTTAATTAAGAATTTAATGTTCTTATTTTTATTAATTTAGTTTGATTTAGTTTTCATTTATATTTGATGTTGTTTAGTTTATGTTTTATACCATTATTTCATTTTTAATCTTTTTGATTTGGTTCATTATTCATTTGATTTTATTAATTATTATTTATTTGATTATTTAATTTAGATTGATCTTATTTATTCATTAGATGAATGTTTATGTTTATGTTTTTTTATTAATCTTTATTGGCTTAAATGAACTTAATTAACTTTAAGTTAATATCTTACTTAATTTATTTTATTTTGTTTAGTATTATGGATTTGAATAAGTTGATTTGATATATTTCTCTTTTATGTTGTTATATGTTGAATTTAGTTTATTCATGTTTAATTTCATATCCTTTTCTATTTAATTAAATATATAACTGATTTTTATTTGTATATTTAAATTATTTGATTTTTTATTTTTTTTATATATTCATGTTATAAGTTAATCTCAAGTTATTTTTTCATTCATTCATTTATGTTTATTTATGTAAATTGATTCAACTGATCATAATTAATCCTTGAAAAGCTCAATTTCATCATTTACAGAATATTTTTTTCTTATGTGTTCTAAATTATAATTTTAAAATTAAACTTAATGAAACATTGCATTACATGTTAAATTTTACTTTAATTCGTTCTGATGTAATTTTGTTTACTAATCATGATCTAAGAATCCCTAAGGAATTAATTGACTTTAGGCACCCAACTTAAATCTAGGCCATTTCAAACTTTTAGATTGTTTAGGTTTAATTGATTTATTTAAATACTTTTATTTTCATTTGGAATTATATTATTCAATAATAGAAATGAGTTTAAGAAATTCTAATTTTAATGAATTTCATATTTGACCGTAAAGTTCAGAGGCTATATAATGTTTAAATTTCAATTCATAATTCAAATATTATACATTTAATAATCTAGGGTTTAAGATGAAATTCCATATTTTATTATTTTAGTTTTAAACACTTAAGTACATTATTAATTGATTTCTTTAACTTCAAAGACTTAAGAAATTTTTCTCAAGTATTCTGATGTTCATGAAAGTGAGTTAAAATAATTTCATAAATTTCTACAATATTTATTAATTATTTTTATTTAAAATTTTCATTTAAATTAACCTAAGGATTCGAAATTTATTAACTGCTAATCTAGACATCATTTGGCCCTAAAATTTATATAGCAAGTGGGGTTTCTTAATAGTTTGATTAATCTAAAATTTCACTTTAATCTAATGCATAATTTGGGACTAACTAAAATTTTTATTGTTTAATTAAAACTCAAATTAAGCCTAAATTAGGCAAAATTAGTTAGGGTTTTAATTTTTATATATTCCACTCTAGAAGATGTATCCATTAACCATTTATTTGATATTTTTGGATAATTGGTTGATTTATTATGATTTTTGTAGTTCAAGTTCATTAATTAAATTAATTAATTCAATTAGTTGCTTAATTAAGTCATTTTAGTATTTATATGGTTTTAGCGGCTTTTAATGACATATTTACGTTCATTAGGGTTTATTCTCATGGTTCAACCTAATTTTATAGCTTTCCCAAAATTTTCTTACTCAATATTAATCTATTTCATTGAATTAAAGCCAATGGCTTTAAAATTTTGTAATTTAAATTTTATTTGGCAATAAATCATAACAAATTTATCTCTAAGGTGTGTTTTAACTTTAGTTTTAATTCCCCAAAATTTGAAGTCAATTGGATTAATTGTTTGAGTTTAATTTTAGTTTGATTAGTTTCATTTAAACCCAAATTAACTCAAAATTACCCAAAATTAACTGGGGATTTGGGTTTAATGAATTCCTCTCATTAAGTTGAATCCATAGAGCCCTTATTTTCATTTATGGTTGACTATTTTATTTCTATGATTTTTTGAAGTTATGATGATTTTTTGATAATTTTTAAATTCAAAAAATTGGATTTTATGGTTTTAAATGGTCGGTGTCATGTGCCGCTTACATGACTCTATTTCGTATATGGTGTAATGCCATTAGGAAAACAATATTTATTTGTATCCCATGTCAAATGAGGCGACCATGCGGGATGATCTACGATCGTCCGATCTTCGATTAGACAGTCAAGATTAACCTCACAATTCCTATAGGATATAAATCATACTATGCGACTAAATCAAAACTATCTGTTCCTAACAAAAGGATTGAACAACGGAGATTATATCTCTTTTAATGATGGCGAAAGTTGAAGGCCATCCGTCGAATCACAGTAATTTTCAAGGATTTAGCAAATAAAATCACTTGATTTCAGTTGCAAATCCATCAAATACTCAAATGGAATGCAATTATATGCCTTGCTCTCACTTTAGATCAAGTTCATTTTGAAAAGGACCAAAATGAAATGCTTAAAGGGTCGGTTTGATTCCATACCTCATCGATAGTGATCTCCGATGGTGGGGATGATTCAAAAAGCTTCGTGGGAACTTGATGATGCTTTAGGAAGGATGAGTTGGATCTCCTCCTCGTGGATCGGCCTATGGACCAAGCTACATCCATTTTCCAACAGCTTTAGTCAAACTCTGACTTACCGATAATATAGGCAAAAAGATGCATTTTCCTTCGTTTCACTTGAGGAATGTGATGGAAGACTCAAACTTGCTTGGTTAAAAGTATCTCTTGATTTTACACTCTAGGTCGAGAGAGGTACGTTTAATGGGCAGCCCACCATGGCTGGTCAAGGTGATTTCCACCCTTGGAGGTTAGCTCCAAGGGGTGGTCAATTGATTAGGCATAGTCCAAGAAAGATAGGATGAGGAGTGGTGGTGAAGGAATGGATTGGGTTCTTCTTCTCCATGGAATATTCCTTTGCTTGGGTGGACTTGAGCTCATTTGTTTTTCTTATTCTTGGCTACCATTCACTTAAACACATCTTAGGATGACTTTAGATGTGTTTCAAAGTGATTAGCCTAGGTTCACGTTCAAACATTTTGAATTACACCACTTTAGGCATTTTTCCCTCTTAACTTGCAATACCTTCTTCCATTTGATCATTTAATCATTTATGATGTCCCCAATGAATGGGCATCATGGAATTTGGAGTTGTTTGCTTGGTTACTTCAACACTTAACCCACTATGGATCAAATGGATTTGGTTAAATCCAATTAAGTCGAATGGCCTTCTTGACTCAATCATAATGTACTTAGCTTTCAATTGTATTAATCCAAGTATTTGGAATGATTTAATTTAATTAAAATTCATTTTTTTTGGGTTTAAAACCCACTTTGACCTAATTTGGTCTTAATGAGTTAAGATTGATCTAATTAGATCAAATGATCATATTAGTCAAATTAATAGCAATCATTGGTTAATTTATATTTAATAATGATTTTTAAATTATTTTAGATAATTAATTTGGGTTGATTTTAATTTAAATTGGATTTGAATTCAATAAGGTCCATTTAGGCCCATTTAGATCAAATGGTCTAATTAACCTTATTAAAACCTTATTGGATTTAGATTCATTTGGTTTATGTTTAAACATATTTATTTTATTATTTGAAACTTTTTAATGGATTTAGTTTTGTCAAATTATGGTGGGTTAACCTTTTACTAAGTGGGACCCACATAAGTCAACCCTATGTTCAATGGTTGACTTTCATTTGGATTTGACTCCATTCATATTCATGAAATGAATTTTATTCTTTTATCTTGATATAATTTAAATACATTTTGATTTTATCTAAATTTCTTTAGGTTTAAGTGATTTTGTGCTCAAGTAGGGAAATTGGGTTAGCCAATCTAATTACCTTAGCCTAAGGTCAATTAGATTTAATTTTCAATTGGAGTATGTTTGTTTAGCTTTAAGTTGGATTTGGATCCACCTAATCTAGCTAGGATAAGTCAAGCCTTAAGAGAACTTACTATATCACTAAGCATAATGATCTAAGTGCTTAAATTAAGAAACTCCAAATCTAGGAATAGATTTCCTAATTCTTAGTTTTCAAAATGATGTTAACCTCATTCAAAAATGAGGTCAACAGAGCCAAGCCTCCTTGGTTAATTACATCTTAAGAAATGAGGATTTCTCAATAATACCCTTGATAATGTCTTCAAAGATTTCAAATATTGATAACCAAAGAATTAGTAATTATCAAAGATCAAATAAGAAGGATCAAGATACGAAGTGTTCTTAATGGATCCCAAAAGAGAATAAGTATGAAGCACTCATGATAATAAGAAGCCTTGTGAGTGCTTTGATCTATTCTATAGTGAGGCTTTTATATTTTAGAGGTTGAAAATTATATTTATTTGAGCTGGCAGTTCATTAGAATATCAGGATTTTGGGGTCTCTGATAGTGCCGCTTCTTAGGTGTCTAGTGGGGTCCAAAATGAGCTGGCCTCTTCAGATAAGAGCAGAAAAGCAGCATAGCCAGGAAAAGCAGAAAGAAGACATTACATAAGACTGACTTACAAGTAACATTAGCGTTAAAATAAGTAGTGCTTTCTTCTCTTATGATATTTCTAGTTACATAATCTAACTTAAATTGAACTCACCCAAACCCATTTGAACCACAATTAAACTTTGTTGAACCCTAATTGAAATGTAATTGAATCAAATCAATACAAATTGGCCCTTAACCCAAATGAACCCTATAGGGCCAAAATCCAATTCAACTTGATTTAAGTCAAATTGAATCAATCATCTCATAATTATTCCAATCATTTAATTGAACATTCTAATACACTCCAATCAATCCAATTTGTTTAATTGGTCTAATTTACCCAACTTGACCCATTTGGCCTAAAAGGTCCAAATACATAAAAATGCATTCCAACCCAAATTTGATGTAATCAAAGCTACCAATCAAGTCTAAATTCATCATTGAATATGTTTAAACCTTCAATTGATCCTAATTAAATCCAATCAAGTCAATTGACTCACTTGACCTAATATTGGTCTAAAAGGCTAAATCGAGTCAAATCTTAATTCAATCTAAATTGGACCAAATCAATCCATCTAATCAATTCTAAAATGATTGTTGATCATGACCAATCACTCAATTACAACCTCTTGAACCTAGTTGTGTCAATTTGGCCATTTGACCCAATTTGACCTAAAGGACCAAATTGAGCCAAAACCTATTCTAAATCAAATTAGCTTGAACTAATGCCTTCAATTATTCATAAATTAACTATTAAACACTCTCTAACCACCACTTGAAGTCAATTTAATCAACCCAACTAATTGACCTATTTAGCCCAATTTGACCTAAAGGGTCAAATTGATCCAAAATCCATTCTAAATCAAAGACTCCAATCACTTTTAAGTGATCAATCAAACATAACTAAATCTCCCATTCAATCGAATTTGGTCAATTTATTTGAATTACTCAACTTAGCCCATTTCACCCATATGAGTCAAATCTAAATCTAATCAAATAGCTTCCAAATCATCATTTGAACTTAACTCAATATCCCTCTTGACCTAATCAAACCCAAATTGACCTATATGAGTCAAATTGAGCCAAACCCAACCAAACTTGGAATGACTCACCCTTAGACCCCCCTTGACCTATCTAAGTGGACCCAACCCATAATGAATCTAGTTTAGCCCAAATTAAGTGAACTAAGGGTTCCAAATAGGATAAAATCCCCATTTTGAAGGTCTACCAACTATTTTTGGCCATGATAACCCCCTTTAACAGTCCTTGAGAATAGACCCACTAATCTAACTTGACCCAAAGTTGTTGGGCTCATCCATTGACTAAGGTAAGGTCTCTCTCACCTTAGCCAACCCTTAGTTTAGTCCCCATGGACTGTCCACTTCATGGCAAGCCACCAAACCTCACTAGCCATTAGGGGACCTCCACCTCTCCAGTCCCATGTCATATCTTGCCACCCATACTTGCTAGTTGGCTTCCATGGCCTAAGCTAACCATTTTTGTTGGTTCACATAGGGAGGAGGGTATACACCTACTACCCCATTCAAACTCACCACACACCATTCTCACAGCATGAGATCTAGTCACTCAGGTTCCTAGAGCTTCTCATGTACCCTATACTTGATGAGACCAACCACTTCAAACTCGAGCACCCCTTACATCCAACTCCATGAAAGCCTCACCAAATCCAAATTAACTTCACCAACACCTTCCCTTAGCTATGATGTATGAGAACAAATTGATTCCCACTCTATTTGATCAGTGCAATATTAACTTTGATTAAACTCCAGCAAGTGATAGTGGAACATGGTCTTGGGAGCATTCGGTGATGAGGCAAGGGAGGATCTTCTCAGTACCTCTTCAAGTTGAAGCTACCTCGATTGATGGACTGTCAATCTTTAGCTCTGGTGAGGTAATCATCTCAAATTGTAGCCATGGTCAATTCAGTGTTGGTCTTTTATGAAAGTAATATGCATTTGGCATAAATCCAACCATTAGATCCACTAAAAACCATCCTTTGATCAATTTGGAATCAATTCTGGCATTAAACGAGCTCTAGCGAGTTTGGATTGAGCGTTAAGAGATGAATGGTTCATCTCTAATCAGATGTCAATGATGCATCACCCATCATCCATTCTGCATGATTAGAATGCGTGGCCATAATTAATCATATTAAATTTTTTGATTTAAATCCTTTTAATCCAAAGGACTAATCTTAGCCATTTGATCTATGATCAAACAAATGAAGATAAAGCAAGTCTGTCACAGTTGAGCTAGCAACAACGTAGGGCATTTTAAGTAACCAATCCATGACACCATGTGGAAATCGCTAGCATGTCACAATTGATGTGGTGCCAACTATGCAAATAAATTAATTAGAGTTAAAAATTAATTAAATTGGCCAGAAAGTTAAAAAATCATAATTAAATGTAGAAAAATCTAAAATTTGCAAATAAACCTATTTTGGAAAGTGTAAATAGAGGAGAATCTAGAAAAAAAATAAAAATCTTAATTTTTGTTAAAAGAATAGTGATTAATTAGGGTTTTAAGCTTTACTTAATTATTATGATTAAGCCTTAATTACTTGACTGATTTTATTGATATATGGTGTGATTTTTCTATGGTATGACCCCTACTTCCCATAAGGTCATTTTATACATTTAATAAAGAATAAAATTGGAAAATTTTATTAAATTAATTTTGGGAGCTTAATTATGTGTTTAAATAGTAAGGGCGATCTAAGGAAATAATTAGGACCTCTGGTCTTGATTATTTCCAAAAGTTGCTCTAAAGAGACTTTTATTTAATTAATTAAATAATTAATTATCCTAGAGCCTAGAAACTTTATAGTAATTAGTGTAGATTTATAAAATTTTTGAAACAATCCCTCATTATGCTTAGCTAACAAAAAGGTTTCCAATGAAATCTAAATCTCTAATTGGTTTAGGGTATTTTGAGTGTAATTGATGATTTTAAGTTTTTCCCATTTCTTCAATTAACTCCTAATTATAATCCTAATTGCATTAGATCTTTTAGGGCATGTTTATCTCATGTATATGTATCTCCAACAATCTTCTTATAATTTTTATGCTTGTATTTAGGGCTTAATTGAATTTATGGGTTCTTTTGGGCTTAATTAATTAAATAATTGATTACCCTTAATTAATTCATAAAAATCACCTAAATCACTTTTGAAACACTTAATGAACAAAAGTGGATCAAGGGTTAATCTTAATAATTTTCTCTCCTCATTAGGATTAAATAACTTAAATTATAAAATTAATTCTTAATGAACTTGATTAGGCGTAAGTGTGCTTATCTATATGTGATCGACCTTAAGACTTAATGAATTCAAAGAGGTTGTTTGATGATGTTTAATTGCTTTACATCAATCATTTGTAAATTTTTATCCTGTATAATTTTATGCACTCATACTTCCAATAATTAAATAGAAGATTATATTTAATTACATACTTTAGAATAATAGTGTGACTATTATCACTATTAAATCTTAAATTATTTTTCTTAACTAATTATATATATATATATATATATTAGTCCCAAAATATAAATTAATATAAATTAATATAAATAAATGAAATTTAAATTTAAATCTAATATGTATAAGTTAGAATTTTGAACGATATATAATCTAAAAATCCAAGGTCACATGGCTACTAGTCTGAAAGAGGTCTTGATATCTCGTACCTTTGGTACAATAATGACACGTACTTTGAGTTTTATAGTAAAATACATAGTAAGGTTAAATTATTTTTATTTTTATATCAAAGCATCTTAAAATCTTTATAATTTTATCCCTATATCAATATCTATGCATATGTCTATGAATTAATAATTATATAGTCTAGACATCTAGAGAGAGTGAAACTTTAAGTAGTCTTGAAGGTATATCTAATTACCTCACTTCCCTGATTCAACAATGGCATATACTTGTATAAATTCGGTATACTAATGTGTATACATATGTAAAAGGAATAACCAAATTATCTTTTCTACAAAATTCATGCATTATATAATCATATCCTACATTAAATATTAACAAAGAAGATGTATTAACACATTCATGCATTAAAAGTGTGAAATATTCAATTTATATATATATATATATATATATATATATATATATATATATATATATATATATATATATATATATATATATATATATATATATATATATATATATATATATATATATATATATATATATATATATATATATATGATGTGTGTGTGTGTGTGTGTGTGTGTGTGTGTGTTTATGCATTCATTTAATTTAGCTATTTTATTAAATATATCATTTAATTAAATAAATATTAAAGGATGATGAAGCAAGGTTAAGAAGATATCATCAAAATATCTATGATTTGGATTTATTACATTTAAGATGTCATTTATTTAGATAAGATTACTTAAGTCAAATCCAAACACATTCCTTAATAAGAAAACTTATAACACTTCATTAAGATGATTAAAAGTCATAAAATTTATCTTTAGATTCAACTTAAGGTTAGGGATTAAGGTGGAACCTACTTCTCTTCTTTTAAGTCAAATAAAGTCAAATGAAATTAATTCCTAAATTTAAAGTTCATCTCAAATCATTCATCACTTAAAATGTAACCATCCTTTAATAAATAATATGAACAATCATCTTTAGATAATTTCAAATCATTAAAGTCTAACTTTGACATACCAAACCTAGCCAAAGCACACACATCAGAATTCTAAGTCACCAATCCTAGGCTTAAGTTAGGCCAGTGTTATGTTGTGATGTATTGATTTTGCTTATTTTATGGTGTAATATTTTAGAATGTATGTTAGGATTGTATGTGCATAGTTTAGATGTTTGGGTGACATTAGACTAATGATATTTCTATAAGGGATTGTACTTAAGAGGATGTTAAAATAAAAATTATAAATTTGTTGTATGACTAATGACATCAAAATATCTCTTTTTCTTTTTCTAGGTATATGTCAGTACCTGACTGTACCAGCCTTCTTTTATTTTAATAGAATAATGCTTAATCAGTGTGTTTTTATTGATTGTGCAATAAGAATGGCATGTTTTCTTAGGTTTCTTAAAACTTGATAGTTTGTTGTATGGCTTGGACACGATATACTCTTTAGGAAATAAAATTTTCTACTCTAACTAAATAACTTTAACTAAATATTAATAACTCATAACTTCATTCTAAAGCCAAAGATTTTAACCAAAGAAATAAAAGATTTAGTAACCTTTTAATTATATTGATGTATTTTATAACATCATGCATATATATTATTTCTTCCTTGCAAATAAAGGGTATCCATTCTTGCACGATAAAGGATAAAGCTTGACCTATGAGAGTAGTCCCTTGTAGTAGAAGTTACTCCTTCCCATTGATTTAGACTCTAATTGAATTTTATCATGCATGTGGGCATTAGCTTTCCCAAGCTTGAGTCTAAAATGCTAAGTCAAAATTAAAAAAAAATATTAAAATTTTATTGCATTAGTCTAAGACATAATTTGCACACCAACCATGACCTAGTTTCTTAGAGAGTGAGTTTAGGACTCTAGATTCTTTTATAATAAATAATAGCTAGCTATTTTGCATTTAAATATGACTAGGCCACATGGTTTTGAATCATAGGAGGCATTAGTTGGAAGCCACTCCAGGCTATTGTAAGTCCATAAGAGGCAGGATCAATTCACTCTCTCTAGTGAAAGTGAACCAACATATCCCACTTTCCCTGAGTAGAATTTGGTCAAGCTCTTAGCTTGTGCTAGAGCACTCTAGATATAGGTTTAGGGGCTACTAAATTTTTTTTTCTATGAGCATAAGTCTTCACCTCTTTGAAATGTGGTTGCTCCAAAGGCTTCACATGGTACATAAGACATAGTCTTATGATCAATGTTCATCCTAATCCTCCATAATAATCATTCTAAATATTAATTGCAAAATTACATGAAAATGGCAAAAAGTAAATCTAACTAAAACCTGCAAAATAGATATTAGCTAAACAAACCACACAATCCCAAGCATGTATATGAATAAATTGGACTTAGCACCCCACACATGGGTAAGCAAGTCCACCTGGCCTATTTTTGGATTATACTTAGGAGTATAAGCAACATGCACAGCAAATGCATTTATATTTTTATTATAGCACTCCTAAAGCACAATCCCCTATAAAAGATAATGGTTAGACTAAGATCACCCTACCATTCAGTCTACGCACATACACCCTGACATCCAGACTAAAACATCACATCACAAAATAAAATCAAGCATCAAAACATGCACTGCCCTAACATAGGACTATAAATGGTGACTTAGCCTAATGTGTGTGCCATTTAAGGCTTGTGTGGTATGTCTTAGTTAAGCTTTAAGGTTAGAGTTTTCTAAGTGTGATAGGTTCAACTTAGAGGGTGGTTTTATTTAAGTATTTAGTTAACTTAGTTGATTTTATTTTATGATTTGATTTAGTTTGAATGAACCTACACTTAATTACTATGTGTTGTAAAGAGAGAAAAAGAAAAGAGAACTTCTCTTTCCTCCATACCTTAAGTAACTTCTAAGGTAGATTCATTTGCAATTTTTCTTTAGTGAATGTTTTATTATGTGTTTTAAATAGTCCTACATTTAGATTTCCTCTAAATCAACCTATTCAAATAAGAAAGGAATTTTAGGATTAAGTTGAGTGAATTACTATCACAAAACACACAACACTTTATTTCTCCCCAACATGTGTAACATGCACATGGATGAATCCTAAGCATATCTATACATAGAAGTGGAAATGTTAGCACACCTTAATGCTGGATGCTTAGAGATGTTGCTTAAGGACAATTTGGAATGTTTCATGTATGCATGATTTTATTAAGTAAAAAAGAGGGGTTCTTTTATCCATTATTCATATGCACATTTACATGTATGAAAGACATAAGTGAGTATGACTCCATTAGTTTCTACACTAGGGGTGTAAGGTACAAGACCAACTTGGGGCTTCTTAAAGCCTCGCAACCCCGGGATGTCCAGACTAATATACCACTTTTCTTAAATACATGTGCATGTACAAAAAGAAATGAATGGAAAAAAAGAATCATGTAAAAAGTTTATGTTTGTTTATTTTGATTTGGTTATGCAATTTACATGTGTAAATGTGAAGGTCATTCTTAAAGGATAACATTGGAATGAATAGAAATATATTTAAGCAAGTGTTGTGTTCTTTTCAAATGAACTATATAGTTTGCAAATCCTATTCAAAACATTGTTAAAAGAGAAGAGAAGGAAAGTCACATAATGCACATCTTATGTTATACTCACATGCAAGCTTATAAGTAATTATAAGTAGAATATCTTTCATTCGCAATGTTTGATTTATAAGTTTTGAAAATAATTTTGGATTTAGTAGTGATAATAACCATTCATATTCTTACTTTAGGCAAAACATGCAATTTTACATAAAGGAAACATTTTATTTTATTTTTATTTTTCAAAAGGTATGAATGCATGATTTTCATATGACATACACATTTAGCATGCTAGGAAAGAAATAAAGTGATCTAAGCATGTAATTCCATTCATCTTAATTAATTTCTAAAGACAATCCTATGGAATAAGATCATTTAAAGTGAATCAAATTATTTAAAGAGATTTTTAGTTTTGTTTTGAGTTTGATTTGAATTTAAGAAATGTGAAAAAGTTTGCTGGTCCTAACCCATTTCCCATACATATGTGTTATTTTAGTTTAATTTTTCCATTAGATTATTTTTATGTTTTATTTAGGTTAAGTTGTAAATTAAGTTCATTAATTACCCCTTACCTACACCTCTTTAACAAAATTATTCAAACAATGGTGAGCCAACATATGATATGCAACCACATTAAATTTAAATTAGCAATGCTCCATAAGAAAGAAAAGGCCTAATGAAATTGGCTCACAATTATTGATTAATTAAGCTAAGGGGTTTAATTTAGTACTTTCATAACCCTTCCCACACATGTAAGTTGGATTTAATTTACTTAAGCTTACTTAGGTTATTGAACACCTAAGTATCTACCCAAGAAAGGATTGATTAAGTGATTAAGTTTCTGGATTAATTTTTAATTTTGAGTTTGGTTAATTAAGCTATTTAATGAAATGATTAAATCATTAATCAATTTGTAAATTAATTAAGTTTTCATTCAAATGAAATAGACTTAGGGGAAAAGATTTATAAAAGGCATCCTAATCTCATTCCCTAAGTTCATCCACTATTCTAAGGTGGTTAAAAAATTTAATTAATGAATTTATCATCATTTAATAGGTTAATTAATTATTTAATTGATTAAAGGAGTGATTAGAGATGAAACAAGCAATTACCTAAATTAATCCAATAATAAATTTCAAGAAAATCGTGGGAGGTAGAGGTCATCCCACTAATTAACCCTAGGAAATTTAGAATTAATTATTGGAATAATTAAGGAGTAATTAACATAATTATATCTCCAATAAAACTCAAATTAAGAAAATGCCACTATTCAAAATCAATTAAAATTAATTTTATATTATTCCCCTTTGAATTATCTTTAAAATGAAGTTGAGTTTGCATTTTTTGGATTTTTCTACATTTAGTTATGTATTTTTGAAGTTTTTATGACTATTGCTTAATTAAATCTTCTGATTATATAACTAATCCTATCGGCGTCACGTAGATTGCTGATACGGCACATGCTTTCCATGTGGTGCGATGAGATTCGTTATTTAAGTTATCACATAGGCTACACAGTCAACTGACAACACTATGCATTTTCTCCTTTGATCGTCTGATCAAAGATCGGACGGTCAAGATCAAACCTGCAATTTATAAAGGGATTAATCATCTGATCTAGATCATTTAATCATGACCGTCCATCCAAAACATGCGAGATGGACGATCCATGATTCATCCCTACTCTTGCTTGTGAGAGATGGGGGCCGTCCATCCTCCAAGGCTTGATCTGATCTCACTTGAGCTCAGATTGAGTATGGATTCAACCCACACCATCAAGAGGTGTGAGGAAGAACATCCAATGGTCAATTTCACTTGAGATGACACTTCTCTTCACAAAATACCAAATAATTTCTACACTAAGCTCAGTTTTGAAGCATACCTCACCGGAGGCTATCACCGGTGCCCCCAAATGTTGAGGTAGCTTCGTCTAGTGGAGACGAAGCCCTGTTGAAGGTTTGAAGGCTTGAGATCAAATGGATCCTCCTATTAGCCAAGATGAGCTTCAAATGCTTGCAGCTTTGGTCAAACTCCTCCTTCCCGTGGCTTGATTGCCTGGGATTTGATTTGGGTGAGCTCTATTGGGTCCTCTGATGGTGCTTGCAAGAGG
This sequence comes from Cymbidium sinense, assembly GCA_021442155.1. Classification (NCBI taxonomy): domain Eukaryota; kingdom Viridiplantae; phylum Streptophyta; class Magnoliopsida; order Asparagales; family Orchidaceae; genus Cymbidium; species Cymbidium sinense. The sequence goes on from CM038216.1 coordinate 107,034,395, forward strand.
AATTTAACTTTTATGGAGAATTGAATAAGTTGGCACACTCACTCACCTTCCCTATTTTCAGTTTAAGGAAACTGAGAAATGGATAATTTGAATGAACTTGGGAGACCTTGGGAGATCTTGGCAATGCTTCCTCTAGGTTCCTATGGCTCAATCGATAGCAAGTGATGTTGAATGAAGTGTAATTAGGGGGAGTATATCTCCCCCTACAAGGATCAGACAGACGTGAGCCTCCCTTCCATTTTGGATCAATTGGCTTGATTGATTGAGTTTGTTAGGTGGTTAAGGCTGCCATGTGATTCAATTTTGGTAGAGGAGAGGTGGTGTCGAGTTGCATATGTGGAGAATGAGAGTATGGAGGTGATCTATGAGCTTATTTCCAAGTGGAGGGGTTAGTTTTGGCTTTGGGCTGGGTTTGGCTGACCTAAACCCATTAGGTCAAGTGCATCACTCTTATTAGTGTCCATTTAGTCCACTAAGAGTGAGCCAAGTGGCCATGAAAAGGATATGCCCAACTTCCAAGTGGAATTGGCCATAAGTTACCCCTTGACCTTGGGGTAAAATGGTCATTTAGCTTTGATTTCAATTTAGGAAGATTTTGAATAGTTTGAAATTTGGTTGGTCGAAATTTCAATGAATTTGGAGTTGATTTGATATCATTTGGTTCATGTTGACCCATTTAGGTCAAAATGGGTCAACTTGACCAATTGGTCAAATTGGGTCAAACCAAGGGTTGGGTCAAGTTCATATGACCATTTAAAATGTTTTTGTTTCATTAGTTTGGTTCAATTTGATTTGTATTTGGTTTTGGTTCATTTGAATTCCTTTAGGTCAAATGGGTCAAGTTGACCAATTTGACCCATTTGACCTATTTAGGTTAGGTCATGGGTTAGTTTAAGTTTGGTTGGTCATTTGAAATATTTTGGTAGCTTTGGTTTCAATGAATTTCGGTTTGGTATGATTTTGGCTTGATTTGACCTTTTAGGTCAAGTTGGGTTCATGGTCAATTAGGCTAGGTTGGGTTTAGTTGGCCAATTGAGGCTTTTGTCAAGTTCAACAAGTGATTTAGAATGAACTTGACCCATTGGTTTCAATCAATTTGGCTTAGATCAAGATTTGACACATTTTGACTTTTTAGGTCAAGTTGAGTCAACTTGGGTTAAGTGACCAATTAGGCTAGGTTAGGCTCAAATGATGGCTTGGTTAAGTTCAAACAATGATTTAGAATGGGTCTAGATCAATGGTTTCAATCAATTTGGCCTATGGTGGATTTTAGCTAGTTTAGTTTCACTTAGGTCAAATGTTGATTTGGTCAAAGGCTAAGTTTGACTTGATGTGACCCAATTTGAGTGATTGATCATCTTATGATGATTGTTACTCACAACCTGAGACTTAAATGGGCTTAGTTCAATCCAATTTGGGTAGGATTAGAATTTGGCTCAAAAAGGTACTTTAGGTCACTTTGGGTAAAGTGAGCCTAAGTAGGTAAATTGACTAAGTAGGTCAATTGACTTGATCAAGGCTTGATCCAAGTTTGATTGAACTCACATATGGACTTATGGTTGAAATATAAATCCATTTGCAAGTGATTTGAAGTCAAATGGGCTTTGATTCATTTGATAATTTCAATTTCAAAGGATGAACATGGGTTTGAATTGGGTTTGATATTTGAATTTAGTTTTGGTTTGATGATTGAAGTTTATGTTTATATTTGGTTTCATGATTGAAGGATTGATTGAGTCATGAAGAAAATCTAAGGATTTGAATTGATTTGAGGTTGATTTGGTCAAGTTCAAGAATTTAACTTGAATGGGTTTAGGTTGGATTTTGGTTAGATTTTTGAGTTTTGAATTTAGTTTTGGGTATTTGAAATTATATTTCATTTATATTTGTGAATATAAATGAGAATATAAATGGGTTGTGAGAAAATCTCTTGAATTTGGAGTGCTTTGGATTTGATTTGAGCTAAGTCCATAAGATGGAATCAAAGTGACTTAGGAAGGATTTTTGAATTTGGAATTCAATCATGGTTTCAATCATTTGGAATTGATTCATGATTTGAGAAAATCTATTGGAATTGATTTAAGATTTGAGAAAATCAATTAAGTTGGAATTGATTTGAGATTTGATTTGGAATTGGTTTGAGTTTGAAGTTGATTTGGATTTAAGAAAATCAATTAAGTTGGAATTGATTTGAGTTTGAAGTTGGTTTGAATTTGAGAAAATCAATTAAGTTGGAATTGATTTGAGTTTTAAGTTGGTTTGAATTTAGAGTTTTACTTGAAAGAAGGAAGTAGGGATTTGGTTCAAGCTATAGGGTAGGCAAGTTTTCCTAGCACCCCTAAGCCATGACCTATTCCTATGGCTAGCTCTTCTAAGTCTCTAGGGTTAGGTTGAGTGTTCACCTAATCACTAGAAGTGTCTTAAGACTAAGGAACTCTTAGTGCCTAAGAGAAGTCCTATGTCTAAGATGGAGAGGTTGAGAGCTCATCCTAAAAATGAGGTCAGCAGACTCTTACAGAAATTAAGAGCTCCTTAATCTTAAGACACTTCTAGTGATTAGGTGAACACTTAACTTAAGCCAAGAGACTTAGAAGGGTAAGTCATGCTATGGCTTAAGAACTTAGGGAGACTTACCTACCCTATAGCTTAAACCCAATCCATGTTCTCCTTCTCAAATTAAACCCCAATTTCTAATCAAATTTTAAAAACCTACAATCAATCTCAACCTCAAATCCAAGCTCCAAATCCCTTCTAAGGCATGTGATCCACTTTCATAAGCTTAGACAAAATCCCATTTAAATCAAGTCAAAATCAATTGATTTTCTCATAAACCAATTATATAATCAATCATCTTCATAAATATAAATGAAATCCACTTTTCTATGATAGAAATTAAATCAAACTAAACCAAATTCTTCTCTAAGGCCTCTGGACCTACCTTCATGTGCTTAGCCAAATTTGCCTTTAAATCACTTCAAATCCAATTGATTTTTTTTATAAATCAATTAAATATTCAATTATATTTTCAAATATAAATAAAATATACTTTCAAATAGCCAAAACCAAATTCAAAATCAAAACCAAATCTCAACCCTTTAAGATAATTCCTTGGACTTAACTAAAACCCATCTAAATCAAGCCAAAATCAATGTATTTTCTCTTGAATAAATCATTTCTTAAATCACCTATCCAAATATAAATAAAATCTACAATCATCAGGACAAATTAAAATCAACTCAAGCTAAACCCAACTTAGCCCATTTGACATGAAAATTCCAAATGAGCCAAAACCTATTGAAAGACAAATTGATTGTAGTTGAATTTATATTTCAATCCTAAGCTCATATATAAATTTAACTAAACCTTAATCAAACCGAAGCCAAGCCAATTGGCCCATTTAGATTCACTTGACCCAAAGGGACCTAAAGAACCCATTTGAACTAAGTTCTAATCCAACCCAAATTGGATTGAACCACGCCTATCAAAACCTCATACCATGATCATTGATCACCTTAGGATGATCAATTGCCTTAAATTAGGTTAAACCAAGTCAACTTGGTCATTTGACCAAGTCAACCCTTAACCCATATGAATTTAAACTAGCCAAAACCTACCATACACCAAATTAATTAAAACCACAACTTCATTCCAACCCATGATTAATGATTGAATATGACTTGATCATCAATTGAGCCAAACCATACCCAATTGGCCATTTGACCCAAGTTGACCCAAATTGACCTAAAAGGTCAAAATAGGTCAAATAATGATACAACCCAAATTGATTGCAACTAATGGCTCAAGTTCATTACAAATCAATCATTGAACTAGATCAAAACCATATTTGACTCCAATTTGGCCAATTGAACCCAATTGACCAACTTAGCCTAAATTGACCAAAAGGGTCAAATTGGCATAAATCCAAATTAAATCAAATTCAATTCAAACCAAAGCTAATTTGTCCTTTTTGGTCAAATTGGTCAACTTGACCCATTTGACCCATTTGACCCATTTGACTCATTTAATTCCAAATGAGACAAAATCAAAACTAGGCCAAATTGATTAAAACCACTTGAAGAAAAACTCTTCAAATCATCATTTGAACCTAACCCAAGCCTTGGTTTGACCCAATTTCACCAATTATTCAACCTCACCCAACATGACCCAAAATGACTCATATGACCCAAATTAAGCCAAATCCTTTGAAACCAACCCATAACACCTTGGGAACTGATCTAACCCGACCCAAACTCACTTAGGATCAGCCCAAAATTAGCTCAAACCTAATTAGAACCAAACCCAAGCCAATCTCTCTAGGATATGCCTCCCAAGATGGGACTTTGCCAAAATTGATAAAGTTCACTTCTCCTTTTCCCTTGGCTGCCATCAAACACCCAATTTGGGGTCTAACCTAGCAACCAAGCCCACCTTAAGTGGGCTAGGCTTGCCATAGACCAAAGGGAGGTGAGTTAACTCACCTCCCTTATAAGCCGATAACCCCATGGACAAAGACCACCCCACCTATGCCTTGGGCCACCTCCCAAGCCTTTTTATACTCAAGTCGTGCCATGTAGAGGTGATGAAGATAACTCTAGGGCCCTAACATTGGTTGACCGACCAAAGCATTTGAGGCAATCCCATCCATCCATTATTGACCTCACTTTTGGAGTGAGCTCTTAACCTCCTCTTCTTAGACTTTGGACTCTTCTAGACACTAAGAACTCCTTAGTCATAAGATACTTCTAGTGATTAGGTGAACAGCTAACCTAAGCCTAGAGACTTAGAAGCGTTAATCATAAGATTAGGCTATGTCTTAAGGTTTAAAGAAATTACCTATCCCAAAGCTTGAACCCAATCTAGATACACTTTCTAAAATCAAACCTAGACCCAATTCTCAAACCAAATCTCAAATTCAAATTCCAAATCTAACTTCAAAATTTGACTCCAAATGATTGAAACCCAAAATCAAATTCAAATCCTAAAACCCCTTCCTTAGCCATATGAACCACATTCATAAGCTTAGCCAAAAATCTCCTTAAAGGAAATCAAACTCAACTGGTCTCTTTATAAATCAATTATTCCTTCATTTACATTCACAAATGTAAATGAAATCCAAATTCAAATGACCAAAATTATATCAAAAATCAAATCCAAACTCAATCTAAACCCTTTAAGACAATTCTTTGGACTTAGCCAAATTTTATCCATATCTCAAAACTAATGAATTTTCTTTTAAATCAATCATTCATTCAATTATCTACCCAAATATAAATGAAACCTACAATCATCAAATCAAATCGAAACTAACTCAAGTCAAACCCAATCTAGCCCTTTTGACTTGAAAATTTCAAATGAGCCAAACTCCCTTACACTCCAAATTGATTTTCGTTAAATTTACATTCCAATCTAGTGCTCATATAAGTTCAACTAAACTCAAATTAAACCAAAATCAAACCAATTGACCTACTTAGGTCCACTTGACCTAAAGTGACCTAAAGGACCCATTTGAGGAAACTTTTAATCCAACTCAAATTGGATTGAATGAAGCTCACCAAAAATCTTCCACCATGATTTTTGATCATCCTAGGATGATCAATTGCAATCAATTGGGCCAAACCAAGCCCAATTGGTCATTTGATCCAAATTGACCCAAATTGGCCTAAAGGACCAAATCGGGTCAAGTCATGATCTAACCCAAATTGATTGCAACCAATGGCTCGTGTTCATTCCAAATTGATTATTGAACTTGACCAAAGCATAATTAAACCCAATTTGATCAATCGAGCCCAATTGGTCAACTTGACCCAATCTAGCCCAAATTAGCCTAAAGGGTCAATTTGGCCTAAATTCAAATTTAATCCAAATTAATTCAAACCAAAGACCATATTCATCTTCAATTATCCAATTGAACATGAATCAACTCATAACCCAAGCTAATTTGCCCAATTTTGGTCAAATGGTCCAATTTGACCCAAAATGACCTATATGACCCAAATTGGGTCAAATCCCTTGAAACTAAGCCAAAACCCATTGGGGGTTGATCAAATCCGACAAAAACCCATTTGGGATCAGCCCAAAATCAACATAACTCATTTTAATCCCTCATAGATCCTCCCCCACATAAGATTCCACCCAACCTCATTTAATGCCCCCCATCACATGCACTTAACTCCTCCCCAGCATTTGCATTGATTAAATCTGATCATATGGCAGCAAGAGAGGACTTTGGACAATCAATTTATCATCCACCCCAAGCAAGATGGCAATCAATTTGGAGCAAAAAAAATTCAAAAAAATATTGAATTTTCGGCCATTATAAAAGGAGGGGGAGATGAGGCTTTAGATCTCTTCCTCCCACCACCATTTAGCCCCCAAAAGCTTCCCAAAAGCAAAAAGGAACCCATCTGCCACCTCTTTGAACAATTTTTTAGCTCAAAAATACAAATAATTGCTCTTTCGGTGAGGCGACTGTAGACATTGGAGAATATGACATTCCGAAGAGAACCAAAGGCTAAAGATCACTCCAAAGCTTCTTCACATACCTAGGAGTTCATTTGGATCTTCACCGCCACTAGAAACCATCCCTGGCAAGGTAAACTTTGCCAAACCGTAGCCGACCTTAGGATTTTATGCATTTTGTGTTAATTTTCTCACAATTATAGGAATTTTTTCTAGATAATCCAGTATTTTTTACTTTAAATCATCCCAATTAAGAAATAGAATTTTTTCAGTGCAAATCGACGTGAAAATTGGTCCATTTGGATAAGTTTTAGCTTAGAAACCCTTAATTTTTTTTCATAAAATCTTGAAAACACTGTTCATCATCGGTGGTTTATATCCATCGCCCGATCTCGCGGTTTGCGAGATCAGACAGCTTAGATCTCGCATGGATCGCATGATTCGGGCCTTTAGGTCGCTTGATGGGATATGATCATCTGATCATTCAGTTCGCATGATTGGATTGCTAGGATCGCATGATCGAACTGTTAGGATCGTGCGATCTGAGCCTTCAGATCCCCTGATGTGATCTAGACCATTCGATCGCGCGGTTCGCATGATCGAGCGGCTCAGATCGCACACCAATTATGCGATCCTGGCCTCTGGATCACGCGATCTGATCTGTGATCGGATGATCCAGAATGAGCCGTGGGTCATTTTCTCATCCCATCCAAAGGCTGACGTTAGTGCCACACGTATTTCCTTTTTATAAAAAAAAATTAATTTAAATTACCTAAAACTTGAAAAATTCATAAAAAATAAAATACTTAACTAAAAATTGCAAACAAGGGCTTGTTGGATTTATCTTTTTGAGAGAAATTCAACAAATCCAAAATCACTAAAGTTTACTAAGTATTATGAGCTTAATTTGAGTTTTAGTGAAAATCATATTTCATTAATTAAACTAAAAATATAAGTCAGATTAAGTTGAAATTTATAGGGATTGAAACTAAAGATAAAACACACCTACCATAAAAATTCAAGTGAAAAGGACTTCTATATTGGGAGAAAGTAAATTTTGAAGTTCAGATTGTCCATTTTAATAAAAAAAATCAAATAAAAATTCAAAAATTTACAAAAATCTTCAAAATGGCTTAAATCACTTCAATTGACATCTAGAACTCTTTAAAAAAATAATGTGATCTTCTGAATCTTAATGAACCCCAAACAAACACTTAAGATTAGATTTTAATCAATTAAGGAGTTAATTAAAATATAATCTAAAAATAATTTAAATATTAAATCAAAATCAGAAATGAAGTAGCACTTAAGCATTCGTTAATCAAATCTCATATCAGAGAAATATCATTCTTGGAAAAAATTAAATTAAATATGATTCAACCTATTTGAGTTAATAAAACTCAATTAAATGATTAAATCTTAAATCAAACTCAAAACCCAACAAATTTAGGAAACTTTAATCATTTGATACTAATCAAATTAAATCAAATAAAATTAAAGTAAACTTAATTAACATATGATTAAATCACATCCATTTGGAATAAGATAATTAATTAACCATTAAACATTTCAACCTAATAACTAAATCGAACATGTTAACGAAATCAAACAAACAAAATAAATGAATCAAATCAAGTAAAACCCTAATCATGAATAATCAAACTTAATTAGTCAAACATCTAATTGATGCAAATTTAATAAATTAATCCATCATCTTAATTAATCAAATTAATTTAAATAAGTTACATTAAAGCTAACTCTAAAATTAAATCAAACCCCTAATTAAATTTAATAATCACACCAAACTAATTAAGTGAATCAAATTAATCATATTAAATCTAAACTTAATCAAACATAATTAAGATGCAATTAAACACTAATCAAAACCTAAATTAAACCTAAATCATTAAGTCAATCTCTAATTAAACAAACCTTTAATTAATGTAATACTTTTAATTGACCCTTAGTCAAACTTAATTAATCAAACATATAATTAAAGCAAACTTAATAAATTAATCCATCATCTTAATAAACCAAATTAACTTTATAAATCAGATTAAAATTAATTCAAATCAAACACTTAATTAATCTAATAATTAATTTAATCACACCTATTAAATAAACTAATTAAGTCAATTAAATTAATCATATTAAACTTAAGCTTGATCAAACATAAAATATAATTAAATGCTAATCAAACCCTAATTTAAACTTAAATCATTAACTCATTAATTACGTCATTAACTCAAATAAATATGAAATCAAATTAAAAATTAAACAAATCTTTATTTTATTTAATAATTAATCATATCACTTAAATAAACTAATTAAGTTAATCATATTAATCATATTAAACATAAGCTTAATCAAACATAAATGCAATTAAATACTAATCAAAACCTAAATTAAACCTAAATCATTCAGTCATTAATTACATCATTAGTCTAAACAAATATGAAGTCAAATTAAAAATTAATTAAACTTTTATAATTAACATAAACACACTTCTTAATTAAACTAATCATATAATCACACTGAACCTAAGCAAACCCATAGACTAATAAAGCTAATCAAATCAAATTAAATCAAATTAAATTAAATTAAGAAAGACTCTCATCAATTTAATATGTAATCAAATCAAATCTCATTCAACCTACTTAAATAAGATAAACTAATCAACTATCCAATGTACGAAATCAAAATACAAACCAAACATTGATGAACATGACAAATAAATGTGATTAAAAATAAAATCCTAATTACAAAGAATCAAACCCAATTAAAATCAAAATAAAATCTTAATTAATTTAATTCGATCAAACTACAACTAAATGAACCACAATCAATTAAAATAAACATAAAGAGTTCGATCACATAACCATAATCAGAAGAAAGGGTTAAATATTAATTTAAAGAATGTTGAATTATCAAGACTTAATTAAATCAACATACATCTAAAATTAATCAACCAAAAAACATATGAACTTAAACAAACTTAAATTTCACTAAATACTAAGGATATTGAATTATGAAGATTTAATTAAATCAAAACATCTAATCTAAAATTAATCAACCAAAAAAACACATGAACTTAAACAAACTTAAATTTCATTAAATACTAAGGATATTGAATTATCAAGATTTTATTAAATCAAAACATCTAATTTAAAATTAATCAACCAGAAAATGCATGAACTTAAACAAACTTACATTTCATTAGATACTAAGGATATTGAATTATCAAGATTTAATTAAATCAAAACATCTAATCTAAAATTAATAAACCACATTAACTTACAAACATATGGATGGGTTAAGATTAGAAAACTTCTTCTTACATTCCTTAAGTAAAATTGAATATGAAATTAAAAATGGCATTAAGGAAGCTTTGGTTTATTTTAAATAATTTTATTTGGTATGCTTGTCCTTAGAAATTAATTGGATTGAATGTATTGCATGCTTGTATTTGATTATTCCTTTCCAACCATGCTACATATTGTATGTTATTTGATTCCATGCATCCATCCCTTTTCATAAATTAATTAAATCAAATGGTTTCCCTTTATGTAAGCTTGCATGAGTTGATTTAATTTAATATATGTGTGGCTTTTTTCACTACTAAATCCAAATATACTTTTTAAAAGCTTATAAATAATGGTAACATGTGTTGTGATGTTATGAATACATAGGAGGTGTATGTGATCATACCTTAAGTGTATGAAGTGAAGTCACTTTGCTTTATTCATATGTTAATTTACATAAGTATGAATGTAATGGGTATATAGTTTGGATATCCTAGGAATACGAGGCTTTAAGTAGCCCTAAAGAGATCATTTGATTACCTCACTTCCCTGGTTAACAATGACATGTACTCATTTGATTTCATCCTTATGTATCTTTAACATAAGAATTTAGGTAGAGCTTTAATTCATATACCTAATTAATTCAATTAAAGAAATACAATCTTTGAATGATTTTCATCTTCTTAATTATAAATACATGTGTATGTATTCAAGAAAAATGGATATATAGTTTGGACACCCTGAGAATACGGGCTTTAAGTAGCCCCATGGAGGTCATTTGATTACCTCACTTCCTTGGTTAACAAAGGCACGTACTTGTTTATGTCTTTTATACATATATGTGTGCATTTGATTTGGGGATGATAATTCCCTTTCCTTGTTAAAAATACATGCATTCATAATTGATTAGTCATTAGATACATTAATCATATGATTTGGAGCATGCTTTCTCATATTCATATTTACAAATTAATATATGTTTGAATGAAAATGGGTATATAGTTTGGACATCCCGGGAATACGAGGCTTTAAGTAGCCCCAAGGAGGTCATTTTATTATCTCACTTCCCTTGTTAACAATGACACATACCTATTTAATCTCATCCCAATGTACTTTTGTATAAGAATTTAGATAGAGCTTTAAACTAATATGGTTAAATAATTCAATCACATAAAAGAGTATAAACTCTACATACACATACATACATTCATCATTTGAGTGTGCTATATGTATAGATACACTTAGGATTATATCATATGCATGATATTCGTGTTGGAAAGGAATGATGTGATATGTGTCATATGTTTGTAATTCAATTCAATTGAGCTTAAGATGCCTTTCATATTAAATAAGATCATTAAAAATTAACCTTAACTTAGGATTAATTAAATCATTTAATAAACCATTCACTAAAGAGAACTAAATCAAATTAACATGCTTTAGAAAGTGGCTTAAGGTAGGGATAAAAGAGGGCAATCCTCTTTTATTCTCTTTATAACACTTAGTTGTTAAGCGTAATCATATGAAATGAAAGAAAACATAAATTAAAATTCTTAAATTAATTAAATAACTTCAAGTGAAATCATCCCTTATGTTAAATTGAAGTCTTCAACACTTAGAAAATCAGAATACTAATACTTAGTTAAGACATACTACACAAACCTCAACACACACATTAGAACTAAGTCACCACTTCTAGCTTTATGTTAGGATGGTGCATGGTGTGATGTATGTTTCATTTTGTGATGTTTTATTTTAAACTGGTTGTTAGGGTGTATATTTCGTAGACTAGTTGTTAGGCCGATATTAGCTTAATCATATTTTCTGCAGAAGATTGTGCTTAAGGGGTGCTTAAAATAAATATAAATGCTCTCTTTTGCAGGTTTGCTTAAACCCCTAAGCATGATCCAAGTTAAGATAGGTGGGCTTGATTACCCATGTGCAAGGTGCTAAGTCCAAATTAGAAATATAACTGCTTGAGTTGTATGTATATTTAACTAACATTTATTTTATTGGTGTAGTTAGATTTACTTGTTTTTATCTTTAATATAACTTTTCATTAGAAATTAGAATTAATGTAATGGGGGTTAAGGATGACCATTGGCTAGAGGGATTTGTCCTAGGAGGCCATGTGATGCCTTTAAGTGGAGTAAATCAAATCAAATGGACATATGAAGATGAAGACATGAAGCATGAAGAATGTAGACCCGCCATAACATTCCTTCATTATAATTATAATTATTCTTTTGTAATTCTAGGTTGTATAATGGTGGAGCTCGGCTACCCATCTTTTTCTTTCGGGTTATACGGTGACACCCAACCCCACCGGCCTGTTATTATTTTGCATTAATTTTATAAAATTGATTGATGTTATGTTTAAAATTGAGCATTAGAAATATCATGATTTTCTTAGTTTCCTATATGTTTGATGCCTCAATGTGTGGCCTGGATCTGATTAGGCCCTTGGGGTAAAAATAAAATTTCTACCTTAACTAGTCACTCATAATTAAAATCTAAATAACTCATAACCTCATAATAGAAGCCTAGGATGTAAAATCAAGAAAATTAAATTATTTAGCAACCCCTTAGCTGAATGTTGTATGTTTCACATCATGCATGCATATTGAATCACTTTTGTAAAATGAGGGCCTCCATCCTTACATGCACAGAGACTACTTGACCTGTGAGAGTAACCCCTACTGATGGAGCTTCATCCTCCTCTCTTTAGCCCATAACTTATGCATTTAGGCATACGAAAAAACCCTTATGCCTTTGTCTAAATGAAGTGCCAAAAATGAAATTAAAATTTGAAAGTATTTTGCATTAGGTTAAGCCATTATTCATACCACTCATGCTCTCTTAAGGAGTGGGTTTAAGGACTTAGTTTCTATCTAATTAATAATTGTTTAACTATCTTGTAATTTCATAAGACCAGACTACATGGTTTTAAAATCATAGGAGGAGTTAGCTGGTGACCACTCTAGGTGGTTATAAGCCCAGCCGTCGGGTGGTTTATTATCTCTTGTGGGGGTAAACCTCATGCCCATCTTTGTTTAGATTTAGGTCATGCTTTAGCTTATGCTAAAGTTCCCAAGATTTAGGATCCAAGGTAGCTATTTTCTTTGGGCTATAAGCATTAATTCTTACCTCTTAGGCATTTCCACAACCTTATATTGGTGGATCATACACCCTAGTAATCTAATAAAATTCAACTATAACAATCAAATCTCTTTAACTTCAAATATATAAAACTAGACTATATGATAGATTGGAATGCTCACTAGTTTTTTAGTATCATGAGTATTTCCTAATTCATCCCTTTGAATTCCAAAAATAAGTCTTCTCCTTGAACTTTTCCAATTGATTTTCCAGAATAGCCAATACTTTGATAGCCTAGACTTGAAATCTTTGGAGATCCAAATTGTCTACTTTAATCGAGACTATTCTTAAGGAATTCACCTTTATTAAGATGTAATTAACTATAGGGGCTTGCCCCCATAGGGAATTTTAGAACCTGGTTTAATATAAACCCTACTTTATTCATCCATATAAAGCAGGATAAAAATCTCTCGTATATTCGAAGACCCATCATGCCATAGGAGTCCTTATTAAGTGATTAGATACATTGAAGTGTGATGTCTCTATCTTTTGAGATAGTATATCATACCTCAATATCATACTTGATCACTTTAATAAGTATCCCCTACAATCTGCATAGTGACCTGCCATATACATCTAAAAATAAACACAACAGGGCATATCTATTGGGGATATAAGCTTGAATCCATTAGGGATCAAGATTGGATCTCATGGATGTAATTTATGTAAATGCAGTACATATCTGCTAGAGATATGGGAAAATTTGAAATAAAATTTCCATTGAAGATAACTATTTTCAAACATAATGTTATGGATAATATTTATTTAGGTAGAGCTCATTGATTGGAAGCATCAGACGCACTCCCTTATGATTTATTAGTTGATATAATCCTCCCTGGTAGGCTTTCTCTATGGAAAAAGGGTCTTCCCAAGTGGGTTCAAAGTTGTCTCCCATCTTGCGGCGGACAATAATAAGTTTACTTAGAACTAAAGCAAGCTCTCATACTTAAAAAGTTCTAGGATAGACCAATTTATTGTGAGCTTGAATCATTTTGGCTTTGTACAACTCAATGTTTTGGCATGCTCGTAGGCATCTCTCCTCCAAACCTTTGAGTTCTTCTAATCGCTACTTGGCGTGTTGTGATCTTGCTACCCACAACTATCCTTAGTGATAGAAGTTGCACTTTTAGCAGTAGAACAACTTTGGACCCATACACTAAGAAGAAAGGGGTAGACTGAGTTGGAGTTCTATAGGTAGTACGGTAAGCCCACAAAGCTTTAACTAACTGCTCATACCACTATCATTTGTTATCGTCGAGCATTTTCTTGAGTATTTGGTTGAGAGTTTTGTTGAAGGCTTTTGCTAAGCCATTTTTTATCAGATAGTAGATGGTAGAGTATCTCCAATCTATGTTGTGTCTTTGGGCAAAGTTGTTGATCTTGGTGCTCTTGAATGCAGTACCATTATCGGATATAATTTGGTGAGGCACCCTGAATCTATATACGATATGGTTCCTGAAGAATTGGAGCACATGCTGAGCTGTGGCCTCTCTGAGCAGAATTGCCTCTGCCCATTTGGAAAAGTAATTGACAATAGTAAGGATAAATCGATGACCCTTACAAGAAGGAGGATTAATTGAACCCACTATGTCAGTACCCCAACACTCGAATGCCCATGAGACCAATGTTGAATGCATGATGTTGGGTGGTTGGTGTAGGACCACATTGTGTAAATGACATTTATGGCATCGCTTAGCCACATGTATGCAATATATGATCATCGATGGTCAGTAGTATCCAAGTCTCTTGATCTTGACTTTCATCTTCGGACTAGATTGGTGAGCTTCACATAATCCTGAGTGCACCTTGGTCATAATCTTACTAGCTTTGTGCTTGTCTAAACACCATAATAATATATGATTGAAGGACTACCAATATAAGACTCCATCCAACAGGGCGTAGGAAAGTGCCCTTTGCTTCATTTGATGAGCTTGTGACTTCCCTTGAGGTAGTTTTCTTTTATTTAGGAAATTCATGAATGGTTTCCTCCAATCCAACTCCTCATCTTTCTTGGCAATGGCAACCTCTCCTTCAAGAAAGTACTTTTTGATGAGTTCAATATCAATAAGAGGTAGGACATGCCTATTTTGGACCTCTATTTATATGGACTCATCTTCCGGACATGCCAACTCTTTGGAAAGCTTGGCTAAAGAATATGTTATGACATTTTTTCCTCGAGGAACCTTGTAGATGGTAACCTCTGGATTTGGGAAAAAAACTTCATTGTATACTTGTGGTAGTGATGGAGCCTAGGCTTTAGACCTTTGTGGGACCCAGCATTTTGGTTGACCACTAATTGGTAATCCCTAAAGATGTTGATATTATGGATGCTTAGCGAGATGGCTAACTCCAGACTGGCAATTAGAGCCTTATATTCAACTTCATTGTTGGTGCATGGATTGGATAGATGATATGAGAATCTCATCATATCACAGTATATAGTTAGGAGAACTATCTCTACCCCTACCTTTCCTAGAAGAGTAGATTATGGTTCTTCTCCTCTTTGAGAGGAAGCCGTACCATCAAAGTATATTTCCCAATGGTGAATGCTAGTGTCCCCTAAGTTCATGATTTGTTCATCGGGAGGTCATCACTAAGTGAAGAATCAACAAGAAGTGGGTGCGCTGCTAAGAAATTCTCAAGTGCCTATCCTTTTACCACACTGAGGGGTACGAAAGTGATATCAAACTGTGATAGAATCATGGACCAATGTGCCAACTGTCCAGATAGCATCGGCCGTGTCATGAGATATTATAGTGGATAGATTCTAGAGATCAAGTTCAGTTTATGAGAAAGCATCTAATGCCGTAGCTTTTGGGATGCAAAGATTAAAGATAAGCAATGCTTCTTAATGGGTGGATAGTTTACCTCAACAGGGATTAGATGATGGCTGAGGTAGTAGAGCACATTTTCTTTCCCTTCATCATTGGCTTGAGCCAACAAAGTGCCAAGGGAGTTGTCTAATACAGCAGTGTGGAGTATTAAGGGCTTTCCCATGATAGGGGCTGCTAGAACTAGCAGTGCCATTAGGTACTGCTTAACATCTTTGAAGGCATGCTAACACTTATCATCCCACTTAAACTTGATGTTATTTTGATAAGTATTGAGAATGGCAGGCATCTTCCTAATAAGTTGGATATAAAGCATCTTAGATACTCCAACCACCCTTGGAATGATTAGAGTTGAGTTAAACTTTTAGGGGGTGGCATTTCTAGTATCACTTTGATCTTCTCTGGATCATTTTTGATTCCACGGTGTCAGACAACAAACCCAAGGAATTTGAAGTTACTCCAAATGCACACTTCAAGATATTAATTTTGAGGTTAAATTTCCTCAATAATTCAAAAACTACTCTCAAGTCAAAGAGATGGTCTTCCTTTTCTCTACTTTTGATCATGAGATCCTCAAAGTAGCACTCGACTTGATGATGAATGTGTTCATCGAAGATTTGAGTCATGGCCCATTGGTATGTGGCACCGACATTTTGAAGGACAAATGGAATGACCTTATAGCTATAGAATCTGATCAAGGTTCTAAAAGTAGTGTTTATTTCATCTTCTTAGGCTATCTTTATTTGGTTATATCCAAATGAGTCATCCATGAAAGAGAAGACTGCATGAGATGAGGCAATGTACATAATCAGTTTGGGTACCGATAGTGGAAATTTGTCTTCTGTACATGCCTCATTTAGATCATTAAAATCGACACATATGTGAATTTGGTCATTCTACTTCTTAACTAGAATAACACTGGCCAACCAGGTGGGGTATTTTTCCTACTTGATGAAACCAGGATCGATCAATTTCTTGACTTTAGAAATGACCTGTTGTTCAATGTCTAATCACACGCATTTAGGAACTTGCTTAATAGGGTTAGCACTAGGCTCTATTATTAGTTTATGGACCACTATGTCAGTAGCCAATCCAGTCATCTCCTCATAACTCCATACAAACCAGTCCTTAAACTCAATGAGCAGCTCTGGTGTTTATTTTTGAATGTGTGTGTGTGTGGGGGGGGGAAGGGGACACCACATAGATCATAGGGTGTACTTATTGAAGTGATTAGGTATGACATTGAGGTATGTTGTACTATCTCGAAAGATAAAGGAATCACCCTTCAATGGACCTAATCATCTAATAAGGGCTCCTAAGGCATGATGGGTCTTCAAATATACAAGAGATTTTTCCCTTATTTTATATAGAAGAATAAAGTAGGGTTTATATTAAACTAAGTTCTAAAGTTCTCTATGGAGGCAAGCCTCTATAGTTAATTACATCTTAGGAAATTAAATTCTCTAAGAATACTCTCGATTAAAATAGATATTTTTCATCTCCAAATATTTCAAGGTTAAACTATCAAAGTATTGGTTATATTTGGAAAGTAAATTGAGAAATTGTAAGGAGAAGACTTATTTTTGAAAGCCAAAGGAGATGAGTAGGGAATTCTCATGATACCTGGAAGCTTAGTAAGCATTCTAATCTATCCTACAGTTGGGCTTTATATATTTAAAGTTGATAAGAATTATTTTATTTGAGTTGAAATTTCATTAGATTACTGGGGCTTATAATCCAATAACACAAGATTGTGAAAGTGCCTAAGATGTGAGGATTTATGCTTGTAGCCCAAAGGAAACAGCAACCTCGAATCCTAAATCTAGGGAGCTTTAGCATAAACTAAAGTATGACCTAATTCTAAGTGAATATGGGCATAAGGTTTACCTCCACAATAGAGGATAAACCACCCGACTGATGGGATTTCAATCGCCTAGAGTGGCCACCAGCTAACTCTTCTTATGATTCAAATCCATGTCATCCGATCATATGAAATTGAAAAATTGTTGGGCTGTTATCTATTTTAAAAAAAAACTTAAGTCTTTAAACCTACTCCCTAAAAGACTAGAGCATGAGTGGTATGCATAATGACTTACTCTAATGAAAAATAAGTATTTCCAAGTTTTATTTAATTTTTGACGCTTCATTTGGACAAAGGCATTAGGATTTTGATGCCCGGATGCATGATAAAATGGATTATTATCAAAATCAAAAGAGAAATAGGATGAAGCTCTATTAGTAGGGGTTTCTCTCATAGGTCAAGTGGTCTCTATGAGTGTAAGGATGGAGGCCCATATTTTGCAAGAGTGAAATAATATGCATGCATGATGTGAAATATTCCACCATTCAACAAAGGGGTTGCTAATTCTTTTAATTATCTTGTTTAATGTCTAAGCTTTATGATGAAGTTATGAGTTATTTAAATTTAGTTATGACTGATTAGTTGAACAAAAAATTTATTTTTATCATAAAAGCTTACCGTATCCAGGCCACACATTGAAGCATAAATCAAAAGAAACTATGAAAAGGCATGCCATTTATAATGCACAATTTAAACAAATTATCAATCAATTTTATAACTACTACAAAAGAATAAGAGGCCGGTGAGGTAAGGTGCCATCGTACAACTTGAAAAAGAAAAGATGGGTAGCGAAGCTCTACCCTTATACAACCTGAAATTACAAAATAATAATTACAATTTTATTAAATGCTATGGGGGTCTTCATTCTTCATTGTTCATGCCTTCATTTCTTTTCTCCTTGCTTCATTGATTTGGTAGGTTTCAAGGCATCACATGGCACCCCAGGACAAAGCCTTCTGGCCAATGCTCA
This sequence comes from Cymbidium sinense, assembly GCA_021442155.1. Taxonomy (NCBI): domain Eukaryota; kingdom Viridiplantae; phylum Streptophyta; class Magnoliopsida; order Asparagales; family Orchidaceae; genus Cymbidium; species Cymbidium sinense. The sequence continues at coordinate 107,052,977 of CM038216.1, forward strand.
GCATAAACCCCTATAGCACTAATCCTAATTCCTAATACAAAATTACCTTTAAAATAGGAAAATTAAATCTAACTATACCTATAAAATAGAGGTTAGCTAAACATACATACATTCCCAAGTAGTTATATTTATGATTTGGACTTAGCACCCTACACATGGGTAACCAAGCCCACCTGTCCTAACTTGAATTATGCTTAAGGACTAAAGAAACCTACAAAGAGAGCATTGGTATTTATTTCTAAGCACCCCTTAAGCATAACCCCCTGTAGAAAATATGATTAGGCTAACATCAGCCTATCATCTAGTCAACGAAGCATACCATAACATCTAGTCTAAAACATTATATTACAAAATAAAACATACACCATACATACACCATCCTAACTTAGGACTAGAAGTGATGACTTAGTTCTAAGGTGTGTGTTAAGGCTTTGTGTGGTATGTCTTATTAGGCATTAGAGTTATGATTTTATAAGTTTGGAAGGATTTAATTTAGCATAAAAGGTTGGTTTCACATAGCGAGGATTACCTGTGTGGGCACTCCCCTCACCACTATCATCAGGACCATGCAAGCTGTCATTCGTGATATGCCCTCGGACTCTAACATTCCCTCGCTAAAGAGGAATGTAGTTGTAGTCACTTAGCATCAAGATATGCGCGATGGTGGGTGCCGATTATTTTTTGTACTTCCCTAATGAGGGCTAGCACCCACTCATTATCACCTTCCAAAAGGAAGGCTCCCCTAATCCCAGGGATAGTCTCCCCTACTTTCAAGGTCAGGTCTAGCTCTTACTCATCTCGCCCCACTAAGACTCAGAGGAGGAACATAAATTGCATCATTAAGCGGTACCATACATGCATCACCAGGGAGATGGAGGTAGCTACACGGTCAGTTATAGAGGAGTTGCCCTCTTTGAATTCCTCGCTGATTACAATGAACCCATTATATCCTCTCTCCAGGTTTAATAGAGAGGATGCTAGGAGGATCCATATTTCACCTCCACTCACAGTATGATTCCAACCTGTAGTCATTCAGAGTAGAAGGTCGTATGCCAACCTCCATTTTGTTCTACGCCAAGTTGGCGGAGCTTACAGATGTTCTAATTCTGGGGCTCAATTTGACTTGAGAGATCTGTTATCCCTCGTAGTGTGGGGAAACATCTGCGATAAGAGAGGGCCAGAGAGGCCCATACTACAGGTTATATCACTAGCTGAGAGAGGCGAAGGTTTGGTCAACAATCAACAACCTCTGCACTAATTTATTTTTTTGATCGGCACGTTACCCTCGTCGATCACACAGACAATATTCTACTTACAGGGACTACTCATCACATAAGGAGAGCCCCTGTTTCGAGAGAGTTGGTGATGTCTCCACCACACTGCTCTACCCCTTGTCCACCATCGCCCATTTATGTATCAGCATCTCCAATTCCATCCAAGGCCATGTAGGCCACATCAAGGGAGAAGAGGACCCCATTGGTGATCCGGCTACGACCAAGGGATCACATTCCATCTACAACACCTACTATGGTGAGCCCTAGCTCTCCTACTCAACCTTCTGCCCTAGTTGTACTGCGGAAGGAATGACGACCCTGAAGCATAATGGTCATCCCTTCACCATCATCACTGTAGCAGGATTTGGAGATGGCTACAATAGTTACAGACGGAGAGGGTGGCAACCCAATTGCATCCATGATCATAGAACCTCCTAGGAATGCCACCCTGTATAGAGTCAGTGATAGTCAAGAGTGTATCTCTTCTACTTAATACAGCCCTCACAGGGTTGATTCTCTAACAGCAGGGGTGGTTTGGTGCCTCACAGTACATGATGTGGATCCCATCTTTGGTCTATCAAAAGCATTTATGCTAGTTCTGACTGATCATTCTTTAGATGACATAGTAGGTCACTATTTCATGAAAAAGAAGGAAATCCCAGGATATGACTAGTCTCATGAGAAGAAGATCAACTTTAATCCTAATGAAGATGATTTGTTGAGAGACTCAGCAGGGGTTTGCATGGTAGATACCAGGGGATCCCTTCTCAAAGAGTAGTAGGCTATGGAAGGTGATGAGGCTGAGCAGGAAGACACAACCCAATCAGGCCAACACCTTCAATATCAATTAAAATAGAAAGATGAATAAATAAATAGGATGGTGAGGTAGCTTGAGGACTTGTTAGTAGTAATCTCAGTACTTTAAAAACAAGCTCCAGCAGTTCATCCTACTACAGCTGATATTAGTCAGGCATAGTTGGTGCATGTCTTGGACCCAACCAAGACTTTACCTCCATTAGAGCAAGGTAGCACCAACATGTATAGGAAGGTAGTGGAAAGAACCTACATATAGGAGAAAGATATCAAGTTTATGGTTGAGCAGTAGGTGAAGGAAGCATTAGCCCAGGGAGGATCATCAGTTCCAAAGGGCAGACCCTACTCAGAGAAATTTGATGCAATCTAATATCCCAAGGGTTTCATGCCACCTTCCTTCAAGAGTTTTGATGGCAGTGGAAACCTGAGGCAGCACATCTCCCATTTCAGAGCTAGTTATTACAACACTAGTGGTAGTGATGCTTTACTTTTCTATCTCTTCATCAGTAGCCTAGCAGGGATAGCTTTTGATTGGTATGCTGAACTTTCTAATAGTTCAGTAAAGACATTTGTTGAGTTGGAGCAACTCTTTATCAAGAGGTTTGCTGGAGCTCAACAAAGGGTTACTAATGGCGATCTCATTATAGCACAACAACATTCAGGTGAGTCCCTTATTGACTACATTCTAAGATGGCATAACTTGAGTGTGAAATGCGAACCACATCTATCTAAACAACATGCCATTAAGATTATTTTGAAGAATATTCATGGCCCGATCACCTTCATGCTTAAGGGATTCACCATTAAAACCTTTGAGAAGTTAATCAACAAGGCGGCTAGTCTACAAGGAGAGGCCAAATAGTTGCCTTTTCAAGACCAGTTTCCCAAAACAAAGCCACATAAGGTATACGAGAAGAAGCCTGAGGCAGTGATAGTAGTGGATAAGGGGAAGTAACAAGCTAGAGATTAGTCCAAGAGACCATGACCTCAGCAGTCTTTGCTTTCACCTTCTTTACCACCACTGAGGTAGTCCTACCGGCCGCCACAACAGCCTCCATGGCCTACCTTGCTGCCTCCTCAGCCACATCACTAGTAGCAACGGTGCACATACTCACCGTCAAGTAGCTATGGTCCACCTAATTGTTTGGATAAAATTAACAAACCTTATTCATTTAAGTGGGAGGTAATCAGAAAGATCTTTAAGAATCTCTTAAAGAATCCTAATTTTCAGCTACCCGAACCTAGGTGACCGGAGGAAGTGGGCTAAATCCATGCTCCTAACTTTTGCTCCTGCCACTGTATGCTAGGTCAGGTTTTGGAGGATTGCTTCACATTTAAGGACTGGCTTGAACATAGCTTCAAGCCCAGTGCTATAGTCATCCTGAAGGAGTACCTTGTAGAACAACCATCCAGTTCCATTAGGGTAATCCTTGGGGATACTTGTGATCCTTCCAAAACTAAACAAGGTTGGGATATTTCCTTATTCAAAACCTCTAAAAATATTATTCAGAAGATCAAGAAACTTTCCTTGTAGGTGCTTGAGTCAGCTTAAACCTCCAACATCAAGAAAGTTTTGTAAGTTGCCAAAGCCAAATCAAAGAAAGGGGGAGCTTAACAGCAACAACAGAAGCATGTGCCAGCCCAGGATAGCCTATTAACTTAACCATCGATCAAGTCTATCCTTCAGTCTATCGTTGCAGCTACCACTACTTCAGGTAGTCCTTCTTTTATTAGTAGTCATCTTGTATCGGTGGATGAAGGCATCAAATATTTCACCCTCTTACTTTACTTGATTTCTACTTTGTACCTCCTATCAAATCTAAGAAATTGAAGAATAAAGCTAGCTTGAATTACATCTGTGTCACTTATGATGGGTTGTCTAAATTTATTCCTAATAACTCTTCAAGCCTAAACAACAACTATAATGATTCTGATCTTCCTCTTTCTGATTTAGAGTTAGATTTTCCTACTATGAATACTAGGGGTTCACCTCTTGAGATAGACTTGGAATAATTCAATTTTGAGGGTCCCATATGAGAAGATATAGGTGAGCCTGATGTGCAGGTAGAACCTTCCATTATCCTACCACAAGAGATCACCGAAGTCAACCTCCATAGTGGCAAGGTTCTTCCTTCTAGGGCAGCACTTCAAGATAGAGGGAAACAAGTCATTGGTTTAGAGGATCAGGAATCCCCTCCACAGGATGCTCCACCCTTGGATATGCTTGTGGAGGATCAACCCAAGGTAGACTACAATGTCCTCTCTCATCTTAGAAAGTTTTCATCTAAGCTAAGCATATATAATGACCTTGTCTTATCCAAAGAGATGAGGGAATCATTAATCAAGGCTCTCCTTGTTCCTGAGATATGCTTAACTCAGTTGACCGCTATTGGAGAGGAGGCACATTATTCCATAGAAGCCCAGGGGATCACTTTCATAGATGAAGACCTTCTTCTGGGGGACATGGAGCACAACCATCCCCTCTACATCATAATTGACATGGGAAAATTTAGACTAGCCAGAGTTCTCATCAATCCAGGTGCATCAGTAAACATTATGAGTCTAAAGACCCTTGCCTATTTGAGGATCAACATCTCCACACTCTGAGGAGATTAGATGATGTTAAGAGGATTCAATGAACAAGGCGAGCAAGCTTTAGGTTCAATAGTGTTACCTTTGGAGATAGGTGACTGGAAGACTAAAGCCAAGTTTTACATAATTGATTTGAATACTTCATTCACTACTTTGCTCAATAGGCCCTGGATACATCAGAATAAGATCATTCCATCCTTCCTCCAACAATGCATCAAGTTTAGAAAGGATGGTATTGAATACTATTTCAAAGGAGATAAAAAGCCATTTTCAGTTAGAGAGGTTGTGATATATAAGAATGCAACCTACTATCTTCCTCAAAACATTATTTCTTATGAACTTGGATAAAACTAAAATTTAAAAGAAAAAGAAAATGAAGAAAAAGAAAAGGCAAAAGAAAAACAAAAGAAAAGTAAAAAATCTAAGTGAACAAGAAAGGGGAATTGAAGAAGAAATAGATCCGAATATCACATTCCATCCACAGTTCATTCTTTCATATGGACATGTGGGTAGGATGACTTAAACTCCACTAGGCAGAGGCAGAGGCAGAAACAGAGGCAGTTCCAGAGGTGGAAGAACCCATGGTTGGCCATTGTCCAATAGGGGTTATGTTTCAGTTCATAGAAGTACCCCCACTATTCACATAGACTTGGAATCCAGTTCAGAGGACGAGTCTAATGTGATTAACATACCAGCCAACCCCTCTCAGCGGGTTCCTTTGGAGGTGACACTCGAGCCAGATAGCGATAAAGATCGGGTCTCCAAATAAAGCAAAGTATTTGAATCAGATGCATGTAAAATTATCAAGTAGTAGTTGGGAACCTTAGCTCTAACCTCACTTTCACCCCAAAAAGTTGAAGGTTTGGTAGTTAAGGAAGCCCCTAAGTCTTCCAGTGATATGAAGCCAAAGAGATTCTTTTTGGGATCATCATCCTCAAGTCCTGAAGTTGATGTAAAACTTAAGGAGGATTCATTTAAAGAATTAATAAAATTAATGTTTGACTTTTACTCGCTTTGTGTTTATAATTTTAAACAGAAAGGTTTGGTTCCTCATACATGCTCTAGGAATAGGTCAGAGTATTTTGAGAAGCTGTGGAACAATACAGGTAGGGAAGCATAATCAAGACCAGGACTAGGATTTAATATAGTGGGTCCAGTCGATGATGATAATTACTCTTTAGTTGTTATGAATCATTTGGAGTCCGATAGGTTCTTTTCACACCAAACCAACTCTTTGAAACCTCAGATGATCCAGATGATCTCCAAATCAAATATGCATGGCCAGAATCTAAAGAGAAGATCCATTCAACAATTGATAAACTTAAAGAAATTAACCTCGGGACAGAAAAAGTCCACGTCCGACGTACATCAGTTTGTTGCTGAATGAAGAAGAAACTAATAACTTAGTTAGGCTATTGACTGAGTTTAAGGACTACTTTGCATGGAGTTATGAAGAAATGCTTGAATTATCTCCTGACGTAGTAGTCCATAAGCTAGCAATAGATCCTAGCACTAATCCTATCAAGCAAGCTCCTAGATGCATGCGATTAGAAATTGAACAATAGGTCATTTCTGAAGTTAAGAAATTGATCGATGCTAGTTTTATCAGTGAAGAAAAATATCCTACCTGGTTAGCCAGTGTCATTTCAGTTATGAAAAAGAATGGCCAAATTCGCATATGCGTCAATTTTAGGTACTTAAACAAGGCATGTCCTAAGGATGAGTTTCCTCTTCCTATACTAGAACTAATGGTCGACATTTCCTTATCTCATGCAGTGTTCTCTTTCATGGATGGGTCATCTGGTTATAACCAAATGAAGATATCTCTTGAAGATAAAAGAAACACTACTTTTTGAACCCCGGTCGAAATCTTATAGGGTCATGCCTTTCGTCCTTAAAAATGCTGGTGCTACATACATATGGGCCATGACTCAAATCTTCAACAAACTCATCCATCATTAGGTTGAGTGATATCTAGTAGTCAAGAGCAGAGAAAAGGAAGACCATCTCTTTGACTTGAGAGTAGTTTTCAAACAGTTAAGATAATATAACCTCAAATTGAATCCCCTGAAGTGTGCATTCGGAGTAACTTCAGGGAAATTCCTTGGGTATGTTGTTCGACACTGGGGAATAGAAATAGATCCAGAAAAGATTAAAGCTATCTTAGAAATGCCACCTCTTATGAGTTTAACTCAATTAAGATCTTTCCAAGGATGACTGGCGTATCTAAGATGCTTTATTTCTAACCTATCAGGGAGATACAAGCCATTCTCAACACTTGTCAAAAATGATGCCAAGTTTAAGTGGGATGACAAGTGTCAACATGCCTTTGAATACATTAAGTAGTATTTAGTGAAGCTGTCAGTTCTAGTAGCCCCTATCTCAGGCAAGCCACTCATCCTCTACACTGCTGCATTAGATGAGACTCTCTCTCTCATTGGCCCAAAACCAACAAGAAGGTAAGTAGAGCTCTCTTACCTCACCGTTGTGTAATTCTAAGAACTCTATCCACCCATTGAGAAACATTGCTTAGCTTTGATCTTCATATCTCAGAAGCTATGACACCATATGCTTTCCCATAAGGTGAACTTAATTTTCAGAACCAATCCACTATAGTATTTCATGACATGGCCAATGCTATCTGAACATTTGGCGTGTGGTCCATATTTCTCTCATAGTTTGATATCACATTCATACCCCTCCGTACAGTAATAGGATAAGCGATAGCAGATTTCTTAGCAACATATTCATTTCCTGCTAATTTTCTACTTAGTGACGATCTCCCTGATGAACAAATCATGAACTTAGGGGAGGTTGACAACCATCGATGGGAGATATATTTTGATGGTACAGCTTCTTTTCATAAAGGGGAACCACCATGATCTACTCTTCTAAGAAAGGCAGGGGTAGGAATAGTTCTCTTAACTCCAGACTATGATGTGATGAGATTCTCAGACTATCTTTACAACCCCTGTACTAACAATAAAGCTGAGTATGAGGCTTTGATTGTCATTTTGGAGTTAGCTATCACAGTGTGTGTTGAGAGCATCAACATCTTTGGGAATTCTCAGTTGGTCATCAACTAGATTGTCGGGTCCTACAAGGTTCTCAAAGTTAAGCTTCATCATTACCACTAGTATACCATGAAGCTGTTGGCCCAAATCTCTGAAGTCACCATCTACAAGGTTCCCCGTGCAGATAACACAGTAGCAGATGTTTTGGCCAAACTTTCCAAAGAATTGACATGTCTAGAATACGAGTCCATTTCAATAAGGGTCTAAAATAGACAAGTCTTATCTCTTATTAATGCTGAACTCATCGAGAGACTTTCTCCTGAAGGGGAGGTTGTCGTTGCCTATAAGGACAAGGAGCTGGATTAGAGACAACCACTCATAGACTATTTGAACATTGGCAAACTACATCAAAAAAAGTCACAAGCCCATCAGGTGAAATAGAGAGCTCTCTCCTATTCTCTCATCGATGACACCCTATGCTGACGGTCCTTTGACCAGATGTGGTTACGTTGTTTAGATAAACATGAAGCCTGTGGTATTATAACTGAGGTAAATTCAGGTTTATGCAGAGCGCATCAATTCGTTCTAATGATGAAGATGAAGATCAAGAGACTAGGATACTACTGGCCTTCGATGATGATAGACTACATGAATGTAGCTAGGAGATCCCATCAGTGTCAGGTGCATGGTGTGGTCCTCCACCAACCACCCAACATTTTATGCCTTACATTGACCTCATGGCCATTCTAGTGTTGGGGTTCCAACATTGTGGGTTCAATTGATCCTCCTTCTTCCAAAGGTTATCAGTTCATCTTAGCTGCCACCGATTACTTTTCCAAGTGGGTGGAGGCAATCTCACTCAAAGAGGTCACTACTCAGCATGTGCTTTAGTATTTCAGAAACCATATCATATATAGGGTCAGGGTTCCTCGATGAATTATATTCAATAATGGTACTGCATTCAAAAGCACCAAGATCAATAGCTTTGCTAGAAGACACGATATAGAGTAAAGATACTCCACCATCTACTACCCAGAGAAAATGGCTTAGCAAAAGCATTCAATAAAACTCTCATCTGGATTCTAAAGAAGACTCTTGATGACAACAAGTGATAGTGGAATAAGCAGTTGGTTGAAGCCTTGTAAGCCTACCGCACCACATATAGAACTTCAACTCAATCTACCCCCTTTTCTTTTGTGTATGGGTCTGAAGCTATTCTACCTTTAGAAGTTTAACTCACATCACTAAGGATAGCATTGGGTAGCAAGATCACTACAGAGCAGAATGCAAAGTTATGGTTAGAAGAGCTCAAAAGTTTAGAGGAGAGTCACCTACGAGCATGCTAGAACCTCGAGTTGTACAAGGCCAAAATGATTCAAGCCACCAAGCTGATCTGCCCTAGGTCTTCCCAAGTAGGAGAACTTGTGTTAGTCCAAAGGAGATCAATTGTTTCCTATCGAAAGATGGGAGGCAAGTTTGAACCCACTTGGAAAGGCCCTTATGTCATATAGAAGGCCTACCAAGGAGGATCTCATCAGCTTATTGATTGTAAAGGGGAACACCCGATGCTTCCAATTAATAAGCTATATTTGAAGAAATATTATCCATAAAAATCATGTTTTAAAATAATTCTATCAATCAACAATAATCTGATTTCATTTCATCAAAATCTTGTCTTCTTTCAAAGCATTGTTTGCTTATCTTGTGAATCTGCCATGACATGTTTAGGGTAGGTGTAAGAGTCCCCCAATGGCATCCTATCCTTCTTTCTCAACACAAACACAATCAAACACAATTTCTCAGTGCTTTTAGAATAGGTGTGAGAGATCCCAAGAGGCATCCTATTTTGATTATCACAACTAAGTTAGGTATAAGAGAACTTGAGCGACATCCTTTCTTAGTGGCAATTCCCGTTTGCCACCCATGGCAGCATTTCATCAAAATCCCCAAGTGTGTTTAAGGTAGTGTTGACCTTATTTTTAGAATGAGCTCTCAACCCCTCCATCTTAGACATAGGATTTCTCTTAGACTTTAAGAGTTCCTTAGTCTTAAGACACATCTAGTGATTAGGTGGACACTCAATTTGGCCCTAGAGACTTAGAAGAGTTAGCCATAGGAATAGGTCATGCCTTAAGGGTCTTAGAAAAATTTGTCTACCCTTAGCTTGAGCCACTCCTCACCTTCCTTCCTTCCTTCCTTCCTTCAAGTCAAACTCCAAATCAATCTTATTTGATTTTATCCAAACTCAAATCAACTCCATGTGATTGAAATCCATAATTGAAATCCATGATTGAAACTCATGAATGAAATTCCTGAGTCCAAATCTTTCTTAAGTCCTTAATCTTCTTTTAAGGACTTAGCCTAAATCATGATCAAACCAATTCAAACTCATGAGATTTTCTTATAATTCATTTATATTATCATTTATATTCACATATATAAATGAAATATAAATATAAATCAATCAAAATAAACTCAAAATTCAAAATTAATTCATAAAATTTCCTAAGTCCTTTAAATTTTCCTTCATGGACTTAGCGCCAAAATCATGTTTAAATCAATTCAAAATCATGATATTTTCTCACAACTCATTTATATTCTCATTTATATTCACATATATATATGAAATATAAATACAAATCAATCAAATGAAATCCAAAAATTAAATTCCAAATTTAAAATCCTTCTTAAGTCCTTAATTTTCCTATTAAGGACTTAGCCTAAATCATGTTCAAATCAATTCAAATTCATGGGATTTTCTCATGACTCATTTATATTCACATATATAAATGAAATATAAATATAAATCAATCAAACCAAATTCAGAAATTCCAAATCTTTTCTAAGTACCTTAATCCTCTCTTGAGGACTTAGCCTAAATCATGATCAAATCACTTCAAATTCATCAAATTTTCTCATAACCTATTTATATTCTCATTAATATTCACACATATAAATGAAATATAACTTGAAACGATCAAAACCAATTCCAAAAATCAAACTCAAATCTATTCAAAATCCAACCTAAGCCTTTCAAGTCAAAATCTTGAACTTTGCAAAATCAATTTCAAATCAAGCCAAACTCTTGATTTTGTTTCATGATTCAATCAATCCTACAATCTTGAATCTAAATATAAGTACAAACTTCAATCACTAAATTAAAACTCAATTCAAAAATCAAACCCCAAATCCATTCATGTTATTCCTTTGAATATGAAATTTTCAAATGAATCAAAACCCATTTGACTTCAAATCACTTGCAAATGGATTTATATTTCAATCATAAGTCCATGAACAAGTTCAATCAAACTTAAATCAAGCTTTGACCAAGCCATTTGACCCACTTAGGCTCACTTGTCCCAAAGTGACCTAAAATGCCCTTATGAGCCAAATTCTAATCCTAATCAAATTGGATTGAATCAAACTCACCTATGCCTCTCATCATGATCAATCACCCAAATTGGGTCAAACCAAGTCAAACCTAAGGGTTGACCAAGTCAACACTTAGCCAAAATGAAACTTAACATAGACAAAATCCACCATAGGCTAAATTGATTAAAACCATTGATCTAAGTTCATTCATGACCAATGTTTGAACTTGATCAATTCAACATTTGAGCCTAACTTAGCCCAATTGGCCACTTGACCCAAGTTGACCCAACTTGACCTAAAAAGTCCAAAACGTGTCAAAACTTAATCTAAGACAAATTATATGAAACCAATGGGTCAAATTCAATCCAAATCGCTTGTTGAACATGACTAAAGCCTCAATTGGCCAAGTAGACCTAGCCTAGCCCAATTGACCTTGAACCTAACTTGACTTGAAGGGTCTTGCTGAGTCAAATCCAAACTTAACCAAAATTGATTGGAAATAAAGATACATATCTAATTCATATGACTAACCAAACCTAAACCTACCCATGACCTAGCTCAAATAGGTCAAATGGGTCAAATTGGTCAACTTGACCCATTTGACCTGAATGAAGTCATATGAGCCAAACTCAAAACTAAACCAAATTGAATCAAACCAAAGCCACCAAAACATTTCAAATGGTCATATGAACTTGACCCAACCCTTGGTTTGACCCAATTTGACCAATTGGTTAACTTGACCCAAGTTGACCCATTTTGACCTAAATGGGTCAACATGAGCTAAATCATATCAAATGAACTCCAAATCCAATGAAACTTGGCCAAACATATTTTCTCAACATTCCCAACATATTCAAATTCAAAAATTAGCGAAATGACCATTCTACCACTAGGCCATAGAACAAATTATGGTCAAATTCATGGGGAATTTGGTCAAGTCCTTTTCATACCTACTTGATACCTTCCTAATAGTTCAAGTAAACCCTATGGAGGGTGGTGCACCCAACCTAATGGGTTTGGATCAGCCCAAATTGGCCCAAGGCCAAAACTGAGCACATGGCTCAAATTGGCCATATTGGAATCATGTTCCCACTCATTTTAAAGCACATGGGAGGTTACCACTCCACTCCCTAGCCCAAACTGACCATGTGCAAACTTCTAAAATCAAAACCCTTTGGTCTTGGCAATTAGATCAAAATGGAAAATAAAGCTTGAAGCTCGATTGCCATGGGGAGATATACTCCTTCACTTCAATTCACTTCCTCACTGTCGATTGAGAAAGGGAGAGTGTTAGGAGTCATCCTAGAGTGATTGTAAGTTTCCTAAAAGGATTTCAAATTTGCCATTCTCGATTTTCATCCTTTGAAAATAGGGGAGGTCCATTGAATTGCAAACTTCCTCTACACTCCAATCCAAGTCAATTCCCTTTGCACACTCCACTAGAGGGCCAAGTCGAGCTTTCCCAAGCTCTCTCTCTCTCAAGTTCCAAAGGCAAGAGGAGATCTGATTCCATCAAAGCCGCAAGGGAGCTAAGTAGGGGTTAGTCCATAGAGCAATCCACTCAACCTTAGGAGCTAAAACTTTCACCACAGCTTCATCTCAACTAGATGAAGCTCCTCCAAGGGAATAGAGCACTGATGATCACCTCTAGTGAGGTTTGACATTTCCTGACCACTAAACTCCATGTGTGTTGGTCCTTTGTGAAAGAAATATTAATGACATGAAATTTTAACCATTAGATGTGATTGTCATTAGGGTTAGATGGTGTGTGCAAGATTTCATTCCAATCCGAGCTCTATCGAGCTCAAATCTTCCCTTTGAAAGTGGATGATCTCCATTATTCCTCAGGGAAGAACAAGGATGATCTCTGGCCATCCATCCGCACATTTTGGATGGATGACCAAGATTAAAAGCACATTTTAAATCCTATTTCACCTTTTAAAATCGTGGGTTAATTCTTGGTCGTTTGATCCTTGATCGAATGACGGATATAAAAATGGTAGCGCCACCACCATGTGGTGCTGTGATAAGATATTTAAGTGGCTGCTCACTGCTTGACACGTGTAAAGCACATCTGAGTCACTACCCGTGTGCCATGCTGTTGGATTAAGAGAATTAATTAGGGTTTATTTAATTCTAATTAATCCTCTAAACTTTAAAAATTTATACCTTTTAAAAAAATCAAAAAATTATGAGGTAAATTGCCACTAAAATATAATTCAATCTAGAATATTCTAAAATTGGTTTTAATGGATTTTGAATTGTATCTTTCTTTGATTTTAGGTTTTATTAAAAATCTTAATTTGCTAATCACTCCCTAATTAATCCACTGATTAATCTCAAACTTCTTGGGTATGTTTTGGTGGATGACTTCTGCCTCCCCTAATTTTCTTGGGATTTATTGGTGGTTTAATTGGTGGAATTGCTAATTCATTTCCTAATTACTCCCTTTATGTAATTAAGGATAATGAAGGGTTTGATTAGTATTTTAATCCCTTATTGAAGTTGATTAAGGTCTGATTCAGTGAATGGGAGGTTTAGGGAATAATTTTGGTGCATTTACCCTAAGCTATTCCTTAAACCTCTTTTCTTTCTTAATCCTCTTTTAATTAAGGTCTAATTCATTAATTACCAACAACAATAACAACAGTAAGCCTTTATTCCACTAAGTGGGGTCGGCTATATGAATCCTCCATCTCCATTATGTCCTATTATGTATTAAATTCTCATTTAATTCAAGTATACTAAGGTCATTTTTATACATCTTAACCAAGTCTTTTTAGGTCTACCTCTACCTTTCTTAGCATAAGGCAAATCTAATGCATCTACTCTCCTAATCGGGTCATCGGACGGCCGACGCTTTATGTGGCCAAATCATGACTAATTCATTAATTACCCTCTTAATTAATTTCTAAAAATTCTAAAATCTTCCAGTACTTAATTAATCTACTTTGGGTAGATGCTTAGGTGTTCAAGAGCCTAAGTTCAATTAAGGAAATCATAAAAGAACTCATATGGGAAATTACTTAAGTTAAACTCTTTAGCTTAATTAATCATTAATCATGAGCCAAATTGCATTAGGCCCCTTTCTTCCTAGGTGCATTGCAAATTTAAATTTCTTGTGAGATTTTATGTCATCTCATTGGCTCATAATTACTTGGTTAACTATGTTAAGGTGATGTAGGTAAGGGTTAATTAACATGTTTAATTCATACCTTAACCTAATCAAAGTATAAAATCAATTTAATCATCTAAAAATTAAACAAAAATGTCAAAAACATGTGTGAATGGGTTAGGAATATCAAACTCAATTCACATTTTCAAAATTAAATCAAATTCAAAATCAAACAAAAATCATACTAAATAAGCTTTGATTTACTTTAAGCTTACTTATTTCATAAGATTGTCTTTAGGATTTAATTAAAGTGAATGTGTTCACATGTTTTCATTACTTTAGTTCTTCCACAACATGCTAAATATGTGTGTCATGTGGTTTCATGCATCCATGCTTTTCAAAAATCCAGTTCAAATTGAAAATGCTTCCTTTATGTCAAAATTGCATGTGTTGGCTAAAGTAAAAATATGAGTGGATAATATCACTATTAAATTCAAATTATTTTCAAAATATATAAATCAATTATCAAAATTGAAAGTGTGTTACTTATATCTTAATTATAAGTTTGCATGTTAGTAAAATATAAAGATGTGCTTAAGGTAAGTCTTCCTTCTTTTCTCTTTTAGTATAGTTTTGAATAGGATTTGGTAAGGTGTATGGTTCATTTGAAAAGAACCTAACACTTGCCTAATTCCATTTCCTATTCATTCCTATACTATCACTTAAGAAGGATACTTATGCTTGCACATATAAATTGCATAAACAAAATAAATCAACAAATACAAATTTTTTGCATTCTTTCTTTTCCATTCATTTCTTTTGAACACATGCTTGTATTTAAGGAAAGTGGTATATTAGTCTGGACAATCCCAAGGTTGTGAGACTTTAAGTATCCCTAAGTAGGTCTTGTACCTTACACCTCTGACTAACAATAGCGTTGTACTCACTTTTGCCTTTCTTACTTTTATGTGTGCATGTGAAAATTGGATAAGAAATCCCCTTTCTACTTAATGAAAATCATGCATCATAAACTTTCAAATTTACTTAAATGAATTAATTAGCATGCATAATCAAGTGTGTTAAACATTCTCATTTGTATGAATAGATATGCTTAGGACTCATCCATATGTATATTATACATGTTGGGAAAGAAATGAAGTGATGTAAGTTTTGTAAATTTAATTCATTTTATTTATTCTTAAAAATGCCTTTCTTTTTGAATAGGTTTGTTTAAAGTTCATCTAAACATAGGATTAATTAAAACATTCACTAAACAAAACTAAAAACATGAATTCACTTTAGAAATTACTTAGATTAGGGAAGGAAAGAGAAGTTCTCTTCTCTTTCCCTCTCTTTATAACATAGTAATTAACTGTAGGATTCACTTGAACCTAATCAAAACATGAAATAAAATCAACCCAAAATGACTAAATCACTTAAATGAAACCCTCCTCTAAGTTGAACATCCTTCACACTTAGGAAATTCTTACTTAAATCCATAGCTAAGCATACCACACAAACCTCCAAAGCACACACATTAGGCTAAGTCACCACTTCTAGCTTTAGGTTAGGGCGGTGCATGGTTTGATGCTTGCTTTTGTTTTGTAATATATGTTTTAATCTAGATTTTAGGATGTATGTGCATAGAATGAATGGTAGGGCAATCTTAGTCTAACCATTGTCTTTTGCAGGAGATTGTGCTTAAGGGGCGCTGTAATAAATAAAGATATAAATGCTTTTTCCGTGCAGGTGCTTATAACCCTAAGCATAATCCAATAGGATAGGTGGACTTAGTCACCCATGTGTGGGGTGATAAGTCCAATATATATGCTTGGTATTTGGTGGTTTGTTTAACTAATCTCTATTTTGCAGGTGTTAGCTTGTTTTACTTTTCCTTTTCATGTAATTTTTTGAAATTAGGATTTTAGAATGATTTTTTTAGGGATTAGGATGAGCATTAGTCATAAGATCTCATCTTATGCACCATGTGATCCCTTTGGAGCATCCACCTTCCAACCATCCAAAAGAAAGAACCAAAGAAGAAAGAAGAAAAGAAGAAAAAAGAAGAAAAGAAGAATGAGGAAATGAAGCTTGAAGACCCCCATAATAATGAATTCCTTGCTTAATTGTATTTAATTCATTTGATCTGGGTTGTAAAGGGTAGATCTTGGCTACCTAATTTATTTTTGGGTTTGTGTGGTGGTACCCGACCACGATGGGCTCTTTTTCTTTTGCGATTAGCTTTATAAATTGATTGATGATTTGTTTAGCTTGTGCATTAAGTGGCATCATTTTCCTAGTTTTTTTCTTTCTTTATGTTTGGCCTGGATGTAGATTACGCTCTTAGGGAAAAATAAATCTTTTATAAATTCCTTACTTTATGTTTACCAAATTTAATAATTCAAAATTAAAAATAAAGAACTCATAACCTCATCTAAAGCTTAGGATAAAAATCAAGATAAAAGAATTAGCAACCTCTTAGTTGGATAAGTACTTCATTTATAACATCATGCGCAAATGCATATTGATTTCACTCTTGATTGGAGGGCTTCCACTTTGCCTGAGAAACTTAGCTTGACCTTTGAGAGCCGTGGTGGAAACACACCTCCTACCTTCTCCATGATTTTGTCCAATAATCTCATTTCTCATGTATTAGTCATATGATTCATATTAGCCTGAGTCAAAATGATTGTCCAAAAAAAAAATGAAATCTGAATTGTATTAGATTTAGTTCATTTGAAGCATACCCTTACATGATTTAGTCTCTTTAGGGATTGAGTGTAAGGAATTAATCTCTTTCTAAATGAATAACAACCTAGCTTCTTGCATAGTGCATTTGACTTGCCTACATGAATTTAAAATCTTAGGAGGAGTTAGTTGGCAGCCACCCACAGGCGATTATAAGTCGAAGCAGTCGGGTGGTTTTTCCTCTCTTATGGAGGCAAACCAAATACCCATTTTCACCTTAGATTTAGGTTGTGTTTTCATCCTTCGTTAAAGCTCCCTAGATTTAGGTTCTTAGGTTGCTTCTCCCCTTTGTGGGCCATAAGCATAAATTCTCACCTCTTAGGCATTTCCTTAATCTTATGTTATGGAATCATAAGTCCTAAATTTCTAATAAAAAATTCAACTCAAATAAATTAAATCAATTTCAAAAATGTAAAGCCCAACTATAAGATAGTTTGAGATGTTCACTTGGTTTTCTAGCATCATGAACATCTCATACTTATCTTCCATTGGCTTTGATAATAACCCTCTCTCTTTGATCTTCCAAAATAAGCTAATCGATTGATAGTCCAACCTATTAAAATCTTTAGAGACAATGATCATTTACCTTAATCGAGAGTATTCCTAAGGGATCTCATTCCTTAGGATGTAATTAATTATGGAGGCTTGCCCCTGTAGGGAACTTAACGATCCCGGTTTAAAATAAACCCTGCTTTACTTTTTCATGTAAAATAGGAGAAGAATCTCTGGTACATATGTAGACCCATTATCCGTAGGAGTCCTTAATGAGGTGATTAGGTCCATTGTAGGGTGGTGAATTCTATCATTCGAGATAGTACACCTCTCCTCAATGTCATACCCGATCACCCTAATAAGAACATCTATGGATCTATGTGGTGACCTACTAAAAGGCGTATATTTCTATTTTCATTTATCCTCTTCAAAAGGATAGATGAAGGCAGGAATATTTTCATCACAGGTAGGTGTGAGAGAACCCAAGAGGCATCTTATTCCCTTTAACACAAGCACATAAATAAACACATATTTTTTATCTCGTGCAGCTTTGATGTGGGAGCAAGCCCCCTGTAGCATTCACTCATTAGCTGCTCTAGGTCGGGTCTACATGTTACCTCACAAGCATGTTACCCTAGTGGTCAATTATTAGAAGATGTGAGTCCCCACACTTTCTTCCTAACTTGACCATTGCAAACTAACGAGTGCTTTGTTAGTGTGGTAGACTTCATTGCCCAGCTAGTAAGCTACCTCATGTTGATTTTATTTAAGAGGATGTGAGTACCTAAGTTTTCTTCTTGAACTAATCATTATGTTCTAACTAGGTCAAGTATATTTGAGGTTTAGGATAAGTCCCCTAGAAGCTCCTTTACTCTTGACTACATTTGAGTTGATATAAGTCCCCTAGTGGAATTCACTTAGTAGTCTCCCTTGGTCAAATGGCACCTGTCAAGCCGAAGATAGACTATCCCAGCAATCAGTTCTACTATAAGAGGATGTGAGTCCTCGAGCTTTCTTCCTAGACTGATTACTACAAATCGATGAGCATCTTAGGTTGGTTATTATTCTCTATGCTGATAGTGACTCACCCAGTAGATACACCACTCTTGACAGATGTGAGTTCCCGTGCTTTCTACTTGAGTTGGCCACCGAACATCTATTTGATATATGACTAGTCATGTCATCTTCTCTAGGGTGGATTAAGCCATTAGCAACCCCTCTCCATGCGGGAACTCTATTTGGATCACATCCTTTGTGACTCCATTTAGACACTACCAGGGTCACTTTTGGATAGGACAGTCCTACTTTCCTAATAGCCACCCCTGTTGGTTGGAAAATTTGTTCAATGGATGCACAGATTCTCCCTTGTTTCAATAAATCTGAGATAGGTTTAGACTGATATAAGCTCCTTCTCAATTTTATCCCTCGTAAATTAATAGGGTCTATGATAAATAAACTAATAAAATAAATAAATTAATTCACTTGTGGATTAAGAATTCATGCCCCTAAAGGGCCTCTTTTCCCAAGTAAGCATCCTATCTTTAGGGTAGTGTCAGTAGAACTCCCTATAGGAATTGCCAGACTACTTGAGTTGAGATAAATCCTTGGGTTAGTACTCACTCCGTAGTCACCCATAGGTTGGGTTTAATTTATTTTTCCACACAGGTTACCCTAGCAGTCATTCCACTTTGGAATATGTAAGACTATGACACATTCTTTCTAGCGTGACTGTCACAAACTGACGAGCAGCCCTAGGTTGGGTTCAATTTGTTTCCCAAAGCAACTGATCACCCCAGTGGTCTTTTGTAGTGGAAGATGTGATCCCCTGAGCTTTCTTCCCATAAATTGATCATTGCAAACTGAAATGCACTCCTTTTGTCGGATAGTTCTCCCATCGGCCGGGAAACTACTCCCTTTGGTTCAATAAATCTGAGATAGGTCTAGGCTAATACAAGCTTCTTCTCAGCGTGATCCATCACAAACCAACAAAATCCATTAAAATAAATTTAAAAATAAAATTGATCTTTGACTATCTTTGAGCTAACTTAAGTCACCCAATGGGGTTCACTTAATAGTCAGCCCTAGGTCGAGTTCGATCTGCTGCCCAAAGCAACCAATCACCCTAATAGTTTCTTATTTTTAGAAGATGTGAATCCCTGCGCTTCCTTCTTAAGACTTGACCATTGCAAACCAAAAGGTATTCTCCTTAGTTGTATAGTCCTACCTTGTGGTTGTTAGACTATTCCCTTTGGATTGGTAAGTCTGAGTTAGGTCTAGGCCTTTGTGGCCCCTACTCAGTGCAATCCATCACAAATCGATAAAATCTATCAAAATAAATTAAAAATTAAATTAATCTTGACTATCTTTGAGTTGAACTAAGTCCCCCAGCAGCATTCTCTCAATAGTCAGCCTTAGGTTGGGTTCGATCCGTTGCCTTGCCAATGGGTCACCCCAGTAACTGGTCCCTACTTTGGAGGATGTAAGTCTACTATGCTTTCTTCCTAGTACAGCTGCTGCACACCGAAAGGCATTCCCTTTGGTTGGCTAGTACTACAATGTATTTAGTAGACTACCCCTTTGGATTAGTAAATCTGAGTTAGGTCTAGGCCTCCGTGGCTCCATCTCAATGTGGTCCATGGCAAACCAACAAGGTCAATCTCAAAATCCAAAAATCTAAAAAAAATATAAAATAAATTCAACCTTCTTCCCTCAATGGAGTGAAATAAACCAAACCAAACCAAAATAATCAATCAATCCAATTCACATCTTTTGATTCTCCTAAGTGAGATGCAAATCTTTCTGGTTCCCTAGTAGATCCAGAATTCTAATCCCTTGGCAGATTTCACAACCCCTCCCTTGTGGATGACTTGAACTTGCTTCCCTAGTGGAAAGTTTACTTTGTATCCCTGGTGAAGTCAAAACAAACAACAAATTGAAACAAATTCAACCTTTTTCCCCAGTGATGCATAATTAAACAAATTAAATTTTCTCCCTAGTGAGACTCAACTCAAATCATACCTCTCATCCCCTTATGGATGACTTGAACCTGCTTCCCTAGTGGAAGGTTCACATATTCTATCCCTAGTGGATTCCTCCTCTCCTCTCTTATGTCCTTGACATAAGTAGTGCCACATTACACTGAGATCTAGATTCCTTCTACACCTTGGGTTAGGAGTAGACCATCTCTGTTAGTGCTTGTGATCATTCGGTGTTGTTGATCATTTTGGTCAACACCAATACATGCGATGTTCCTTGTCAGTCACACCACACCTATTGGGTGCCCTTTGTTAATCTCATTTTTATGATGAGTTCTCAACCCCTTCCATCTTAAACATAGGACTCCTCTTAGACTTTAAGAGATCCTTAGTCTTAAGACACATCTAGTGATTAGGTGGACACTCAGCCTAGCCATAGAGTCTTAGAAGAGTTATCCATAGGAGTAGGTCATGCCTTAGGGGTGTTAGGAAAATTTGCCTTTCCTATAGCTTGAACCACATTCCTTACTTCTTTCCTTCAAGTCAAACTCCAAATCAAAACAACATCAATCCTAAATCAATTCTAGCTTAATTGATTTCTCCCAAACTCAAAACAATGCCACATGATTGAAACCCAAGATTGAAACTTATGATTGAAGCCCATTATTGATATTCCAAATCTTGCCTAAGTCCTTTAATCCCCTCTTAAGGACTTAGCCTAAATCGTGTTCAAATCAATTCAAACTCATGAAATTTTCTCATAACTCATTTATATTCTCATTTATATTCACATATATAAATGAAATATAAATTCAAATCAATCAAACTAAATCCAAAATTCAATTCCAAGTTCAAAATATTATCTAAGTCCTTAATTCCCTCTTAAGGACCTAGCCTAAATCAAATTCAAACCACCTTAAATTCATGAAATTTTCTCACAACCCATTTATATTCTCATATATAAATGAAATATAATTTTGAATCACTCAAACTAAACCCAAAATTTAATTCCAAATTCAAAATCTTTCCTAAGTCACTTTGATTTTCTCTTAAGTTCTTAGCCTAGATCATGTTCAAATCGCTTCAAATCCATGAAATTTTTTCATAACCCATTTATATTCTCATTTATATTCACATATATAAATGATATATAAATTCAAACAACCAAAAATAACTCCAAAAATCAAACTCAAATTCAATCAAAATCCAACCTAAGCCTTTCAAGTCAAAATCTTGAACTTAGCCAAATCAATTAAATCAAGCTAAACCCTTGATTTTTCTTATGATTCAATCAATACTTCAATCAAGAATCCAAATATAAACACAAACTTCAATCACCAAATCAAAACTCAATTCAAAAATTAAACCTAAGTCAAACCCATATTCACCCCTTGAATTTGAAATTATCAAATGAATCAAAACCCATTTGACTTCAAACCACTAGCAAATAGATTTATATTTTAATCATGAGTCCATATGTCAGTTCAATCAAACTCGAATCAAGCTTTGACCAAGACATTTGACCTAAAGTGACCTAAAATACCCTTATGAGCCAAATTCTAATCCTAACCAAATTGGATTGAACCAATCCCACCTAAGCCTCTCATCATGATCAACAATCATCATGAGATGATCAATCACTCAAATTATGCTAAATCAAGTCAAACCTAAGGGTTGACCAAGTCAACACTTAGCCAAAATGAAACCCAACACAACCAAAATCCATCATAGGCCAAATTGATTGAAAATAATGATATAAGTTCATTCATGATCACTGTTTGAACTTGACCAAGTCAACATTTGAGCCTAACCTAGCCCAATTGGCCACTTGACCCAAGTTGACCCAACTTGACCTAAAAAGTTAAAATATGTCAAAACTTGATCTTAGCCAAATTGATTGAAACCAATAGGTCAAGTTCATTGCAAAATGATTTTTGAACTTTACCAAAGCCTCAATTGGCCAATTAGACCTAACTTAGCCCAATTGACCATGAACCCAACTTGACCTAAAGGGTCAAATTGAGCCAAACTCAAATATAAACCAAATTGACTGGAAACAAAGATACCAATCCATTTTATATGGCCAACCAAACATGAACCAACCCATGACCTAACCCAAATAGATCAAATGGGTCAATTTAGTCAACTTGACCCATTTGACCTAAATGAACTCAATTGAACCAAAACCAAATATAAACCAAATTAAATCAAACCAATGCCACCAAAATATTTAAAATGGTCATATGAACTTGACCCAACTCTTGGTTTGACCCAATTTGAACAATTGGTTAACTTGACCCAAGTTGACCCATTTTGATCTAAATGGGTAAACATGAGCCAAATTATATCAAACCAACTCCAAATCCAATGAAACTTGGTCGAACCCATTTTTCAAACATATCAAACATATTAAAATTGAAACCTAAGCCAAATGACCTTTTACTCCTAGGTCAAAGGCTAAATTTTGGCCAAATCAACTTGTAATTTGGTTAAATCCTCTCCATAAAAACTTGGCACCCTCTTAGTGGATCAAGTGAACACTAGGGAGTGTGGTGCACCCAACCCAAATGGGTTTGGGTCAACCCAACCTAACCCAAGGTCAAAACTGACCACTTGCTTGAATATGGGCACATGGGAATGATTCCTTCACTCATTTCAAGTGCATGGCACCTCACCACTCCACTCCTTAAGCCAAACCGAATGCAAGGACACCTCTAACAGCCTAACAAACCCATTACAGATGCTCAATTGGATAAAAAAGGAATGAAGAAGCATGACCATCTGATCCTTCAAGGGGGAGATATACTCCCTCTAATTTGAATTGATTCCATCAGTCCCCAACTCGATTAAGTAATTGGAAGCCAGAGGAGTCATTCCCCAGCCTCCCTAAGCTCTCTCAAGCATTCTCCAAACTTCATCTTCTCAATTTTTATTGCTTGAAAATAGGGGAGCTCCACTAAAAAGTAAACTTACTCCACACTTCAAATCAACCCAATTCCCTTTGCAAGCTCCATCAGTGAGCTAAATCAAACTTGTCTAAGCCTTTTCACAAGCTCCAAAGGTAAGGTAGGTGCTACCTTGATCAAGCCCGAGCTCAATTCAAGGAGGAGTTGGCCCATAGGAGGATCCACCCAATCTCAAAACCTCAAACTCTCAGCAAAGCTTCATCTCCACTAGACGAAGCTTCTCCAAGAAAATCAAGCGTCGGTGATCACCTCCGGCGAGATTAGCCATTAAACCGAGCTTAAGTTTAATATGGTCTAGTCCTTTGTAAAGTGAATTTTAATCCCATGCAACTCTAGCCATTAGATGTGTTTGCCTTTGTGCTTAGATGGTGTGGGTAAATTTTGGGATCAATCCAAGCTCAATCGAGCTCGGATCATCCCATAGAAGATGGATGGTGTCCATTCTTCATAGAGGAATACATGGATATATCATGGGCCATCTTTTTGCCATTTTGGATAGATGGTCATGATTTAAGACATGTAGCTCCACATTTTAACCCCTTAGATCTACAGCTTTAACCTCAGCTGTCCAATCCTTGATCGGATGGGTGAGGAGAAAATGCGTAGCACCGTTGCTGACACGGTGCTACTATGTGACAACTTTCTTATCGAATCTTGTTGTGCCACGTGGAAAATGCATGTCGTGTCAGCAACCCATGTGGTGCCAAAGGGATTTAACATTTAATTATGCTTATTTAACTATTAATTAACTATGGAAACTTCCTAAATTTATATCTAAGCTTAGAAAAATCAGAAACATTTGAAATAAATTACATTAGATAGATAATTGAACATAGAATATTCTAAAAAAGATTTGAATGGATTTTGAATAGTACTTTTATTTTGATTTGGGTTTTATTAGGAATATTATTTTTCTAATTACCCTCTAATTACTCCACTGATTAATCCCAAACTTCTTATGCTTAATTAGTGGTATGACCCCTGCCTTAAGATATTTCTTAAAATAATTTTGATTAAGTGAATATGAGGTTTAGGGAATAATTTTTGGATACCCTCCTTAAGATATTCCTTAAACCCCCTTTCCTTTCTTAATCCACCCATAATTAAAGGTTAATTCACTAATTACCCCTTAATTAATTTCAAAAAATTCTAAAACTTTTTAAAATTCAATTAATCTATCTTGGGTAGATGCTTAAGTGTTCTATACTTAAGTACATTAAGGAAATCAAAACCTAACTCACATGTATGATAGAGGTTATGAAAGTACTTAAGTTAAACCCCTTAATTTAATTAATTAATAATCATGAGACAATTGCATTAAGCCCCTTTTCTTTCCTAGGTGCATTACTATTTTAAATTCCTTATGTGGTTTTATATCGTCTCATTGTCTCATAATTATTTGATTAAGTATGCTAAGGTGGTGTAGGTAAAGGGGTAATCAACCACTTAATTTATACATTAACCTAACCAAAGCTTAAAATTGATCTAATCACCTAAAAATTAAACTAAAAAAACAAACATATGTGGGAATGGGTATGAACAAAAAACTCACCTCACATTTCTCAAATTAAATCAAACTCAAAAAAAAATCAAACCTTCTTTAAAAATAACTTGATTTGCTTTAAGCTTTCTTATTTCATAAGATTGTCTTTAGGAATTAATTAGGGTGAATGTGTTTACATGCTTTCATCACTTTAGTTGTCTCATAATATGCTAAATGTATGTCATATGAGTTTTATGCATTCATGCTTTTCAAAAATCAAATTAAAAATGAAATGTTTCCTTTATATCAAATTGCATGTTTTGGCTAAAGTAAAAAAAAATGAATGGCTATTATCACTACTAAATTCGAAACTATTTTTAAATCTATAAATCAAATACCTAAAATTGAAAGTGTGCTACTTATAATCATTTATGAGCTTGCATGAGGATATAAATATGAAGATGTGCATGGTGTAGCTCTCTTTCTCCTTTCTTTTAGCATAGTTTTGACCTAAGAAGGATAACTACACTTGTACATATAAATTGCATAAACAAAATAAATCAACCAACACAAACTTTTTTTTGCATCTTTCTTTTCCCTTCATTTCTTTTGTACATGTGCTTGTATTTAAGGAAAGTGATATATTAGTCTGGACAACCTCGGGATTGCAAGGCTTTAAGTAGCCCTAAGTAGGTCTTGTACCTTACACCCCTGGTGCTAACAATGGCTTTGTACTCACTTATTCCTTTCATACATACATGTGTGCATGTGAAAAATGGATAAGAAAACATCCTTTCTACTTAATGAAAATCATGAATCATGAAGCATTCCAATTTCCGTAAGTAACATTTCTTAGAATTCATCATAAAGTTGCTAAATATTTCCACTTGTATGTATAGATATGCTTAGGATTTATTCATATGCATGTTATACATGTTGGGAAAGAAATGAAGTGATGTGTGTTTTGTGATATTAATTCACTTTACTTAATATTAAAATGTCTTTCTTTTTTAATAGGTTTTTTTTAGGGAAAATATAAATTTAAGATTAATTAAAACACATAATAAATCATTCACTAAACAAAATCAAATATGAATCTAGTTTAGAAATTGCTTAAAGTAGGGAAGGAAAGAGGAGTACTCTTCTCTTTTCCCTCTCTTTAAAACTTAGTAATTAATTGTAGGATTCACCTAAACCAAAGAAAATCACCAATTAAAAATCAATTAAATCAACTAAACACAAAATTAAACTCTCTCTCTAAGTTGAACATCTTCACACTTAGCAAATCCAAACCTTAAAGTCATAGCTAAGCATACCACACAAACCTTTTTAAAGCACACACATTAGGTTAAGCCACCACTTCTAGCCTTAGGTTACGACGACGGTGCATGGCTTGATATTTGCTTTTATTTTGTGATGTATTATTTCTAGTCTAGATGTTAGGGTGAATGTGCGTATAATGATTGGTAAGACAATCTAGTCTAATCCTTATTTTCTACAGGAAATTATGCTTAAGGGGCGCTGTAATAAAATTATAAATACTTTTGCTGTGCAGGTGCTTATACCCCTAAGCATAATCTAATAGGTTAGGTGGACTTGGTTACCCATGTGTGGGGTGCTAAGTCCAATATGCATGCTTAGGATTTGTATGGTTTATTTAGCTAATCTCTATTTTACAGGTGTTAGTTAGATTTACTTTTCCTTTTCATATAATTTTTACAATTAGGATTTTGGAATCAATGTTATGGGAGATTGGGATGAGCATTGGTCATAAGATTACATCTTATGTACCATGTGAAGCCTTTGGAGCAACCACCTTCCAACCATCTAAAAGAAGGGACTAAAAGAAGGAACTAAAAGAAGAAAGAAGAAAGAAGAAAAGAAGAAATGAAGACCCCGATAACATGAATTTCCTTACTTGATTGTAAATTAATTCAATTATAATCCTGGTTATATAAGTGTAGAGCTCAGCTACCCAATTTGTTTTTTGGTTTGTGTGGTGGTGCCCGACCTCAAATGGCTTCTTATTCTTTTGCGTTAGCTTTATAAAATAGTTGATATTTTGTTTAGATTATGCATTAAGATGGCATGTTTCATAGTTTCTTTCTTGCTTGATGTATGACCTAGATGATGATTATGCTCTTAGGGAAAAAATAATTTTTTTTACAAAATTAATCAACTCAAAATTAAAAATAAATAACTCATAATCTCATTTAAAGCCTAAGTTAAAATCAAGATAAATGAATTAGCAACCCCTTAACTAGATGAGTATTTCTTTTATAACATCATGCATAAAAGCATATTATTACACTCTTGATTGGAGGGCTTCCACCTTTGTCAAAAAAACTTGGCTTGACCTTTGAGAGCCATGGTGGAAACACACCTCCTCCCTTCTCACTAATTTTAGACAATAATCTTACTTCTCATGCATTAGGCAAATGAATCCTATAAGCCTGAGTCAAATGATTATCCAAAAATAAAAATAACATGTAATTTGTTTTGTATTAGATCTAGGTCATTTTTCATGCTTTAACATGATCTAGTCTCTTAGAGAGTGAGCTTAAGGACTTAGTCTCTTTCTAAAATAAATAACAGCCTAGCTATCTTGCATAAAGCATATGACTTGCCTACATGAATTTAAAATCATAGGAGGAGTTAGTTGGTGGCCACCCCGAGGCGGTTGTAAGTCCAAACAGTCACGTGGTTTGCCCTCTCTTGTGGAGGCAAACCAAATACTAATTTTTGCCTTAGATTGAGGTTGTACTTTTGGCCCTTGCCAAAGCTCCCAAGATTTAAGTTCTAAGGTTGCTTCTCCCTTCTATAGTCTATAAGTATAAATCTTTACCTCTTAGGCATTTTCATTACCTTATATTATGGAATTATATGCTCTAAACTTCTAATAAAAATTCAACTCAAATAAATCATTCAATTTTAAAAACATAAAGCACAACCATAGGATAGTTTGAGATGCTTGCTAAGTTTCCTAGCATCATGAGCATCTCCTACTTATCTTCCTTTGGCTTCGATAATAACTTTCTCTTTAATCAATCCTATTTGAGTTTCCAAAATAAACTAATTGATTGATAGTCCTACCTATTAAAGTCTTTGGAGACAATGATCATTTACCTTAATCGAGAGTATTCTTAAGGAATCCCCTTTCTTAGGATGTAATTAACTATGGGGATTTGCCCCTATAGAGAACTTAACAAACCTAATTTAAAATAAATCCTAATTTACTTTTTCATGTAAAGTAGGGGGATAATCTTTGATACATATGCAAACCCATTATCCTTAGGAGCCCTTGTTGAGGTGATTAGGTCCATTGTATGGTGGCCACTTCTATCTTTCAATATAGCATGCCTCTCCTCAATGTCGTACCCAATCACCCTCAATAAGAACATCTGCAGATCTATGTGGTGTCAAAAATGCATATAAAAAAGAGAAGTATATTTTTATCTTCATTTTATCCTGCATAGAGTGAAGATGGAAGTATACCTCTCTTTTAGAAATCAACTATCATAAATTTCACCACAGCCATTAGGGTGACCTATTGGTAGCACAACAAATCAAACTTGACCTAAGGCAACTACTGTGTGAATATCGCTAGGGGCTTACATCAACACAAGAGTAGTCAAGATTAATTTTATTTTAATTTGATGGACCTTGTCAGTGTGTGATGGATCCACTGACAATGGGCTATGTTGATCTTGACCTATCTCAGATTTACTGGTCCAAAGGGGTAGCCTACTAGCCGAAGGGTGAGACTATCCAACCTAAGGGTTTCCTTTCGATGTGCAATGACTGTGCTAGGAAGAAAGTGTGAGGAATTACATCTTCCAAAGAAGAATAGTCATTGGGGGTGGCCTATTGGATGTGCAACAAGTCAAACCTGACCTAGGGAAACTACTGATTGAATGCCACTGGGACTTACATCAACTCAAGAGTAGTTTGATGATTCCTATAGGGAGTTTTGCTGACACTTCCCTAAAGATAGGATGTCTACTTAAGAAAAGGTACCACTAGAGTGTTCTCCTAATCCATAAGCAAATATATATTTTATTGATAAGTTTTTGTAGACCCTGTTAGTGTTCTAGGGACCACACTAAAAAGGGGCTATGTCAGCTTTTGACCTATCTTAGATTTACTGGACTAAGGGAGAATCTGCACATCCATAGAATAGAATCTCCAACTACAAGGGTGGTTTCCAAAAAAGGGGGACTGTCCAATCCAAGAGTAACATGGGTAGTGTCTAAACATGGTCGCAAAGACGTGATCCAAATAGAGTGCCCATAGGGGAGGTGCCTCTAGGGGCGTTATCCTAGACCCTGTAAAGAAGAAGGCTTGTAAGTGTATGATGGACAACTCAAGGAGAAAGTGTAGCAAGCTTACATCTGCCATGAGTGGTGTATCCACCGGGTGGGTCGCTGTTAGCTTAGCGAACACTAGCCAAGCAAAGGTTCTTGTCAGTGTGCGATGATCTGTCTATGAAAAAGACATTTAGACTTATTTCTCCTAAAAGTGAAAATGATTTTTAGGATAGTCTATCATCAGCTCGACAGGTGCTATCTGACCTAGGGCTACTTGCGGTGTGCAACGGTTGTGCTAGGAAGAATGCGTAGTAGATTTATATCCTCCAAAGCAAGGAACAACTGCTGGGGTGACCCATTTGTTCACAATAGATCAAATCTAACCTAAGGGTAACTACTAAATTGGGAGTCATAAATAAGTACTGGGCCCAGACTTAAGGTAGTCAGGAGGAAAGGAGCTATTGGGGTACTTACCCTAAACCTCAAATATACTTGATCGAGTCAGTGCATGATGGCTAGTTCAAGAAGAAGGCGTAGCAGATTTATATCTTCTTAATTGAAGCCAACATGAGGTAGTTTACTGGCCACATAGTAAGGTCTACTATACTAACAAGATGCTCATCGGTGTGTAGTGGCAAGACTTACATCCTCCAAAGAAAGAAGACCACTAGGGTGACACATTAGGTGGCAGACGCTAGTCTAGAGCTCGAGTGAGTGTCACTGGGGGCATTATCCTAACTTGAAGTAGCTTAAGATAAAAGATATGTGTTTATTTTATGTGTTTATGTGTAGTTTGTGTTTGTGTTGTGTTAAAGGAAATTGGATGCCACTTGAGTTTTCTTACACTTATCCTAAATACACTGTGGCCAATTCACAAACAAATAATGCTTTCAACATGGAAGAGATTGAATTTTCATTGATGATTGTTTTCAAACATGATTTATGGATAATATTTCTTTAGGTAAATCTCGTTGATCGGAAGCATTAGGCGCTCCCCGTTATGGCTACTAAGTTGATAAGATCCTCCTTGGTAGGCCTTCTCTGTGGCAAAAGGGCCTTCCCAAGTGGGTTAAAACTTTCCTCCCATATTATGATGGGCAACAATTGGTCTCTTTAGGACTTAAATAAGCTCTCTTACTTGAAAAACTCTAGGACAAACCAACTTGTTGTGAGCTTGAATCATTTTGGCTTTATACAACTCAATATTTTAGCATGCCTGTAGGCGTCTCTCTTATAAACTTTTGAGCTCTTCTAACTGCAACTTGGCATTCTTCTCCATTATGATCTTGCTACCCACAGCTATCCTTAGTGATGGGAGTTGGACTTCTAATGGTAGAATGTCTTCAGACCCATACACTTAGGAGAAACGAGTAGACTAAGTCAGAATACTATAAGTAGTATGGTAGGCCAACAAAGCTTTAACTAACCTCTCATGCCACTATCATGTGTTATCGTTGAGTGCCTTCTTTAATATTTGGATAAGAGTTTTGTTGAAGGCTTTTATTAAGCCATTTTCCCTCATATAAGAGTTGGTAAAATATCTCCAATCTATGCTATGTCTCTGGGCAAAGTTGTTGATCTTAATGCTCTTGAATGCAATACCATTATCGGATATAAATTATCGAGGCATCCCAAACCTATATACGATATGATTCCAAAAAAATTAGAGCATATGCTGAGCTATGACCTATATGAGTGGAATTGCCTCCGCCTATTTGGAAAAGTAGTTAGTAGCAGCTAGGATAAATCGATGACCTTTGGAAAAAGTAAGGTCAATTCGACCCACTATGTCGATACCCCAATACTCGAATTACCATGAGGCCAATGTAGGATGTAGAATGTTGGGTGGTTGGTGTAGGACCACATCGAATACCTGACACTGGTGGCATCTCCTAGCCACATCCATGCAGTCTGTGATCATCGATGGATAGTAGTATCCTAGTCTCTTGATCTTGGCTTTCATCTTTGTACTGGATTGGTGAGCTCCATATAATCCTTAGTGTACCTTAATCACGATCTTATGGGCTTCATATTTATCCAAATAGCATAACCACATATGATTGAAGGATTGTAGATACAAGGGTCCATCTACAAGAGCATAGGAAAGTGCTCTCTGCTTCATCTGATGGGCTATGGACTTCTCTTGACATAGTTTGCCTCTATTTAGGTAATCCATGAATGGTTGCCTCCAATTTAACTCATCATCCCTTTTGGCAATGGCAACCTCCCCTTCAAGAGAGTATTTCTCGATGAGTTCAATATCAATAAGGGATATGACTTGTCTCTTTTGGACCCTTAACAACATGGACTCATCTTCTAGACATGCCAACTCCATGGCAAGTTTGGCTAAAGAATCCGCAATGACATTCTCTCCTTAAGGGATCTTGTAAATGTAGTGTCTGGGATTTAGGACAATAACTCTATAGGTGTACTTACGGTAGTGATGAAGCTTAAGCTTTAAAATCTCGTAGGACCCAATAATTTGATTGATGACTAATTGAGAATCCCTAAAGATTTTGATGTTCTTGGTGCTTAGAGTAAATGCTAACTCTAGACCAACAACCAAAGCCTTATATTTGGCTTCATTATTGGTGGATGCATTGGATAGGTGATATGAGAATCTCATCACATCATGGTCCAGGGTTAGGAGAACTACTCTTACCCCTACCTTTCTTGGGAGAGTAGATTGTGATTCTTCTCCTATTTGAGAGGAAGCCGTACCATCAAAGTATATCTCCCAGCAATGAATGCTAGTGTCCCCCTAAGTTTATGATTTGTTCATCGGTGAGGTCATCACTAAGTAGAGAGTCAGTAAGAAGTGGGTGCACTACTAAGAAATCTGAGAGTGTTTGTCCTTTTACTGCATGAAGGGGCACAAAACTAATGGCAAACTATAACAAAATAATGGACCAACGTGCCAGCCACCCGAACAACATCAGCCGTGTCATGAGATATTATAGTAGATTGATCTTAGAGATTAAGTTCACTTTATGAGATAGCATGTAGTTTCGTAGCTTTTGGGATTTAAACATTAGAGCTAGAAAATGTTCTCAATGGGTGGATAGTTTGCTTCATTAAGGATTAGTTGATGGCAAAGGTATTATAGCATGTTTTCCTTCCCTTCGTCATTGACTTGAGCCAACAAAGCTCCAAGGGAGTCATCTGATGCAGCAATATATAGTATGAGAGGCTTGCCCAGGATAGAGCTGCTAGAACTAATAGCATCATCAAGTAGTGCTTGATGTCTTTTAAGGCATGCTGACACTTGTCATCCCACTTAAACTTGGCATCCTTTTCGATAACTGCTAATAATGGCTAGCATCTTCTTGACAGGTTGGATATAAAGCATCTTAGATATACCAACTGTCCTTGGAATGATCTGAGTTGAGTTAAACTTTTAGGGGGAGGGGCATTTTTAATATTACTTTGATCTTCTCCAAATTAATTTCAATTCCCCAGTGTTGGACAACAAACCTAAGGAATTTCCCTGAAGTTACTCCAAATGCATACTTTAGGGAGTTCATTTTGGGATTAAATTGTCTTAATCGTTTGAAAACTACTCTCAAGTTAAAGAGATTGTCTTCCTTTTCTTTAATTTTGATCATGAGATCATCGACATAATACTCGACTTAGTGATGAATGAGTTCATCAAAGATTCAGGTCATAGCCCGCTGGTATGTAGCACTAAGATTTTTAAGGCTAAAAGGCATTACCCCATAGCAATAGATTTTGATTGGGGTTTTAAAAAATACTTTTCTCATCTTTAGGGGCCATCTTCAGGGGTTCTAAAAGTCATCCATGAAGGAGAAGACTATGTCCACCATCAATTATAGTATTAGTAGTGAAAATTCATCTTCTGTACATGCCTTACTTAGATCCCTAAAATTAATGCATATGTGAATTTGGTCATTCTTCTTCTTTACTAGGACAATACTAGCCAACTAGGTAGAGTACTTTTCTTTCCAGATGAAACCAGCATCGATCAATTTTTTAACTTCAAAAATGACTTATTGTTCAATGTCTAATCGCATACGTCTAGGAGCTTGCTTGATAGGGTTAGCACTAGGCTCTATTGCTAGTTTGTGACTACTACATCAAGAGATAAACTGGGCATCTCTTCATGACTCCATGTGAACCAGTCCTTAAACTTAGCCAACAGCCTAACTAAATCATTAGTTTTAGTTCCATTCAACAAGGAATTGATGTATGTCAAGCGTAGATCTTCTTCAATTCCTAAATTGACTTCCTTGAGCTCATCGATGGTTGACTTGATCTCTTCTTCGAACTCTGATGGTGCATCTTTAATTTTAAAATCAGCTGGACCATTTGAAGTTTCTAAGGATGCCTCTTTATATGAGTTAATGTGATTTAAAAAGAACCTATCAGATTCCAAATGATTCGTGATGACTAAGCAGTAATCATCATCGACTGGACCCACTATTATGAATCCTAGTCCTGGTCTTGATTGAGAGCTTGTGCATTTATGCTTCCATATTCTTTCAAAATAGCCTGACTTATGCTTTGACCAAGTATGTAGGATTAACCCTTTCTTTGTTAGATTATGAACACACGATGAGTACCAATTAGAAGGTAATTCTATAAAATCTTCATGGTGTTTATTTTTGGATGTCATGGGACACCACACAGATCTTAGAGGGTACTTATTGAAGTGATCGGGTATGACATTAAAGAATGATGCACTATCTCGAAAGATAGAAATCGTCACCCTACAATGGACTTAATCACCTAATAAGGACTCCTAAAACATGATGGGTCTTTGAATGTACCAGAGATTTTTCCCCTACTTTACATGAAAAAGTAAAGCCAGGTTCGTTAAGTTTCCTATGGGGGCAAGCCCCAATAGTTAATTACATTTAGGGAATGGAATTCCCTAAGAATACTCTTGATTAAAGTAGAAATTAAATTTTCCAAATATTTCAAGGCTAGACAATCAATAAATTGGTTATATTCAAAAAATTAAATGGGATTGTTCAAGGAGAAAACTTCTTTTTAAAATTCAAATGGAGGAAGTAGGACAAATTGATGATACTAGGAGGCCTAGTGAGCATTCAATCTATTATATAATTGGGCTTTATATATTTGAAGTTGAAGAGATTTATATATTTTGAGTTAAAATTTTATTAGATTACTAGGGCTTATAATCCAATAACAAGAGACTAAGGTCCTTAAACCCACTCCCTAAGAGACTAGAGTATGAGTGGTATGAACAATGACTTAGTCTAATATAAATTTTTTTTCAAGTTTTATTCCTATTTTGACACATCATTTTGATAAAGGCTTTAGGATTTTGATGCCCATATGCATGATGAAAGTAGATCATTGGATAAATCAGCAAGAAAGGGGTATTTTCTACCTCCAGGGATGTCCTCATAGGTCAAGCATTCCCTTATCATGCAAGGATGGAAATCCCCTATTTTTAGGAGTGAAATAATATGATATGCATGTTGTGAAATATTTAACCATTCAACTAAGGGGTTGATGAATATTTTAATTATCTTATTTAATTCCTAGGCTTTAAGGTGAGGATATGACTTATTTTAAAATTTAATTATAAGTGATTAGTTAGGATAGAAGATTTATTTTTCTCTAAGAGCCTAATTGGATCCAGCCACACATTAAAGTATCAAACATATAAGAAACTAAGAAAAACATGTCATTTCTAATATGCAATTTTAAACATAACACTAGTCAATTTTATAAAACTAGCATAAAATAATAAAAGGCTGGTGTGGTCGAGTACCACCATACAACCCAAAAAGAGAAAATGGGTGGCCGAGCTCTACCCTTATACAACCCAAAATATGAAAGAATAATTATAATTTATAAAAGAATAAGTGCTATGGGGGATCTTCATTCTTCATGTCTTTATGTGTCTTCCTTCTTCTTTGATTTGATTTACTCCACTTCAAAGGAATCACATGGACTCCCAGGATAAATCCTTCTAGACAATGCTCATCCTTATCCACCCATAGCACTAATCCTAACTCCTAATACAAAATTACGTTAAAAATAGGAAAAGTAAATCTAACTACACCTATAATATAAGTGTTAGCTAAACACACATACAACCCAAGTAGTTATATTTATAATTTGGACTTAGCACCCATGGTAATATCTAACAGATTATGCTTAGGGCTTAAGCAACCTACAAAGAGAGCATTTATATATATTATTTAAGCAGCCCCTTAAGCATGATCCCCTACAGAAAATAAGATTAGGCTAATCATGGCCTACCATCCAGTCTATAAAGCATACACCTTAACATCTAGTCTAAAACATTACATCACAAAATAAAATATACATCAAACTAAGTATCATCCTAACATAAAGCTAGAAGTAGTGACTTAATTCTACTGTGTGTGTTAAGGCATGTGTGGTATGTCCTACTAGGCATTAAGGTCATGTTTTTCTATGTGCGAAAGGAATTTAATTTGACCATAAAGGATGATTTCACTTCAAGTTGTTTAACTGATTTGAGAATTTTAATTTGTATTTTGTTTGGTTCCATGCGACCTTCACTTAGCAACCAAGTGTTATAAAGAGAAAAAAAAGAATTTCTTTCTTTCATCCCTACCCTAAGCCATTTCTAAAGCATATTAATTTGATTTAGTTCTCTTTAGTGAATGTCTTATTACATATTTTTAAATTAATCCTAAGTTTAGGTTCACCTTAAATGATTACATTTAACATGAAAGGCTTCTTAAGATTAGTTTGAGTGAACTACTAACACATGATATATATCATATTATTCCTTTTCACTATATGCAACATGGATATGATTAGATCCTAAGTATAACTATACATGAAATATATTTCTTTAGCACACTTCAATTGAAAGATGCATATGTGTATTTTTTAGAAAATGGGATTTTCACTCATTAGCTAAATACACATTCAAGTGTATAAAAGTTTTATGTAAGCACTTCGCCATTATTAACCAGGGGAGTGAGGTAAAGACCTCCTTGGGGCTACTTAAAGCCTTGTGTCCCCGGAATGTCCAGACTATATATACCCACTAATACACATGAATGTACAAATGACTGGAAGAATGAAAAATCATGCAAAAATTATTTTTTTATTCAATTAAATTATTTATACATGTGAGCTAAAGTTTAAAAGAAGATTTTCATTCATTAGCTAAATGCACATATAAGTGTATAAAAATTTTAAGAAAGTACTTCACCATTGCTAAACCCAGGGAGTGAGGTAAAGACCTCCATGGGGCTACTTAAAGCCTTGCATCCCCAAAATGTCCAAACTAGATATACCTACTATTCTTGAATACACATGAATGTACAAATTACTATAAGAATGGAAAATTATGCAAAAATTGTATCTTATTTCAATTGAATTATTTATACATGTGAGCTAAAGTTCTATCTAAATTCTAACTTAGAAATATATAGGAATGAATTCAAACAAATGTTACATTCAAACTTTATGTAGATCCATATAGATTAAAGAAAGAGAACCATATATCACAAGTTCTAAGTCATAGACACTTACAAGCTTATAGATATCTATAACTATTATCACTCCAAATATTATAGTTAAACTATAAACTTTTGAAAATAGCTTTGATTTACTAGTGATAATAGTCACAAATATTCATAGGCTAATCAACACATGCAAGCTTGACATAAAGGAAATTCATTTAAATTTAAATATTTTGAAAACTTGAATGTATGAAACCATATGACACGCATAATTTAATTTGATTATAAAGTAATAATAAGACATAAAATACATATTTCTTTCAACCAAACTAATTCTTAAGGACAATCATATCAAATAAAATCATTTAAAGATGACCAAATATTGTTAATGCCATCTTCAATTTATGTTTTGATTTGATTTAATAAAATGAAGGAAAGTTTGTTGATCCTAATTCATTCCCATGTTAGTGAATTAATTGGGTTTAATGAAAAGTAATTAAGTTAATTTTATGGGTTAATTAAGTTACGGTATGGATTAAATCAATTAATTAATCCTTACCTATGGCACGTTAAGGTAGTTAACTAAATAATTTTGAGCCAACATGATATGCAAATACATTTGAAAATTACATTATCAATGCTCCTAACAAATGAAAAGGGCCTAACTCAGCTGGCTCATAATTAATAGTTAATTAAGCTTAGGAAACTCAATTAAGTACACTTATGGTTTTCCAACACATTTGAACTAACCATAATTTCCTTAAGATTTTCTTAGGTTATTGAACACCTAAGAGTCTACCCAAGAAACTTAATTAGATTAGATCTAAAATGATTTTGATTTCAACTTAATTAATTAAGAAATTTGATTAATTGATTAAGCCTTGATTAAATTGATTAATGAGATGAACTTAAGGAAATAGATTAAGAAAGAGGACTTAATCTTATCCCATGGGTTCATTCACTATCAAGTAATAATTAACCACTTAACTAATTAATTTATTATTGTTCACATGATTAATTAACCAATAGTCAGATTAGGAGAGTGATTAGGGCTCAATTAATCAATTTCCTTAATTAAACAAGTAATAAATCCCTAAAAAATTATGGGAGGCAAAGGCCATCCCACTAATCAACCTAAAAAAGTTTGAAATTAATTACTTGGGTAATTAAGGAGTAATTAAGCTAATTAATTTTTTAATTAAACCTAAATTAAGCATTAATTACTATTCAAAATCAATCAAGATTAATTTTTAATCAATCTCCTCTGAAATATCATTAAAATGAATATTTATTTGCAATTTTTAAATCTTTCTACAATTAGTTAAGAATTTATGAAGTTTCAGCATTAAAATGCATTTAATTAGCCTTAATTAACCTTAAACCTGCCTACACCACATGGTGCGCTGATGCAGCACACTTTCCACATGGCACTGTGAGATTGGTTATTTAAGTTGTCACATCCGCAGGCTGACCCATCCGATGGTGGGATGCGATTTCTCGTGCACCGTCTGATCTAAGATCAGACGACTATGATCAAAGTCATGGTTTAATAGGATTAATCGAATTAATATAGCATGATTTGATCAGGACCATCTTTTTTGGCATTAGAAATGCATCTATGATCATCTTCTCGATCCAACTATCAAGCTCAAATAAAGATCAAATCGATCCCACACCATCAAGAAAGCAAAATAAAAACATCCAACGATGGAAATCTTGTGACATACAACTTTTCTTTACAATGGACAAAACCATTTTAACCTAGAGAATGATTTCAATGGCATACATCACTGGAGCTTAGATCGACGATTCCAATCGATTGAGAAAGCTTCATCTAGTGGAGACAAAGCCCTGTTGAGCGGCACGAGTTTTGATTTGGCGTGGTTTGCTCGTAAGGCTAATGCACTAGGTGTAGGTGATTGGCTTAGATCGAACTCTCACTTTTAGCAATCGAAGATGATGAGAAGTGATTTATTCTTACTTGTCTAGCTTCAAGGAAGGCGTGTGCAAAGTTAATTGTACTTTGGTGGAGATTTGAGAAAATGGGAACTAGAGGTGGCTTCCTTTGTTTTGGTTTTTTGTAAAACTAAGAAGAGAAGAAATTGGATCACTTGATAAGCTTGGAAATTACTTTGGGATGTATGTCTCTGGATGCTAGGGTTGAATCGAGTGCAAGTGACTGGATTTGAGTGAGAATGAGGAGGGTATACCCCCTCATTCCTTGGATCAGACAACTAGCCTTATTTGCTCATTTTGATCAAATAGTTATCATGGGGAGCTTGATTTGGGTAGGGACTCACTTTATCTGGCTTCACATAAGTGGAGAAGGGTGTAAGAATATAGCCAAGGCAAGTGGAGTGTGAGTCCTTGCTTGCCACATGCTCCAATGGAAATTGGGAGTTGATTTCACCTCCCATGGGTCATAGCTGACCCAACCAACTCCAGAGTCAGGTTAGCCAGTGTCTTAGGTGTCTAAGTGGAGCAATGAATGAGTGCCAAGTGGCCAAAGAAGAGAAATGGCCATTCCCTCAAGTGATTTTCCTCATGTGATGCCCTTATCCCAAGTGTATCTTGGTCATTTGGCAATGAATTTGATTTGGCCAGGTTTGAGATGAGTCGAAAGTGGGTTAGTCCAAATTTTAAGTGATTTGGAGTTCATTTGGTTTGATTTAGCTTAATTTGTTCTATTTAGGATAACTTGGGTTAGGTTGGGTCAAGTTGACCAATTGGTCAGATTGAGTCAAACCAAGGGTTAAGTCAAGTTCACATGACCATTTGGAGTGTATTGGTGTCATTGGTTTGGTTCAATTTGCTTTGGATTTGATTTTGGCTCTTTTGGATTCATATAGGGCAAATGGGTTAAGTTGACCAATTTGATCAAATTGGCCAAATTGGCTTGGGTTGGGTGTTGGCCCAAGATCAATTGGTTAATTGAAAATGATTGTAGGCTTTAGTTTGAATCAATTTAGATTTAATTTGGATTTTGGCCAAGTTGATCCTTTAGGTCAATTTGGGCTAAGTTGGGTTAGATTGACCAAATTGGTCAAATTGGGCTCAATTATGACTTTGGTAAAGTTTAATAATTAATTTGGATTGAATTTGAGCCATTGGTTGCAATTAATTTGGTTTGGATCATGCATTGACCTATTTTG
Organism: Cymbidium sinense; assembly: GCA_021442155.1. Lineage (NCBI taxonomy): Eukaryota > Viridiplantae > Streptophyta > Magnoliopsida > Asparagales > Orchidaceae > Cymbidium > Cymbidium sinense. The sequence goes on from CM038216.1 coordinate 107,092,737, forward strand.
GCCATTTAGGTTAATTTGGGTCAACTTGGGTTAAGAGGGCTAATTGGGCTAGGTTTGGCTCGGTCAAAGATGATTTGAATCATTAGTTTCAATGGATCTGGTGTAGGATGAGTTTTGGCTAGTTTGGATTTCATATGGGCTAAGGGTTGACTTGGTCAAATGGCCAAGTCGACTTGGTTTAATTTAATTTAACGCAATTGATCATCCTAGGATGACCAATGATCATGGTATGAGGTTTGGGTGGGCTTGGTTCAATCCAATTTAGGTTGGATTAAAACATGGTTTGAATGGGTTCTTTAGGCACTTTGGGTAAAGTGGACCTTAATGGGTTAATTGACTTGGTTTTGGTTTGATAAGGTTTAGTTGAATTTTTATATGAGCTTAGGATTGAAATATAAATCCAACTACAGTCAATTTGGGCTATGATGGGTTTTAGTTCATTTGAAATTTTTAAGTCAAAAGGGCTAAGTTGGGCTTGACTTGAGTTGATTTCAATTTGCTTTAATGATTATAGGTTTCATTTATATTTGGAAAGATGATTGAAGAAATGATTGATTCAAAGAAAATCCATTGATTTTGGCTTGATTTAGGTTAGTTTTGGCCAAGTTCAAGGAAATGGCTTAAAGGGATTAAATTGAGTTTTGATTTGATTTTAGATTTGGTTTTGGCTATTTGAATTTATATTTTATTAATATTTTTGAATATAAATGAAGATATAAATGACTTATGAAAAACCCACTTGAGTTTGGACTGATTTGGAAGCAAATTTGACTAAGCTCATAGAGGTAGGTCAAAAGGGCTTAGAAGGAAATCGATTTAGTTTGATTTATTTTTGATCATTGGAAGATGGATTTCGTTTATATTTGTGAATATAAATGAATACATAATTGATTTATAAAGATATCAATTGATTTTGGGTTGATTTGGGTGGATATTTGGCTAAATCCATAGAATTCAATCATAAGGCTTAATGAGGATTTAGAGTTTGGATTTGATCTTAGGTTTCAATCATTTGGATGTGAGTTTCGTTTTAAATTTAATAGATTGGTTGAGAGATTGAATTAATTTTGAGAAAATTAATTGAATTTGGATTGATTTAAATTTGGCTAAGGTTAAGGCCATGGAATTCAATCATAAGGTTTAAGAAGGGTTTTGAGTTTGTATTTGACCGTGGGATTGATTGTGAATTTTGGAAATTTGATTTTGAATTTTAAATTTGAATTTGGAGTTTGAATTGAATTTGAGTTTAGTTTGAGATGGTGAACATGGACTGGGTTTAGGCTATAAGGTATGTGAATCTTCCTAAATCCCTAAGGCATAGCATAATTCCTATGATTAACCCTTCAAAATATCTAGGCTTAGGTTACGTGTTCACCTAATCACTAGATGTGTGTTATGACTAAGAAAATCTTAGCATCTATAAGGTTCCTAGGTCTAAGAAGATGAGGTTGAGAACTCACTCCAATAGTGAGGTCAACAATCTTTATATGAATCATTCTCAAGCTACACATCAACTTCTTGACTTGAGGATGATGCTCCCAAGAAGAACCTCTAAGTCTTCATAACTATGGATGATTTAGGGGTTTCTTAACTACCAAACCCTCAACTTTTTATGAGAAAACTAGGGTTAGATCTAAGGTTCTGAACTGATGCCTAACTATTTCATAAATAAACTTGAATACACTTATGCTTTGCTTTGGAGCCCGATCTTCACTGCTATCTGGATAAAGTGTCACCTCCAATGAGATCTGTTGTTGAGAAGAGCTGGTTGGTGTGCTAACCATATAAGACTCATCCTCTGAACTATATTTTAAGTCCTTATGGATAGGAGGTGTACTCCTGGTAGCTAGGATATATCTTCTATTGGGTGGCCAATAAGGAGGTTTTCCACCCCTTGGACTGCCTCTGAACTAGCCTCTTCCTCTGCCTGGTGGAGGTCGGGTCATCCTACCCATATCTTCGAATGGAGTAATGAACTGTGGGTGGAATCTCATTTAGGCACCACTTCCTCCAAGTCTATTTCTCGCTCCATTTTATTTTTTTTAGTTTTTTTTTTTCCATTTCCTTTTCTCTTTCTCTTTCCTTTTCTTTTTCTTTTTCTTTTTCTTTTATTTTTTGAACTTTGGCTAAGTTCATTAGCATAGACTTGTTGGTTTTGAGGGAGGTAGTAAGCCACATCCTCGTATATGTTGACCTCGTAAACTATAAATGGTTTGAGATCTCGTTTGACATAGTAGGCGATCCCACCTCTAATAAACTTTATACACTGATGTAGAGAGGATGTAACCGTGTTGTTCTCTTGTATCATCAGTCTCCTAAGCAAAACATTGAAAGATGTACCTAAATCGATAATGTAAAACTTGTCTTTGGTCTTCCAATCATCTATCTCCAAGGGCAACACTATGGAGCCTAAGACCTTGTCGCCTTGTTCATTGAATCCTTTCAACATCATGTTTTCTTTTTAGAGTTTAGAGATGTCGATCCTCAAGTAGGTAAGGATTCTTAGACTCAATGTTGACTGATGCACCTGGGTAAACCAGAACTCTAGATAGTCTATATTTGCTAACATCCACTATAATGTAAAAAGGGAAGTTATGCTCGGTCGTCTCTAGAAGTAAGTCTTCATCTCTGAATGTAACTCCTAAGATGTCCTTCGGGTGGCATGCCTCCTCCTCAGTAGCGGGCAGCAAAGCTAAGCATATCTCTAGATCATGTAAGGCCTTGATTAGAGATTCCCTCATCTCTTTAGATAAGATAAGGGTTATGTATATGCTTAACTTAGCTTGCAATTTTTTAAGATGAGCTAGGATGTTATAATCAACTCTGGGCTAGTCTTCCACAAGCATATCCATAAGTGGAGCATCCTATGGAGGGGTTATCTGCTCACTAGAACTAATGACTTGCTTACCCTTATCCGGAGGTGCTACCCTAGAAGGTAGAACTTTGCCACTGGGTAGGTTGACTTTAGTGACTTCTTGGAATGATGAACTTATGGAAAGTTCTACCTTTTCATCAGACATACCTACATCTTCTCCTATGGGACCCTCGGAGTCGAATGATGCCAAGTCAATCCATATGGGTGAACCCAATTGACTTACTAAAGGAAGGTCCAATTCTGAATTAGAAGAGAAAGAATCGTAATTATTAGAGCTATTATTATTATTTAAACTTGAAGAGTTTCCAACAAGAATAAAATTTGGAGCATCAGAAGTAGACAATATATAAGTAGAATTTGCTCTCTTCATTGATTTCTTTTAGGGTGGAGTTACATAATAGAAATTAAGTAAATTAAGCGGACTTGTCCATAGATACAATGCTCTTGCTAGGGGAAGAAGAGCTGGATGAAGTTGTAGTAGCTGCAATGGTAGAATGAATGTTGGACTTAGACGGTGGTTGTGCTACTGGACTATCCCAAACAAGTATGGCACTGTTGCCACTGCTAAGCTCCCACCTTCCCTGAGTTGTCCTTGGAAAATTATAAAACCTTCATGGTGTTGGAGGTTTGAGCTACCTCAAGCACCTACAAGGAAAGTTTCTTGATCTTAGAGATAATCTTTTTAGAGGTTTGGGATAAAGAAATATCTTAACCTTTTTTATCTTAAAAGGATCGCAAGTATCGCCAAGGATTACTCTAACAGAACTAGATGGTTGTTCTAACAAGTATTCCTTAGGGATAATTATGGCACCTAACTTGTAGCTACACTCAAGCCAATCTTTGAAAGTGATGCAATCCTCTAATACATGGCCTAACATGAAGTGGTAGGGGCAAAAGTTAGAATCATCGCTCTTGCCCACTTCGTCTGGCCTCTTAGGCTCTGGTAGCTATAAATCAGGTTTCTTTAGGAGATTTTATAAATCTTCTTGACTACCTCCCTCTTGAATGAATAGGGCTTGTATAATGTGTCCAAAAGAGTGGGTGGATAGTAGCTACCTGGTGGTGGATATAAATACCGATGTTGAGTGTACTGCTGTGGAGACGGTAGTGGTGGCCACTGTAGTAGCTAGGTGGCTGGTATGATGGTTGAGGTGTTGGAAGAGGAGGTGGTAAAAGATGCTGCTAAGCTCGTGATCTCTTAAACTGAACTATGGATGGATGCTTCCTCTTGTGTGGCTTTGGTTTGGATGATTGGTCTTGGAAATGAAACAATTTGTCTTCCTCTTGTAGACTGATTGCCTTGTTGATTAATTTTTCAAATATTTTAATTATAAAGCCCTTGAGCATGAAGAAAACTAGGCCATGGATATTCTTGAGAAGAATTTTAATGGCATGCTATTCAGACAACTGTGGTTTGTATTTTATACTTAGGTTACACCACCTGAGAATGTAATCAATAAGGGACTCGTTGGGATTTTGTTTTGCTACAATAAGGTCACTTACAGTTACCCTCTATTAGGCTCTAGCAAATATCTTGATAGAGAGTTGCTCCAACTCAGCAAAAGTCTTCACTAAATCATTGGGTAGTTCGATGTACCAATCAAATCCAACCCCTTATAGACTGCTAATGAAAAGGCAAAAGAGAAGTGCATCGCTGACATCAGTGTTGCAACAACCGACTTTAAAATGTGTCATATGTTATCGTGGGTTCCTACTGCTATCAAAACTTTTGAAGAATGGTGGCATGAACTCCTTGGGGTATTGGACTACATCAAATTCCTCTAAGTAAGGTCAACCCTTTGGAATGGATGAGCTCTCCCGAGCTTGTGCCAATGCTTCCCTTACTTATTACTCCACCATCTGCATGATGTCCTTCTCATGCATGGAGGTACTATCCACAACCTTCCTATGCAAACTACCACTATTCTGATCCACAGGAGAGGCACTCTTAGGAGGATCTAAGATATGTAAGAGCTCAGGCCAATCGACCTCCATGGGATTAGGCTTTGAAATTGGAGTTTGGTGCTGAAGTGTTAGAATTGCTGCTAACAAATCCTTGACCCTCTTCTCCATCTTTTTTATCTGCTCATCTTTCTACTTGAGCTATTGAAGGAGGTGCTTGGCCGAGTGAGAGGTGTCACCTTCCTTGATCATAGCTCCTTCCTGACTTTGATGGTCTCTGTGGAGGGATCCTCGAGTATCGACCATGTGGACTTCTACTAAATCCTCTAATAGGTCATCCTCAATGGTCAAAATCTACTCTACCCTCTTCTTGATAAAAATGATCACCCCCACCCATCTGCCTGATCTTAGCAAAGTAACTATTATGATGTCATCAAGTGAACGATCACATAGTCTACCCGACTGTACCGAAACATAGACCCGCTGATGACTAGTTGTAGGACTATGCTCCTCTAAAGCTATGTGTCATACACTGCCTACTGATGGAGTACTTTCCCTAGGCTACTTTCATGGGATGCGACATCCCCTTCTTCCCTCTACTATGGTGGTAGGCGACCATGCTTTTGGGCCACTACTCCTTCTTTACCATTAGGTGGAAGGTCGAATGGGAGCTTGACCTCACCTCTGGGTGAGATGTGAGAGGGATAACCAATGGCGATGTCCTCTCGATCAATGGAGATGTCCTCTCTCTAGATGCTGACTTACACCTTGGCGGGGACTACGGGAGGAGGGACTTGGGCAGGTGATGGAGGACGACGGGTGGAGCAATGTGATGTTGGAGACATCGACTGCCTCTCCACCGTAGCCCTCCTCTTACACCTGGTAGTGCCTATAATGATTATGATGTCAGTATGATCGACTTGGTAGCTCACCAATCTGAGAAATCTACCAAAGTGGAGGCCACCAACTATTTGGCATACCTCCTCCTCATCTTTCTGCCCGCTTGAGCTATAACTCTAGCCTATAAGGCTTTCTCTCTGCTTATCTAATCCCTAACACTCTTAGGGATCAGATTCATCAAATCAAACAATGTACCAGACTTCGAACATCCAAAGGCTTTGCCGACCTAGTGAAGAATTGATTGTAGACTAGTGTCGGGCTTCCTTCTTTCCCTAGGTGGTATCTCAAATTGTGTTGGTGGTGTAGGTAAAGAAGCAATCCTCCTATATTCTTTCTCTCTATTTGAAGCTGAGAGGGGGTGAAATTTGCTACCACTCAAGAGTAGAGAGGTCTCATGAGGAGAACCCTCCTCAAATGTGAAGCATGTCAATCCTCCTTGCTCATTGGTGTTGAGATTATTAGGGAGGCAAAGATAGCTTTCCCCTTCAGAATGGAGGAAACCTAGTAAGGAGGTGCTACCCCTTGCTAGGACTAGAGCGGGGGTGACAATAGACTAAATGCCGAGTACTATAACAATTGGTACTACAGGCACTGGTACTGAAACTAGCACCAAAATAGATGGAACTGATACTAACACTATCGTGGGAACCTCAACAGCCTTCCTTTTTAACGAGGGAAACTCAGAATCTGACAGGATGTCAAAATGAAGGAGTGTCTTCTACCCTGCAACCCCCTCTCTACTCACGGTCGTGAGGGTTGGCCCCTCATAGGTGACTCAAACAACCTCAAATCCATGCCCAAATAGAATGACGTGTGTGGTGGTGTTGGTGAGTATGGCCTGATCCAAGGCTAAATCCACACCAGACGAGAAGGAAAAGATCATCTTCCCAACAAACAAGATGAAATACTGACTGAAAAAATAAATGATGGACTGAACTGCTATCTCTGCATTTGTTGAAAATAGAACTAAATCAAACTCTTTAATTTAATAGCTGCCTTCAATTATTGATTTGATTTTGGAATTTGAACCCACACTTAAAAAATTTAGGTATGCTAAGTAGGGTTCATTGAATTGGAGAGATTTTGATATTTGAGGAGAGACTTTGCCATAGAATTTAATTTTAATTTGGAACTCACATTCAACAATTTTAGGTATGTTGATGGGATTCATTCCTTTGGAGAGACTTTGGAGATGAATTTGTTTTGTTTTATCCTTTATTTAAAATTTTAATTTTGGAATCCTCACTTAGCAAATTTTGGTAATCTAAATGAGATTTAAATGTATGTTTGAAAATAATTTTTGAAAACATTTTTCTTTGGGATGATGTTTATCATATGTTTGATTTGTTTGATTTTGAAAATGGTATCATTACTTAAAAAAATTTAGGTATGAAAAGTAAAGCTCAAATGTGTTTGATATTTTTATTAATTTGAAAAATAGAACCTTTATTTAACAAATTTAGGTATGTTAAGTAGGGTTCAAGTGTGTTTGATATTTTTATTTTGATGTGAAAAATGGAAACTCTTATTTAACAAATGTGGGTATGTTAAATAGAGTTTATTTTGTTTTATGTGTAGTTTGGTGATGGAATTCCTATTTGACAAATACAGGTATGTCAAATGGAATTCAAATGTGTTTTGATTTTCATGATTTTGAAAAAGGGAAACCTATTTAATAAATTTAGGTATGTTAAATAGGTTTCAATTTGTTTTGATTTTAAAAAATGGAACTCTCATTTGACAAATTTGGGTGTGTCAAATGGAGTTCAAATAAGTTCTGATTTTGTGTGTGATGTTGCTTTCGAAAAGAGGGAACTCTTACTTAACAAATTCAGGTATGTTAAGTGAATTTCAATGATATGTTGATTTTTGATTTTGTTTTGGTTTTGAAATGGAACTCCACTTAACAAATTTAGGTATGTTAAGTGGAGTTGGTTAATTTTTTTTTAAAATGTGTTTGGAAAATTTTCAAGGACTCTCATTTAACAAATTTGGGTATGTTAAATGGAGTTGGTTGATTGATTGATTTTACTTTAAAAAATGTACTTTTGAAAAGTTATGAAAAGGGTTTTAATGATGCATATTTGATTTTGATTTTTGAAAAGAGTCCTCATTTAACAAATTTAAGTATGTTAAATGAGGCTTAATTGTTTTTATTATTTGAAAAGAGAGTTGAAAGTTTTATATTTTGTGAACTTTATGTTATATGAAGTGCATTTTAAAAAAATGATTTTATTTAGAAAAGTGCTTTTGGAAAATCATGCAAAAGACTTTACTTATTTACTATGAATTTTATTGAAACTTTCTTGAATATAGGATAAATATTTCCTCACCAACCTAGTGGTAAAGAGGTTCTAAATTTAGTCATCTCCTTTCATTAGTTAATCTATTTTTACTTATTGAGGGACACAATAGGGGTTATAAGACCTACATGAAATGAGGTCCTAAAACCTAAAGGATGTTGGCTAGCTTTGCTTAAGGATGAAATAAGTTAAGTGCCAATGGACAGAAACATAGTCTCGGGCTTCTATAAAATATAAATCCACTATCAATGCTTGGAGACAATAATTGTTTGCTAAAGATGGAGAGAGGAACCTTCCCTAGCGAAGTCACTAAAAAAATCTATAGTGTTTATTTTTAGATGTGTGGGGGGATACAATGCAGATCGTACGGGGTACTTATTGAAGTGATCGAGTACGATATTGAGGTATGATGTACTATCTTAAAAGATAGAGGTATCACCCATCAATGGACCTAATAACCTAATAATGACTCCTAAGACATGATGGGCCTTTGAATATACTAGAGATTTTTTCCCTACTTTAAATGGATGAATAAAGAAGGGTTTATATTAAACTGAGTTCTAAATTTTCCTATGGAGGCAAGCCTCCATAGTTAATTATATATTAGGAAAAGAAATTCCCTAAGAATACTCTCAATTAAAGTAGAAAATTATCATCTTCAAAGATTTCAAAGTTAGACTATCAAAGAATTGATTATATTTAGAAAATCAATTGGGAAAGTTCAAGGAGAAGACTTATTTTTGGAAGCCAAAGGAGATGAGTAAGGAATGCTCATGATACTATGAAGCCTAGTGAGCATTCCAATCTATCTTATAGTTGGGCTTTATATATTTGAAGTCGAAGAGAATTATTTTGTTTGAGTTGAAATTTCATTAGATTACTAGGGCTTATAATCCAACAATTAAGATTGTGAAAATGCCTAAGAGGTAAGGATTTATGTTATAGCTCAAAGGAAACAACAACCTCAAATTCTAAATATAGGGAGCTTTAGCATAAGCTAAAGCATGACCTATATCTAAGTGAAGATGGGCATAAGGTTTACTCCATAATAAAGGATAAACCATTTGACTGTTGGGCTTACAACCGCCTGTAGTGGCCACCAGCTAATTCCTCTAATAATTCAAATCCATGTGGTCCGGTCATATGAAATTGTAATATTGTTGGGTTGTTATCTATTTAGAAAAGAAGCTATAGTCCTTAAACCCACTCCCTAGGAGACTAGAGCATGAATGGTTTGAGTAATGACTTAATCTAATGCAAAAAAATCTTTGCAAGTTTTATTTACTTTTTGATGCTTCATTTGGACAAAGGCTTTAGGATTTTGATGCCTAGATGCATGTTGAAATGGATTATTGGCCAAATCAATAGATAAAGAGGGTGAAGCTCCATCAGTAGGGGTTGCTCTCATGGGTCAAGCTGTCACTATATGTGTAAGGACGGAGGCCCTCATTTTACAAGAGTGAAATAATATGCATGCATGATGTAAAACATTCAACTATTCATCTAAGGGGTTTCTAAGTCTTTTAATTTTATTGTTTAATGCCTAAGATTTATGGTGAAGTTATGAGTTATTTAAAATTTAGTTATGAGTGATTAATTGGATAGAAAATTTATTTTTATCCTAAGAGCCTACCGTATAGGCCACACGTTAAAGCATAAATAATAAGAAACTATGAAAATGCATGCCATTATTTATGCATAATTTAAATAAATCATCAATCAATTTTATAATTATTGCAAAAGAATAAGAGGCTGGTGCGATTGTGTGCCACCATACAACCCAAAAAAGAAAAGATGGGTAGCCGAGCTCTACCCTTATACAATCCAAAATTATAAAATAATAATTATAATTTTATTAAATGCTATGGGGGTCTTCATTTTTTATTCTTCATGTCTTCATTTCTTTCCTCCTTACTTCTTTGATTTGGTAGGCTTCAAGGCATCACATGGCACCCTAGGACAAAGCCTTCTTGCTAATGCTCATCCTATATCCCCATAGCACTAATCCTAATTCCTAATGTAAAATTACATTAAAAATAGGAAAAGTAAATCAAACTATACTTGTAAAATAGAGGTTAGCTAAACATACATACATTCCAAAGTAGTTATATGTAGGATTTGGACTTAGCACCCTGCACATGGGTAACCAAGCCCACCTGTCCTAACTTGGATTAATGTTAAGGGCTTAAGCAACCTGCAAAGATAGCACTGATATTTATTTCTAAGCACCCCTCAAGCATAATCCCCTGGAAAAAATATGATTAGACATCGGCCTATCATCAAGTATATAAAGTATGCACTCTAACATCAAACCTAAAATATTATATCACAAAGTAAAATATATGTCATACATACACCATCCTAACTTAGGACTATAAGTGGTGACTTAGTTCTAAGGTGTGTGTTAAGGCTTTGTGTGATTGTTATGTCTTACTAGGCATTAGAGTTATGATTTTCTAAGTTTGGAAAGATTTAATTTAGCATAAAATGTTGATTTCATTTCAAGTTGTTTAGTTAATTTGAGAATTTTAATTTATATTTCATTTTGTTTAGTATGATTTATACTTAGCAACTAAGTGTTATAAAGAGAGAAAAAGAGGATTGCCATATTAATTTGATTTAGTTTTCTTTAGTGAATAGCTTATTAAATGATTTAATTAATCCTATTCAATATGAAAGGCATCTTAAGATTTACTTGATTGAACAACTACCGCATGACTTATATTAAACCATTCCTTTTCATCACACATAACATGCATGTGATTAAATCCTAAGTGTATCTATACATGCAACATGTTACTTAAATGATGAATGTATGTGTACATTTGAAATTTATATTTTTATTGATTAAATTATTTAATATGTGTAAATTTAAAGCTCTATCAAAATTCTTATAGAAAAGTACATAAGAATGAAATTAAACAGTATGTGCCATTGTTAAACCAGGGAAGTGAGGTAATAAAATCACCTCCTTTGGGCTACTTAAAGCCCGTGTTCCCTGCATGTCCAGGCTATATACCTATTTGTATTCAAATATATGTAAATTTTCAAACATGAACATAGGAAAGAAAGCTCCAAATCACTTGATTAAATAATTCAATCACTTGAACAATTATGGATGCATGCATTTTTAATATAAAAGAGGGATTCTCATTCTTTAATCACATGTACACACAAATGTACAAAAACATAAAGAAGTATGTGCCATTGTTAAACTAGGGAAGGGAGGTAATCAAATGACCTCCTTGGGGCTACTTCAAGCCTCGTATTCTTGAGATATCCTGACTATATACTTTTTTAATTAGATACATATGAATGTATAAATAACTAAGAGAATAAAACTCATGTAAAACATTATTTTGTTTAATTGAATTATTTATGTATATGAATTAAAGCTTTATTTAAATTCTAATGTTAAAATATATAAGAATGAAATCAAATGGGTACGTGTTGTTGTTAAACCAAGGAAGTGAGGTAATGTAATGACCTCTTTGGGGTGACTTAAAGTCTTATATTTCTAGGTTGTCCAGACTATATACTCATTACCATTCAAACTTATGTAAATCAACATGTGATTAAAGGAAAGAGAACTCAACATTCACATACTTAAGCTATAAGCACATGCATTTCTTATGTATTTATAACTAGCACCATAACATATTATTATTCATTTATTAACTTTTAAAAAATACATTCGAATTTAATAATGATGATAGCCACACATATATTAAATTAAATCAACACATGCAAGCTTAAAAGGAAGTCCATTTTACTTTACTTGATTTTGGAAAGATGGATGCATGAATTCAAATGACATATCCAATTTAACATGATTGGGAAGAGAACAATCAAATATAAGCATTTTATTTATTCAACCAAACTAATTCCTAAGGATAATAAAATCAAATAAGATTATTTAAAGTAAACCAAAGCTTTCTTAGTATCATTTTTAATTTCATGTTTTGATTTGATTTGAGGATGTGAGAAAATGTTTGTTGATCCTAACCCATTCCCATGTTTGGTAATTAGTTTTTATTTAATGAAATATAATTAAGTTGATTTTATGAGTTAATTTGGTTATAACATGCATTAAATACATTAATTAACCCTCTCTTATGTTACTTTAATATAATCATCCAAATAATTATGAGCCAACATGATATGCATGTGAATTGGAAATTAGATTAGCAATGATCCTAAGAAATAAAACGGGACCTAATTTAATTGGCTCATAATTAATGGTTGATTAAGTTAAGAAACTTAATTAATTACTCTTATGATTTTTCCAAACATGTGGACTAACCATAATTTCATTAAACTCCTTTAAGTTATTAAACACCTAAAGATCTACCCATGATTTAATTAATTAAGTTCTCATGTGATTATAATTTTAATTTAAATAACCAAGCAATTTAATTGATTAATTAAGCTTTAATTAATTTCCCTTTGAAAAATGAAGTGAACGTAAGGAAAGAGGCTAAGAAAGAGGTCCCAACTCAACTCCATTAGTCCATTCACTATTGGATAGTGATTAATGAACTTAATTAATCAATTTATTACTATTCATGGGATTAATTAATCATTAATTAACTTAAATGAGTAATTAGGGCTTAATTAGTGAATTCCCCTAATGAAGTAAGTAATAAATCCCAAGAAAATCATAGAAGGTAGAGGTCATCCCATTAAATTTACCCACAAAATTTAGGATTAATTGCTCAAGTAATTAAGAAGTAATTAAGCAAATTAATTTTGTAATTAAACTCTAATTAAGCCTTAATTACTATTCAAAATTTATTAAGATCATTTTTAATTAATTCTCCTTTAAAATACCTTTAAAATGAGTATTTATTTACATTTTTATGATTTCTCTATGATTTATTATGATTTTTATAAATTTCAACCATTAAAACATATTAATAAGGCCTAACTAAACCTTAATCCTATCGGCATCACGTGGCACCATAAGATTGGTTATTTAAAAATAATCCTAGTCAGCGCTTGCGTGGTGGCGATGAAACATGCTTTTTCGTGTGCCATCTAATCTAAAATCAGATGACCATGATTAATACCACATTTTAATAGGATTAATTGGATCAATCTATTGGATCTAATCACGGCTGTCTGTTCTGATCATGTGAAATGGATGGTGTGTGATCTATCATTACATGAGCGAGGGAGAATGGAGTATGTCCACCATTGCTCACGTGATCCAAGCTCACCCAAGCTCAGATCAACTCTAAACGAATCACACACCTTCACGCAAATGATCCAAGGGGATCTAAAGGCTAAGATCACACAGCGTGCAAGTTTCCTTCAAAAACCTCTAACACATTTTTCACTTAAGGTCAGTTTTAATGGCATATCTCACCGGAGCTCAAGACCGATGGTAAATCTGATTGAGGAAGCTTCGTCGAATGGAGATGAAGCCCTACTAATCAGTACAAGCTCCAATTTGAGGTGGATGGCTCATAAGATCAATACCCAAAGCATGGGAGGTCAGTGTTGATCAAAATCAGCCCTCTAGTCATCGAGAAGCTTAGGGAATTATTCGTTCTTGCTCGACTAGCTCCAAGGATGGTGTATGCAAAGTTAATTGCACTTTAGTTGAGCCTTGAGCAAGTGGGAGTGAGAGGATGGTTTCCCTATTTTAGGTTGAAGGAAACCAACAATGGGGATTATGGCAAACTCAGGAAATGCTCTAGGAAGTTCTATGGGACTCTCTTTAGGGTTCTCTAGCTCATACTGAGGTTCTCTCCTTGATTTGGATTGAAATGAGGGGGGTATACCACCTCATTCCAAGGATCAGATGGCTCAGCTGAGTTTGGCTCTTTTTGATCATCCAGCCACCAGTGGAGGTTAGGGATGGTAGGGAATCAACCTAGGTGGCCTGAGTTGGTTGGCCAAAGCATGGGAGGTGGCTTTCAAGGGGGATTAGTGGGCGTCCTAGGTATTTCAAATACTCCAATAGGGGAGGTGAGCTAATTTCACGTCCCCATGAGTCATGGCTGACCCAACCACCTTTGGGTCAGGTTGGGTAGTGTCATAGGTTCCCATGTGGACCAATAGGAGGATGTCATATGGCCAAGGAAGGAAAATGATCACATACATGGGTGATTTGTCTCATGTGATACCCTTGACCCAAGGGTAGAATGGTCATTTAGAATTAGATTTGATTTGGGTAGATTTGAAATGAGCCAAAAGTGAGTTGGGCCAAATTTCAAGTGATTTGGAGCTCATTTGGTTTGATTTGGACCAATTTGTCAAAGGGTCAGTTGGTCAAGTCATGATCACTTGGGATGTATTGGTATCATTAGTTTAGTTTGATTTGCTTTGGATTTGATTTTGGCTCATTTGAGTTCATTTGAGTCAAATGGTGTGTATGCTTGGTTTGGGTTTGGTTGATCATTTGGAAAATGTTGTAGTTTAATTTGGATTTGGTTGGGTTTTTGGTTGGTTTGACCCTTTAGGTCAAGTTAGGTTCAATAGGTCATTTGGGTCTAGTGGGTCAATTGGGCTTAATTGAGGCTTAGTCAAGTTCAACAATCAATTTGGAATGAACTTGAGCCATTAGTTGCAATAATTTAGTTTATATTATGATTTGACCCAATTTGGTCTTTTAGATCAATTTGGGTAAACTTGGGTCAAGAGGGCCAATTGGATTTGGTTTGGCTTAATTGAAGGTCAAGTCATGTTCAAATATTGATTTTGAGTTGGCAAGAATTATTGGTTTTAAAAGATTTGGATTAAGATGTAATTTTGCTAGTTTAGGTTTATATGGGTTAATGGGTTGACTTGGTCAGGTAACCAAGTTGACTTGATTTGACCTAATTTATGACAATTGATCATCCTAGGGTGATCATCAATCATGATAGGAGGTCTTAGTGGGCTAGGTTCAATCCAATTTGGGTAGGAATGGAACTTAGCTCAAATAGGTCAAATTGACCACTTTGGGTCAAGTGGACTAATTAGGTTTAGTTGGCTTAATTTTGGGTTGAGTTTGATTTAGTTGAGTTTATATATGGATTTGGAATTGACATATAAATTCAATTGCAATTGATTTAGGTTTGGATGAGTTATAGTTTATTTGGATATTTCAAGTCAAAAAGGGCTAAGTTGGATTTGACTTTGGTTGATTTTGGTTTGGCTTGATGATTGTAGATTTCATTTATATTTATGAATATGATTGAAGGTATGATTGATTCATGAGAAAAATCATTTGAATTTGGGTTTTGGAATGAAGGAATTTGGCTAAGTCGATGGAGTGGGTCAGGTGGCTTAGGTTTTGATTTTGATTTAGTTTGATTTAGTTATAATGAATTGATGTATATTCCATTTATATTTGTAAAGACAATTGAAGATATGATTGATTCATGAGAAAATCAATTGAGTTTGAAGTGATTTGAAGTCAAATTTGGCTAAGCTCATGAAGGTTGATTCATATCGCTTAGGAAGGATCTTAATTTGATTTGATTTAGTTTGATTTAGTTTTGATCATTTAAATGGGTATTTGACTTATATTTAAGAATATGATTGAAGATATGATTTATTTATGAGAAAATTAATTGAGTTTGAAGTGATTTGAAGGCAAATTTAGCTAACTTATGAAGGTAGGTCATAGTGCTTAGATTTGGATCTTGATTTGATTGTAGATTTTGGCAAATAGGATTTGGAATTGAGTTTTATTGTAAGTTTGATAGATTGATTAAAGGTTTGAATTGATATTTGATAAAATCAATTGAGTTTGGATTGACTTGAATGTAGCTAAGGCTAAGTCCATAAGATAAAATCATAGGGCTTGGGTTGATTTTGAATTTAGATTTGATCATGAGCTTCAATCATTTGGCTTAAACTTTGGATTTGGATTTGGATTTGGTATTTGAATTGAATTTGAGTTTTGGTTATGGCTTAAGAAGGTGAACATGGATTGGGTTTAGGCTATAAGGTAGGTGGATCTCCCTGAGTCCTAAGGCATAGCCTAATCCTATGATCAACCATTCTAAATCTCTAGGCTTAGGTTAAGTGCTCACCTAAGTGCTAGAAGTATCTTATGACTAAGAAAGTCTTAGTGTCTAGAAGACTCCTAAGTCTATGAAGAGGGGAATGAGAACTCACTCCAAAAGTAAGGTCAACAATAACCTAACTAGGTCATCAGTTTCAGTTTCATCCAATAAGAAACTGATGTATGTTGGATGTGGATCATCTTCAGTCCCTAGGTTGATTTCTTTAATCTCATCGATGGTTGACTTTATTTCTTCTTTGAACTCTAGTGGTGCATCTTTGACTTTAAAATCATCTGGGTTATCTGAAGTTTCTAAGCACACCTCCTCATATGAGTTAATGTGATTTGAAAAGAACTTATCAGATTCTAAATGATTGATGATGACTAGGTAGTAATCGTCATCGTCGACTGAACCCACTATACCAAATCCTAATTCTAGTCTTGATTGAGAACTCTTACATTTATTATTCCATATTTTTTCAAAGTAGGCTGACCTGTGTTTAGATCCAGTGTGTGGGATTAACCCTTTCTTTGCTAAATTATGAACACAAGGTGAGTACCAATTAAAAGGTCATTCTTTTAAATATTTATATGAAACATCCTCAAGTTCTACATCAACTTTTTGACTTGAGGATGATGCTCCAAGAATGAACCTTTGAGTCTTCACATCTGTGGATGACTTAGGGGCTTCCTTAAGTACTAAACCCTTAACTTTTTGAGAGAAACTGGGGTTAGAGCTAATGTTTCCAACTAACGCCTAATAGTTTCACATAGAGACTTGGATACACTTATGCTTTTCTTTGGAGGTTGGTCTTCATCACTATCTGGCTCAAGTGTTACCTCCAAAGGAATCTGTCACCGAGAAGAGTTTGCTGGTGTGGTAACCATATAAGACTCATCCTCTAAACTAAATTTTAAGTCTATATGGATTGCAGGTGTACTCCTAGTAGCCAAGATATGTCTCCTATTGGGTGGCCAATAAAGAGGTCTTCCACCCCTGGGATTGCATCTGTACTGACCTCTTCCTCATCTTGGTGGAGGCCGGGTCATCCTCTCCACTTGTTTGAATGGAGTAATGAACTGTGGATGGAATCTAATCTCAGGCTCTACATCCTGCCATGAGTTTATTTCTCGCTCTCTTTTATTTTATTTTTCTTTTCCTTTTCTTTTCTCTTTTTATTTTTCTTTATCTTTTTCTTTTTCTTTTCTTTCATTTTGTCCCACATAATTTTGATTTTGGGAAGTAGGTAGAAGACATATATATATCTCGACCTCGTGTATTGAAAATAGTTTGAGATCTCCTTTGACACAGTATTCGATAGGACCTCTCATGAACTTCATGCACTGATGTAGAGAGAATGGAGTCATGTTATTTTCGTGTATCCATAGTCTCTTAAGCAAAGCATTAAAAAATGTATCCAAGTCTATTATGTAAAACTTGACTTCAGTCTTCCAATCATATATCTCTAGTGGCAACACTATGGTGCCTAAGGCTCTTTCGCCTTGCTTATTGAATCCTTTCAACATTATCCTCTCATTTGGAGTTTAGAGATGTTGACCCTCAAGTAGGCAAGGGTTCTTAGGCTAATAATGTTGGCTGATCCACCCGGGTTAACCAGAACTCTGGATAGCCTGTATCTTCCAACATCCACTATAATGTAAAGAAGATGATTGTGCTTGATCATCCCTAGAAGTAAGTCTTCATCATTGAATGTAACTCATAAGATGTCTTTTAAGTAGTGTGCCTCCTCTCTGGTAGTAGTCAGTTGGGCTAAGAATATCTCTAGATCAAGTAAGGAATTGATTAGAGAATCCCTCATCTCTTTGGATAGGATAAGGGCGTCATATATGCTTAACATAGCTAAAAACTTTCTAAGAAGAGCTAGGGCATTGTAATAAACTCTAGGTTGGTCTTCCACAAGCATATCCATAAATGGAGCATCTTATGGAGGGGCTATCTACTCACTGGAACTAATGACTTGTTTACTCTTATCCTGAGGTACTACCCTATGAGGTAGAACTTTACCACTACATAGGTTGACTTCAGTGATTTCTTGGAATGATGAGTTTATGGAAAGTTTTTCCTTCTCATCGAGCATATCTATAGCTTCTCTTATGGAATCCTCGGAGTCCGTTAACTCCAAGTCAATCTCAAGAGGTGAATCCAATTGATTCAGAGGAAAAAAATCTAACTCTGAATCAGAAATGAATGGATCAAAACTATTTTAGCTATCATTATTATTTAGACTCTGAGAGCTTTCTATAAGAATAAAATTAGGAGCATTAGAAGTAGACAAAATATAAGTGGAATTGACTTTCTTCATTGATTTCTTTACTGTGGATGGAGGTACATGGTAGAAATTAAGAAAAGTAAGCATAGTAAGGGATTTGGTGCCCTTATCCATATATACAACGCTCCTGCTGGTAAAAGAGGAGCTAGCATAAGAGGTAGTAGCTGCAACGGTGGAGGGAGTACTGGGCTCAGACAATGGTTACACTTCTGGACTATCCCAGGAAAGTGTGGTAAGCTATTATTATTTTTAGGCTGCCACCCTCCCCTAGTTCTCCTTTATAACCGACAAACCTTCCTTGGTATTGGAAGTTTGAGCTACTTCAAGCACCTGGAAGGAAAGTTTCTTGATCTTAGAAATGATCTTTTTAGAGGTACGGGATAAGAAGATATCTCATCCTTCTTTGGTCTTAAGAGGATCAAAAGTATCCCCAAGGATTACTTTAATAGAACCAGATAGTTGTTCTAATAAGTATTCCTTAGGGATAACTATAGCTCCTGGCTTGTAGCCACACTCAAGCTAGTCCTTAAAATTGATACAATCCTCTAATACATGGCCTAACATGTGATGGTAGGGGCAATAGCTAGGATCATTGCTCTTACCCACTTCCTCACCCTCCCAATCTCAAGAGTAGGTATAAAATAGCTACCTGGTGGTGGATATGAAAATATTGCTGGGTAGGCTACTGTAGTGGTGGTAGTGGTTGTGGCTGTGGGTGGTGACGGGCCAAGGTAAGAGGAGGTGATATAGGCTATTTCGGCCTCATACTAAACTCGCTAGCCCTTGTCCACCAACTAACATTATTCCTAGCTTCTTCTCAAACACCATATGTGGCTTAAGCCTAGATGATTGGTTCGATAATGGCAACTATTTAACTTCCTCTTATAGGCTAGCCGCCTTATTGATCAATTTCTCAAATGTCTTGATAGTAAAGCCCTTAAGCATGAAGGTGACCAGGCCTTGTATATCTTGAGTAGAATCTCAATGGCATGTTATTCAGATAGTTGTGGTTCACATTTCATGCTCAGGTTATGCCACCTAAGAATGTAATCAATAAGGGACTCATTGGGTTTCTATTTTTTTACAATGAGGTCACCTACAGTCACTCTCTGCTGAGCTCCTATGAATCTCTTGATGAAGAGGTGCTCTAACTCAGCAAAAATATTCATCGAACCATTGGCTAGTTCAACGTACCAATCAAATGTAACCCCTATTAAGCTACTAACATAAATTTTGAATAGGAGTGCATTGCTGCCATTAATGTTACAACAATCAGTTCTAAAATATGCAATGTGATGCTGTGGGTTCCCACTACCATCAAAGATCTTGAAGGATGGTGGTAGCTAACCCTTGTGGTACTGAACTACATTGAATTCCTCTCGGTAGGGTCTACCCTTTGGAATGGATGAGCTCCCCCTGGCATGTGCCAACACCTCCTTCATTTGATGTTCCACCATGTGCTTGATATCCTTCTCATGCATGGAGGTGCTATCTATGACCTTCTTATGCAAATAACCAGCATCATCATTCACAAGAGTGCACCTAGGATGATCTAAGGTATGTCCCAACTCTTGCCAGTCGGCTACCATAGGAGAAGGCTATAAGATTGGGGTTGGGTTCTGCAATACTAAGACCACTGCCATCAACTCCTCTACCCTCTTCTCCATCCTGTCTATTTGGTCATCCTTCTACTTGAGCTAGTGGAGGAGGTGGTGAGTTGAGTAAGAGGTGTCACCTTCCTCAACAACAACACCTTCCTAACTATGTTGTTCCCTCTATAGAGATCTTCGGGTGTCAACCATGTGGACTTCGACTACATCATCCAGCATGTCATCCTCATCTGGTTTGAAGCTAACCACACCCTCCTCCTGATCAGAGTGATCACTGCCAACAATCTGCTTGACTGTGGCATGGTAGTCCTCTATGATGTCATCTAAAGAACGGTCATCTACCCTACCTGGCTCTACTGGAATGTAGATTGGCTGATGATTGACCATTGAAATATGCTCTACAAACTATATGTATTGAATGCTCTACACTGGTGAGGTGTACTCCTTGGCTGACTCCACTGACACTGGGATTATGTTAGTATCCCCTATCCTTTCTTCCTCCAGAAGCTATGAAGGTGGACCGACCACGACTCTTTTGGGTCACCACTCCCTCCTAAACATGGCTAAAGTAAAAGGTCAAGCAGGGGAGCTTGACCTCAATTCAACGGGTGGAATAGAAGGAGCAGGATCCTTGGGCTAGAGCCAGATCAACAAAGAAGAGGGCCTCTCTCCGAACTGAGGCTTATGTAGCTTGGCGGGGACTGTGGATGCTGGAACTTAGACTGGTGATGGTTGGCGATGAGTGGAGCACTGCGATGGTAAGGATACCGACTGCCTCTCTACCAGAGATCTCCTCCTACGTCGAGATGGATATGCTATCTAATGATCGGGTAGTCGATCAAGAAAATCCATCAAGCAAAGGCCAATGCCCCATACCTCCTCTCTCTTGCCCACTTGGGTAGCAACTCTAGCCTCGATGGCTCTCTCTTTATGAATCTTACCCTTAATGCTACTAGGGATCAAACTCCTCAAGTCATATAGTAAGCCAAACTCTGAGCATCCATGGGCTTTGCTGACCTTGGGAAGAATGGATCGTAGACCAGCATAGGGCTTCCTCCTGTCCGCAGCTGGTGTCTCAATCTCTATAGGTGGTGGGGGTGATGCATCAACTCTATAATAATCATCCTCTCCTTCTAAAGCTGAGAGGGGGCGGAACATACTGCACCTTAGAATTGTAAAGGTCTCATGAGGGGAACCCTCCTCAGTGACATGAGAGGCATCATTGATTTGCCTCGCCTCGCACTCGTAGTTCCATTTGATATTACGATTCTTATTATGGTGTTGTGTCTTAGTGAGTGGGGTGGAGTGAGAGCTAGTACCAACCTCGAAGGTGGAAGAGACTATCTCAGAAGCTAAGATAGCCTTCCCCTTCAGAGCATGAGGAACAACAAAGGTGGTTATAGCCCTCGCTGGAACTGCAACTGGGGCAACAAACTGTAGTGGCTTTGACTTTGAAGCTGACACAGACATTGACGGGGGTGTAAGAACCATAGAGACCTTCCTCTTTAGTGAGGGAAACTCAAAATCATACTGCACATCAAAAAGAAGAAGTGGCTTCTTGCCTGCCACTTCCTCCTTGCTGACAATGGTGAGGACTGGCCCCTCACATGTGACTCTGACTCCCTCAAACCCACATCTGAATTGGATCACATGTGTAGTAGTGGTGAGTATGACCTGATTCAAGGCTAGATCCACACTAGAGGGAAAGGAGAAGATCACTTTGCTTGGAGACATGGCAGAAAATTGATCATAGAAAGGGGAAGAGAACTGGGATGGTATCTCTATATTTGTTGAAACAAGAATGAATTAGACCCTTGCCTTGAACTGTTGATTTGGATTATTGACTTTTGATTTGATTTGATTTGATTTTTTTTGGAATTTGAACCTACACTTAACAATTTTAGGTATGCTAAGTGGGGTTCCTTATATTAGATAGATTTAGGAATTTGAGGAGAGACTTTGCCATAAGATTTTTGATTTGGATTTGGAACCCTCATTCAATAAATTTAGGTATGTTGAGTGTGGTTTAAAATGTTTTGGAGAGACTTTTGGAAATGTATTTGTTGTATATTTTGTTTGAAATTTGATTTTGGAAACCCTTACTAAGAAAATTTAGGTATGCTAAGTGGAGTTCAATTATATGTTTGAAAAGTTTTAAAAGCTTTCTGCCTTAATGGTTTGATTGTTGTTTGTTTGATATGTAGATTTGATTTGAAGAGAAGAACTCTTATTTAACAAATTTAAGTATGTTAAATTGAAATCAATATGTGTGTTGTTATTTGTTGATGATTTTTAAAAAAGGGGAACTCGTATTTGATAAATTTAGGTATGTCAAATAAAGTTCAAATATATATTTCATATTTGTTATTTTAATTTTGTTTTGGAAATGAGGCCCACACTTAACAAATTTAGGTATGTTTAAATGGGCCTCACTTATATGTTTGTTTGTTTATATGTGATTTTATTTTGATTTTGAGGATTGAGCCTCATTTACCAAATATGGGTATGTTAAATGAAATTCAAAAATCTGTGTTAGATATTTTGATTTTTTTTTATTTGATTTTAAAGATGAAACTCTCATTTAACAAATATGAGTATGTTAAATGCAGTTCAATTATTTTTTTTTATCTTACTTTTGTTTTGATTTTGAAAAGGGAACCTTCACTTAATAAATTTGGGTATGTTAAGTGATGTCCAAGTTATATGTTGGTTATCTTGATTTTGGTTTGAAAAGTGGAGCTCTCATTTAAAAAATATGAATATTTCAATTATATGTTGTTCATCTTGATTTAGTTTAGTTTTAAAAATGAAATACTCATCTAACAAATATGGGAATGTTAAATGGAGTTGGTTTTGTTTGAAAATATTTTGGGTATGTTTGATTTTATTTTGAAAAGGGGACCCTCATTTAACAAATTTAAGCATGTTAAATGGGGTACTTAATTGTGAAAGAGGGTTTGAATATGTTTATGAAGAAGAGAGGTTTTTATTTGATTTAATTTTGAAAAAGGGGAAGACTTACTTAGCAATTTTAGGTATGCTAAGTGAGGTTCAATCAATTTTATTTAAAAGATTTTAATTTTGTTTTACTTGATTTTGATTTTAAAAGAGAATGTTTATTTGTCCAATTATGTTATGTTAAGTTAACATGATTGTGCTTTGAAAAGATTTTAAAAACTTTTAGAAAGAATTTTATTTGTTGTACTTTAGATTCTTTGAGGATTTGTCAAATATGAAGTGAACCTTGCTTCACCAAGCTAGTGGTAAGAGGTTCCAAACTCTATTCGGCTTATATTTAGTCATCCCCTTTGTTTAATTAATTTATCAATACCTATTGGGGGACCTAATAGGAGTCTTAGGACGTACACAAGAGTGAGGTCTTAAAACCTAAAAGAAGTTGGCTAACTTTACTTAAGGATGAAATGAGCAAAGGACCAATAGAAAAAAAGATAGTCTCAAGCTTATATAAAATATAAGTCCATTATTGATGCTTGGAGATGATAATTATATACTAGAGATAGAGAGAGTAACTCTCCCTAGTGGAGTAAAAAATCTATGGTATTTATTTTGGATGTGGGAGGGGGGGACACCGGATCATATTATTTATTAAAGTGATCGGGTATGATATACTATCTCAAAAGATAGGGACATCACCCTTCAATGGACCTAATCACTTAATAAAAACTCCTAAGGCATGATGGGTCTTCGAATATACCAGAGACTTTTCCCCTGCTTTACATGGATGAATAAAATAGGGTTTATATTAAACTAGGTTCTTAAGTTCCCTATGGAGGTAAGCCTCTATAGTTAATTACATCACAGGGAATGAAATTCTCCAAAAATACTCTCGATTAAAGTAAACAATAATCATCTCTAAAGATTTCAATGATAGACTATCAAAGGATTGGTTATGCTTGGAAAATCAATTGGGAAAGTTCAAGGAGAGGACTTACTTTTGGAATCCAAAGGGAGGAAGTAAAAAATGCTCATGATACTAAGAAACCTAGTAAGCATTCCAATCTATCCTATAATTGGCCTTTATATATTTGAATGTGAAGAGAGACATTTATTTGAGTTGAATTTTATTAGATTGCTAGGGCTTATAATCCATCAACACAAGGTCATTGAGATGCCTAAGAAGTGAGGATTAATGCTTGTAACCCAAAAGGAAATAGCTACCTCAAATCCCAAATCTAGGGAACTTTAGTATGAGCTAAAGCATGACCTAAATCTAAGAGATAGGTAGACATGAGGGTTTACGTCCATAAGAGAGGATAAACTATCCAGATTTTGGACTTATAACTGTATGGAGTGGTTGCTAACTAACTCCTCCTACAATTTTAAAATCATACAGTTTGATCTTATGAATTGCAAGATAACTGAGGTAGTTAGTTAATTGGAAGGAAACTAAAGTCCTAAACTCACTCCCTATAAGACTAGAGCATGAGTGGTATGAGCATATGACTTATTCTACAAATGTAAATTATTTTCAAATTTTTATTTCATTTTGAAAATAGAATTTAGACAAAGGCTTTGGGATTTTTATATGCCTAAATGCATGATGAAGTAGAATATTGGCCAAATCAACAGAGCTACATCATGAGGGGTTTCTCTCATAGGTAAAGCGGTCTCTATTATGTAACAATAGAGGCCCTCATTTTGCAAAAGTGAGTCAAAATGATATGCATCATGTGAAACATACAACATACAGCTAAGGGGTTGTTAAATATTTTAATTATCTTGATTATAGCCTTGGCTTTATAGTAAGGTTATGAGTTGTTTAAAATTTTAGTTATGAGTGATTAGTTGGGTAGAAAATTTATTTTATTCTAAGATCCTACCGCATCCAGGCCATACAGTAGAGCATCAACCATAAATAAATTATGAAAATCATGTAATCTTGATGCACAATTTAAACATAACATCAATCAATTTTATAAACTACCGCAAAAGAATAAGAGATCGATGCGATCGGGCTCCACTGTATAACTCAAAAAAGTAAAGATGGGTAGCCGAGCTCTACCCTTATACAACCCAGAATATGAAAGGATAATTACAATTAGAATGAATACATGCTATTAGGGTCTTTATTCTTCACTCTTCTATCTTCTTCCTTCTTTGATTTGGATGTAATTTCTCTAGATGCATCACAGGGAACCCTAGGACAAAGCCTTATAGCCATTGCTCATCATAATCCCTCATAGCACTAATCCTAATTCTTATTGCAAAATTCCATTCATATAAGAAAAATTAAATCTAATAACACTTGCAAAATAGAGGTTAGCTAAACATACATATAATCCCAAGCAGTTATATGCATAATTTGGACTTAGCACCCTGCACATTAGTAACCAATCCCACCTATCCTAAATTGGATTACGCTTAGGGGTTTAAGCAACCTACAAAGAGAGTATTTATATTATTTTTAAACATCCCCTTAAATACAATCACTTGCAAAAAAATATGATTAGGCTATGAATGACCTAATATCTAGTCTATGAGGCATACACCCTAACATCCAATCTAAAATAATACATCATAAAATAAAACATACATCACATCCTACACCATCCTAACATAGAGCTAGAAGTGGTGACTTAATTCTAATGTGTGTGTTAAGTCTTTGTGTGGTATGTCTTAACTAAGCATTAGAGTTGTATTTCTCTATGTTTGGAAAATATTGACGTTAAGATGGTAGTGGGTTTCATTTGAAGTTGATTAATTGATTTATGAATTTTAATTTGTATTTTATTTTTGTTTCACATGATTTATACTTAACAATTAAGTGGTATAAACAGAAGGAAGTGGATTACCCTCTTCCATCCTTACCTTAAGCCACTTTGTAAAGCATATTGATTTGATTTAGTTCTCTTTAATGAATGGCTTATTAAATAATTTTTAGTTAATCCTAAGTTTAGGTTAACTTTAAATAATTCTATCTAATATTAAAAGAATCTTAAGATTAACATATTTGAATTACTATCACATGACACATATTCAATCCTTCCTTTCCATCACATATAACATGCATATGATTCAATCCTAAGTGTATCTATACATACAACATGTTTTAACACACTTGAATGATGAATATATGTATATGCTTTCATTTGATTGAATTATTTAATATATGTAAATTTAAAACATTGTCCAAATCTTATACAAAAATACAGAGGGATGAAATTAAATGGGTACATGCCATTGTGAAATCAATGATTTGAGGTAATCAAATGACCTCATTGAGGTTACTTAAAGCCTCGTATTCCTAAGATGTCTAGACTATATACCCATTTGTATTCAAACATATGTAAATTTGCATACATGAACATAGGGAGGAGAGCTCCAAATAACATGATTCAATAATTCAATTACTCAAATAATTATGTACGCATGCTTTTTTAATAAAAAAGAGAGATTCTAATTCTTTAGTCATATATACATATACATATATGAAAACATAAACAAGTACATACTGTTGTTAAATCAGGGAAGTGAGGTAATCAAATGACCTCCTTAAGGCTACTTAAAGTCTCGTATAACTGGGATGTCCAGACTATATGCTTGTTTATTTAGATACACATGGATGTATACACAACTAAGAGGGAGAAAATCATGCAAAAGTTGTAATTTCTTCAATTGAATTATTTGTACGCATGGATTAAGGCTATATCAAAATTCTAATGTTAAAATACATAAGAGTAAAATCAAATAGATATGTGTCATTGTTAAAACAAATAAGTGAGGTAATCAAACGACCTCCTTGGGGATAATTTAAGCCTCATATTCCCAGGATGTCTAGACTATATACCCATTAACATTCAAACTTATACAAATCAACATATGAATAAAGGAAAAAAGAATTCCACATCCATATACTTAAACTATAAGCACATATACCTTTTATATATTTATAACTACCATCATTACATATATTATTATCAATTTATAAACTTTGGGAAAATATATTTGGATTTAATAGTGATAATAGCCACACATATATTATGCTCAGCCTACACATGCAAGCTTACATAAAGGAATTCATTTTATTTCACTTTTGAATGACATGAGTGCATGAAATCAAATGACATACAATATTTAATATGATTGGAAAGAAAAAATCAAATATAAACATATGATCCATTCAATCAAATTAATTCCTAAGGACATACATACTAAATAAACACATTTAAAGTAAACCAAGGCTTATTATTAATTTATGATTTAAGATTTTGATCAAGCTTAAAGAGTAGAAGAATTACTTGTTGTTTTAATTCCATTCCCACATTAGTAGTTTGACTTGGTTTAAGAAAAGGTAATTAAGTGGATTTTATGAGTTAATTAAGTTGGATCTTTTAATTAAATCAATTAATTACCCTTACATATGCTTCTTTAATTTGATTAACTATTTAATTATGAGCCACAATTGATACAAACATGTGAGAAAATGAAATTGTAATACTCCTACAATGATCTAATGCAAATGGCAATAAGTTAATTAAAGAATTAATTAAATTTTTATGATTTTCCCACACTAATGGTTTAATCATAATTCTCTTAAGGGTCTTTATGTTATTAAACACATAAAGAGGAACCCTTAATTATATTGTTAATTATCTGAAGTGATTATAATTTTAATTTGGTTAATTAAGTCATTCAATTAATTAATTAACCCTTAATTAATTGTTCATACTCATTAACTTTCTTCCAAATGAAATGGGCTTAGGAAAAAGATTAAGAAAGAGACCCTAATCTCATTCCCTTTGTCCATACACTATTAGACAATGATTAGCAAGCTTAATTAATTAATTTATTATTGATTATGGAGTTAATTAACCATTAAATGAATTGAGAGAGTAATTAATGATTAAATAATCAATTACCCTAATTAACTAAGAAATAAATCCTAAGAAAATTATGGAAGGTAGAAGTCATCCCATAGAACTAACACACAAAATTTGGGATTAATTACTCAAATAATTATAGAGTAATTAAGCTAATTAGGCTCATAATTAAACTTTAATTAAGTTTTAATCATTATTTAAAATCAAGTAGAATTAATTTCAAATAAATCTTCTTTAAAATACCTTCAAAATAAGTATTTATTTGTATTTTTCTGATTTTTCTATTATTTGTTATGAATTTTTAAAATTTTAGCCATTAAACTAATTAATTAAGCCTAATCCCATCGGCCCCACGCTAACTGCTGTCGTAGCGCACTTTCCATGTGATATCACGGGATTGGCTACTTAAAGTTGTTCACCACAGCACCTACATGGCTGGAAGTGGACGTGCTTTCATCTCTATCGTTTGATCTAAGATTGGACACATAGATCAAACTCGCAGTTCTTAAAGGATTAAAATCAGATTAATCTAATGGATTAATCATGACCATCCATTCTAATCATGTGGAATGGATGGTGCGTGATCTATCATCTCCTAAGCGATGAGATATGGACACCATCTACCTTTCATCACTCGATTCGAGCTCACTCGATCTCGGATTGATTCAAAAATTAACCCGCACTTTAATAAGGTATATCTAAAGGGATCTACCAGTTGGGTTTGCGTGACATGCAACTTTTCTTCAAAAAGCTCCAAACAATTTTCACCAAAAGCTCTGTTTGAAGGAATTACCTCTCTAGATCTCAAGACTACTAGTAAAATCGATTGAGAAAGCTTCGTCTAGTGGAGATGAAGCCTGTTGAGCGGCACTTGATTGATTCCTCACCGCTTGCTCAGAAGGCCATGAGCCATCGATTTGCAGGTCAACATTGATCAAAGTCACACCTCTACTGGCTATGGAGCTCAGGAGATAATTTTTCCTTGCTTGACAGAGTGTGGGGAAGGTGTGTGTGAAGTTAATTTGAATTTGGTGGAGGTTTGAGGGAGTTGGATCGAGTGGAAGGTTATACTATTTCGGAATAGTGAAGTCCAGCAATGGAGAAGCTTAGGGTGCTCAAGGAAGGCTTTTGGGATTTTGAAATTTCCCTAGAGAGCTCTCTCAATGTGTGAGTGTTTGATTTGGATCAAAATGAGGGGTATAACCCTCCCTCGATTGACCGGCGTGATTGGAGCTTGAATTTTGGCTGACAAGCCATCATCCTGGCACTAGAGTGGTCACATCCGAGTTGAGGTGGCTTAACTTCATTGACCAGAGGCCTCGATGAGTGGTTCAAAGTGGTTCCTCCTCCCATGTATCCAATGGGTTTCAGTACATGGCCTACTTAGCCCACTTGGGTTCCCATTTGGGTATGACGAGGCTGCCACATGGAAATGAGGGGAGTTGGCTTGCCATTTTGAGAAAAATCCCATGTGTGGAGGAAAATTTAATGGGTATGGCTTCGGATTTGACCCAATTCAGGTTGGGCTAGTTTGGGGCTGACCCAAGGTCAGTTTAGGATGAGTTGGATCGAGTCCCATTATGTTTGGGCTAGGTTCAAGTGGATTTGGCTCAATTTGACCCTTATAGATCAAATTGGGCTAGGTTGGGTTAGGTTGACCAATTGGTCAAATTGGGTCAAACTAAGACTTGGGTTAAGTTCAAATGATGATTTGAAGTGTTTTGGTTCAATTGGTTTTAAGTCAATTTGGCTTAGGCTTGACTTTGGCTCATTTGGATTCATGTAGGTCAAATGGGTCGAATTGACCAATTTGATCAAATTGGCTAAATTGGCTTGGTTTATGGGTTGATTCAAGTTCAATTGGTTAATTGAAGATGATTGTAGACTTTGGTTTGAATTAATTTGGATTTTATTTGGATTTAGGCCAATTTGACCATTTATGTCAATTTGGGCTAAATGGGTTAGGTTGACCAATTGGTTAAATTGGGTTCAATTATAACTTTGGTCAAGTTCAATAATCAATTTGGAATGAACTTGAGCCATTGTTTGTAATCAATTTAGGTTAGATCATGATTTTACCCAATTTGGTCTTTTAGATTAATTTGGGTCAACTTGGGTCAAAGGGTCAGTCAATTGGATTAGGTTTGGCTCAATTGATGGTCAAGTCATGTTCAAATATTGATTTTAAGTTAGTATGAATTAATGGTTTCAATTGAGTTGGATTGGGTTAAGATTTGGCTAGTCTGGTTCATGGAGGTTAAGAATGTTGACTTGGTCAACATGATCAAGTTGACTTAGTTTTGACCCAATTGATGACAATTGATCAACCTAAGGTGATCAACAATCATCATAGAAGGTTTTAGTATGCTTGGTTCAATCCAATTTGGGTTGGATTGGAATTTGGCTTAAATAGATCCTTTAGGTCACTTTGGGTCAAGTGAGTTACGTTTAGTTTAGTCGATTTTGGGTTGAGTTGAGTTTGGTTGAGTTTATATATGGATTTAGGATTGGTATATAGCTTTGATTGCAATTGATTTGGGTTCAAATGGGTTTTGGCTCATTTGAATATTTTGAGTCAAATGAGTTAGGTTAGGTTTGATTTGGATTGATTTTGGTTAGGCTTGATTATTGTAGATTTGATTTATATTTGGGATGATAATTGCAGAAATTATTGATTCATGAAAAAATCAATTGAATTTGGTTTGAATTGAATGAAAATTTGGCAAAGTCCATGGAATTGAATCATGTGGCTTAGGTTTGAGTTTGATTTGATTTGGTTTCGTTTGGATTTGATTTGAAGTTGAGTTTGATAAATTGATTGAAGAGTTGAATCGATCTTTGATAAAATTAGTTGAGTTTGGATTGATTTGGATTTTGATTAAGGCTAAGTCCATAGGGTAATATCATAGGACTTAGGAAGGATTTTGAGTTTGGATTCGATTATGAGTTTCAATCATTTGATTGGATTTGGATTTGGATTTGGTATTGGATTTGATATGAATTGAATTTGAGATTTGGTCATGGCTTAGGAAGGTGAACATAGGTTGGGTTCAGGCTATAGGGTAAGAAAATCTCCCTAAGTCCTAAGGCATAACCTAATCCTATGGTTAACCATTCTAAGTCTCTAAGCTTACGTTAAGTGTTCACCTAGTTGCTAGAAGTGTCTTATGACTAAGAAAGTCTTAGTGTCTAGAAGACTTCTAAATTGAAAAAGAGGAGATTGAATCTTCACTCCAAAAGTGAAGCTCCATCATAAGGGGTTGCTCTCATAGGTCAAGCAGTCCCTAAGGTGCAAGAATAGATACCCTCTTTTTGCAAGAGTGATTCAATATGACATGCATGATGTGAGACATACAACATACAACTACGGAGTTACTAAAATTTTTAATTATCTTAATTATAGCCTAGGCTTTATGATGAAGTTGAAAGTTATTTAAAATCTTGTTATGAGTTGCTAATTGGAATATAAAAATTAATTTTGTTTTAAGAGCCTACCGCATCTAAGCCACACATTAAAACATCAATCATAAAGAAACTATGAAAAAGAAGCAATCTTAATGTACAAGCTAAACATAACGATAATCTTTTTTTAATAAATTATCATGAAAGAATAAGAGACCGGTGCAGCCGAGTGCCGCCATACACCTTGAAAAAGAGAATAAATTGGGTAGTCGAGCTCTACCCTTATACAACCCAGAATTATAAAAGAATAATTACAATTGAGATTGAATGCATGCTATGGGGGTCTTCTTTCTTCTTTCTTCCTTCTCTTAATTTGATTTTTTTTGTTTTGCTCCAAGGGATCACAAGGAACCTCAGGACTAAGCCTTCTAGCTACTGCTCATCCTAATTCTCATAGATCTAATCTTAATTCCTATTGCAAAATTATATTTTTGAAAAAGTAAATCTAACTACACCTGCAAAATAGAGGCTATCCTAGCACACATACAATCTTAAGTAGTTATATTTCATAATTTAAACTTAGTACCCTGCATATGGATAACCAAGCCCACATGTCTTAACTTGGATTATTCTTAGGGGGATAAATAACCTGCAAAGAGAACATTTATATTTGTTTTTAAGCAACCCCTTAAGCACAATCTCTTACAGAAAGCAAGATTATGATAACAACGACCTAACATCTAGTCTACGAGTTATACACCCTAACATTCAGTCTAAAAATTATATTACAAAATAAAATATAACATCACACATACACCATCCTAACTTAGGACTAGAAATGATGGCTTAATCCTACTGTGTGTGTTAAGGCTTTGTGTGGTATGTCTTAAACTAAGCATTAGAGTTATAATCCTTTAAATTTAAAAATTATTTAAGTTAACATGATGGTTGGTTTCATTTCAAGTTATTTAGTTGATTTGTGAATTTTAATTTATATTTTATTTTATTTCACTTGATTTAGTCTTAGTATCTAAGGGTTATAAAGAGAGGAAAGAGGGTTATCCTCTTTCATTCCTACCTTATGCCACTTTCTAAAACACATTAATATGATTTAAATTTAGTTAGTGAATGGCTTATTAGATATCTTATTAATCTTAAGTTCAGGTTAACCTTAAAGAATCACATTTAACATGAAAGGCATTTTAGGATTAGTATACTTGAATTACTATCACATAGCATATGTTGAACCATTCCTTTTCATCACCTATAACATGCATATGATTTAATACTTAGCATACCTATACTTATAATATATTTTGGCATACTCAAATGATGAATGAATGCATATATTTGGTGATTATATTTTGCTTGATTAAATTGTTCATACATGTAAATTAAAGCTATATCCAAATTCTAATATAAATATACGTAAGAATGAAATTAAATAAGTATATGCCTTTGTTAACTAGGGAAGTGAGATAATCAAATGACCTCCTTGGGGCTACTTAAAGCCTCGTATTCTCGGGATGTCCAAACTATATATTTATTAGCATTCAAACTCATGTAGATCTATATAAGAACTTAAGAAAGAGAACTTCACATTCACATGATATACATTTTTGTGACTTAAGTGGCTATGGATGCATGTGTTTTTAATAGAAAAGAGGATCATCATTGTTTAATTAAATGCACATACACATGTATAAAAGACGTAAGCAAGTATGTGTCATTGTTAACTAGTGAAGTGAGATAATCAAACAACCTCCTTAGGGCTACTTAAAGCCTCGTATTCTCAGAATGTCCATACTATATACTTGTTATATCAAATACATATGAATGTATACATAATTGGAAGAATGAAAACCATGCAAAAGATTGTATTTTGTTTGATTGATTTATTTATGCATGTAAATTAAAGCTCTATCCAAATTCTAATACAATATATATATGAATGAAATTAAATAAGTACGTGCCTTTGTTAGCTAGAGAAGTGAGATAATCAAATGACCTCCTTGAGACTACTTAAAGCCTCGTATTCCCTAGATGCTAGTCATGTGAATGCGAATGTGAAGCCCTCTTTCCTAAATATATATATATATATATATATATATATATATATATATATATATATATATATATATATATATATATATATATATATATATATATATATTCAAAACTATCATCATTCCAAGAATTATTATCAATTTATAAATTTTGAAAAATAAATTTGAATTTATTAGTGATAATAGTCACTCATATAATTAAGCCAATACATGCAAGCTTACATAAATAAATTTTAT
This sequence comes from Cymbidium sinense, assembly GCA_021442155.1. Classification (NCBI taxonomy): domain Eukaryota; kingdom Viridiplantae; phylum Streptophyta; class Magnoliopsida; order Asparagales; family Orchidaceae; genus Cymbidium; species Cymbidium sinense. Next base: position 107,126,163 of record CM038216.1, read on the forward strand.
TTGATTCATTTTGATTTGAAAGGATGAATGGATAGAGTTATATGGCATGCACCATTTAAAGTGATTGGAAAATAATAGCCAAACAAAAATATATGATTCATTGAACTACACTAATTCCTAAGGACAATCATACAAAATAAAATTATTTAAAGAAAATCAAAGCTTCTTATTAATTTGACTTTTAGATTTGGATTAGACTTAAAGGGGAGAGAAATCATTTGCTATTTCAAACCCCATTCCCAAGTTGGTAGTCATAATTGATTTAAGGAATGATAATTACATAGATTTTATGGATTAATTAAGCTAAATAATTAATCAAATCACTTAATTACCATTTTCTATGCTTCTTTAATTTGATTAATCATTTAATCAAGAGTCACAAATGATATAAACATGGAAAAAGTAAAATTTCAATGCTTCTAAAGGACCTAATGCAATTGCCTCATGATTAAAGATTAATTAAGTTAAAAATCTAATTAAGTACTTTTATGATTTTTCTCACACTTATGAGTTAATCATAATTTTCTTAAGGGTCTTTATGTTATTAAACACATAAAGATGAACCCTTAGTTTAATTATTAATTATCTGAAGTGATTAATATTTTAATTTGATTTGATTTGATCATTTAATTGTTTAATTAAGCACTTAATTAGACCTCACATTAATTAACTCTCTTTTAATGGAAGGAATTTGGAAAAGTAATTAGGAAAGATGTCCTAATCACTCTCTCTCATCATCTCACTATTAATCAGTGATTAATAGAACTAAATTAATTAATTTTGTTATTTAGAGTATTAATTAATCATTAGATTGATTAAAGGGTAATTAAGATTTGAATTACTGATTCCCCAAACTGCCTAGGCTATAAATTCCAATAAAATCATAGGAGGCAGTAGTCATCCCATTAAATCAACACACCAAATTTTGTATTAATTGCCCAAGTAATTAGGGATTAATTAAGCTAATTAGTAAAATAATTAAACCATAATTAAGCCTTAATCACTGTTCAAAATCAAATGAATTTATTTTTATTTAAATCTCTTCGATTTTACCTTTCCAATGAGCATTGATTTATATATTTTATCTTAGATTTTTCTATAATTAGATATGATTTTATGAAATTTTGGGCAGTAAAATGAATTATTAAGCCTAATTAACCCTTAATCCCATTGACACCACGAGGATTGCTGACATGGCAGCGCATTCCATGTGGCACTGTAGAATTGGTTATTTAAACTCGTTTGATACGGAGCTGATGTGATGACGGTGGACGCATTTTCATCCTCGCCGTTCAATCTAAGATTGTACGGTGGGGATTAATCTCATGATTCGTATATAATTAAATCAAGATTATCTAATGGATTAAATCATGACCGCCCATTCCAATCATGTGGAATAGACGGCTGATGATACATCATCCCCCGAGCTATGGAAGATGGACACCGTTCACCTTCTTTCGCTCGACTTGAGCTCGTCGGAGCACGTGAGATGTCAAAATCGATTCCAAAACATTAACAAAGTGGATCTAAAAGGATCTAATGGTGGGAATCACACTACATCAATATTTCTTTCACAAAGGCATAAAAAAATTTAGGAAAATATTATTTTGTTGTAATTTACCTCACCGGAGCTCAGGACTGACGACTAACCGATCGTGGTAGCTTTGTCTTGAAGTGGCAAAGCCTTATTGAGAAGCCCACACCTTGCCTCCTCATTGGTGGCTCTATGGATTAATCATCACCGAAAAACTAGTCGGAGTTAGGCTTGGAGTGATTTTCGGTGCTCGAATCGATCATGAGAAGATTGGTTTCACCTCGCTGGAGATTGGTGAATATGTGGGTGAAGTTAATTTGAAATTAGTTAAGGTTCGGTGGAGTTAGATGGAGTTAGGCCTTCTCCTATTTCGGGTACACTTGGTTGGGTTGTCGCCGGTGATGGGGAGGCTTAGGGAGCTCGGGAAATACTTGGGGGTGTTCTTCTCTAAGTGCCAAAGCTCTTTGAGAGCTCAATGTGCGGATTCAAATGAGAATGAGGGGAGTATACTCCTCCCCTCCTCCAATTCAATGGTGGAGATTTCCTCTACCATTTATAGGTGGTCGTGGGTGGCAGGAGGAAGCTATGGTAGTTCGGTTTGAGTGGCCAAGGGAGGGGAGGTGGTTGTCCTTAGCACAAGTTGTTGTCCTTGGGTTGCCAAGTGTTCCAATAGAAGAAATGGGGTCAGCTTACCTATACTTGGCTCATGGCTGACCCAAATAGCTTTGGGTCAGGTGATCCAGTGGTCCTTGTGTCCATTTGGAGCTTAGGGTGGCTGCCAAGGGGAGGAGGGTTGGTTTGACCAACCAAATGTGGGTTTTATCGAGGCTTTATCCATTGGGTAATGGGTCAATTTGGGTTCAATTTGAGTTGGGTTGGATTTGGTCTAGCCTAAGGATGGATCATGCTAAGTTTCAAGGAGTTTCGACTTGGTTTGAATGTGTTTGGCTCAATTTGACCCATGTAGGTCAAATTGGGCTGGGTTAGGTCAAGTTGACCAATTGGTCAAAATGGGTCAAACCAAGAGTTGAATCAAGTTCAAATGATTATTTGGGATTTTTTGGTTCAATTTGTTTGATTTAATTTGGCTTAGGTTTGGATTTGACCTATTTGAATTCATTTGGGTCAAATGGGATAAGTTGACCAATTTGATCAAATTGGCCAAATTAGCTTAGAGTAAGTGTTTGTTTATGTTCAATTGGTCATTTAAAGATAACTGTAGGCTTTGATTTCAATCAATTTAGATTTTAAAATGATTTAGGCTAAAAGGGTTCATTTTGGGCTAAATGGGTCAATTGGGCTCAATCAAGGCTTTGATTAAGTTCAATAATCAATTTGGAATGAACTTGAGTCATTAGTTTCAATCAATTTGGATTAGATTTTGATTTGACTCAATTTAACTTTTTAGGTCAAATTGGGTCAACTTGGGTCAACTTGGGTCAAGAGGCTAATTGGGTTTGGTTTGGCTCAATTAATGGTCAAGTCATATTCAAATATTGATTTAGAGTTAGTACGAATCATTGGTTTCAATTGATTTATCTTAGGATGATATTTGGTTCATTTGGCTCATGTAGGATAATTGGGTCAATTTGGTCAAATGGCCAAATTGGCTTAGTTTGACCCAATTGATAGCAATTGATCAATCAAGGGTGATCAACAACCACTATATGAGATTTTGGATGGTTTGGTTCATTCCAATTTAGGTTGGATTGAAAATTAGCTCAAATGGGTCCTTCAGGTCACTTTGGGTCAAGTGAGCCTAATGGGTCAATTGAATTGGTTTTGGATTGAGTTGAGTTGAGTTGAGTTTAATAGTTGATTTGGGATTTATTGATGACTTTGATTGCAATTGGTTTGGGTTTAATTGGATTTTGGTTCATTTAGACCCTTTAGGTCAAATGGGTTAGATAGGGTTGATTGAATTGATTTTAGTTAAATCTATAGGATTGAATTATGGGCTTAGGTGGGTTTTAGATCATGACGGATATGATTTTGGTTTGGGGATATGAATTTGGATTCAATTGGATTTTGGTTATATTGATTTGGAGTTTGGTTTTGGCTAAGGAGGTAGGCATGGACTTGGTTTAGGCCATAGGATGGGTAGGTTTAGGTTAAGTGTTCACTTTGCCACTAGGAGTGTCTTATGATTAAAGAGCTCTTATTGTCTAAAAGCTTCCTAGATCTAAGATGGGAAGATTGAATCCTCACTCCAAAAGTGAGGTCAACAATGCCATAGAGTATGAGACATGTATATAGGCTTGAGTAAAGTGTAATTTGTATTATTCTCCTTTTTTTTTTTTTTTTTTTGATAGTGGATTTATTGGTATGGCGTGGCTCCATTATATTTTTTTTTATTTTGTTCTCAAGTTTTCCCATAATAAATTTGGTGTTTTATGTGATATTGTATTTTGTTTGCTTCTATTCAAAGTTTTGCTTTGAATCTTTAGAATTTATTTTCGCAATTGAATCTCTCAACATTAATATGAGGAAATAAATTTTCAATTCATGATTTCTATACAAAGCTGTAATCTTTCTTTGATTGTACTAGTTTGGATTGATTAGAATTGAATAAGTGTGGCATATGACCTCAATTTGATATTTTGATTTTCTTATGAAATGAAGTAAATCATTCATAAACTCAACATTTGATAAGAGAGTAATGAAGGTTAATGTGGTGATGATAATGTGGTTGTTTCAAAAGAGCGAGTGATTTGACAATAGTTTGATTTTTATGGATATCATCAATTTTAATGATATTTATTTTTATTGGTTTGTTTTTGCTTTCAAAATTCTGACTGAATTTATTCATTATAAAATCTTCAATGTGTATGTCTCTCTAGTAAATTAGAGCTATTATATATATATATATATATATATATATATATATATATATATATATATATATATATATATATATATATATATATATATATATATATATATATATATATGAGAGACAGAAGGTGATTAAAATGTGATATATTAGAGAGATAATTTGATATGCTCAGGATTAGGATTATTATTCACATATTTTTTTTCTCTGTATTCTTCTATGTTTCTTTACAAGCCCTATATATTCAGTCAAAAATGCACATAATTATTTTTCCTCCTAACAGTTGAAACACAAAGGTCGTGAATTCAATTCACGGTCCTGAATAAAGTTGAATGTGTGTCTATATATATATATATGTATATATACATATCTATGCAAGAGAGAGAGAGAGAGAGAGAGAGAGAGAGAGAGAACCGCAGGGTCCAGCTATTTATAGAGGATACACGCAAGAGAATAACCGTAGGTTCAGTTCCAACTATCCTAAATATCAAGAATGTCTTGAAAGATAGCTGCGAGCTTCACGTAGATTTGCTTCTAACATAAAGTAACAGCTTTCACCTCCTCTAACGCTTCTGTCCACCCTTTCACACCATCCCAAACCGAACTCCTGAACTTTGGCAGCCACCACACGATTTTCTAATTTCGTATGAGGTAACAGCCATCCACAGCTTTGAATTAACTTAGATTTTCCACACATAGCTTGTACTGATTCATCAACGTCGCCTATAAAACCCACTGAATTAAGTAACTGTGATCAATCACCAAGATCGAACAAGCAAGCAAATTCACAGCCAAGAATAATAATGGCCACAAGACCAGTGAAACTGAACCTTCTCATCGTCGTCCTCGTGGGCATGGCCATCTTTCTGCGGCAAGGCAGCGCCATCGATTTCGCTACGAAGTCTCCAAAGATCAGTAATGAAGCACTGATAAGTGTTGAAGAGCCGGCACCGAACGGCGTTGCAATAATAGACTTATGCTGTATCCGGCGCAAGCCTTGTTGCCATCACCCTCCCGTGAGTCGCAAGCTGATCAGTAAGGTTTTATTAAGAAGGCTTGACGAGGAGGCATGCATATGGGATCGATGATTTATCTTTTATATCATTATTGATTTTATATTAATGCTATTTATATATTATTTGAGTGTCAGTCGAGCTCAGTATTTATGCAATTAAACTATGATAAGTGCTTCTTAATAAACTTGATAATTCAGAATGGGAACGTATACTATTCTGAAATCATAAATTCATATGAATAAAAGGCTGCGTACTCGTATTGTATGATTTTACAAAATTTATTTAACTTGACAAATGCGTTTTCTATTCGTTCCAAAACCTTGGTTTATTTGCAAGTAGATTACTTAATAAAAGCAAAGTTTATATATATAGCGTTCAACAAGCTATTCATGATTCGGCTCGATTAGAGCTCATTTATGTCGTTCATTTAACTAATCGAATGAGCTTGAACACTTTTGTAAATATTTGATTGCTAAATGAACAAGCTTGAACAAATTGTTGTTCAGTTCATTTATGTTCATGAACTGTATCATTTAAAGCTCGCGAACAAGCTCGTTAAGGAGCTCGATAACGGCTCAGTTAAAGTTTGTTCATAAACAGTATCATTTATATCTCTCAACACACTGCTCACGAACAAGTTCAATTAAGGCTCGTTTATTTCATTAAACGAGTTGCTTGTTAACAGGCTCGATAAGCTAAATCTGAACCGAGCTCATAAACAAGTTCGACCCGAGCGCGATCAAGATTTTTTTTAAACGAGCTCGAGCTTGAACACCATCCTAAAGTTGACCGAGTCGAAGCTCGAGCTCAATAATGACAAACGAGCTTGAACTCGAACAAGTCTCTGCTCGGTTCGACTCGGTTCGTTTGCAGCCCTATAGATATACTTTTGTGACAATAAACAACAGTGTCAGTTAACATATCTTTGGAATTCTTTGTGAGGCTCATGCTTATAGATTTATAGAATTTTGTAGCGATACCATGAAAATAACTCAAATTATCCAAAAAAAAAAAAAAAACTATCTGCCGCTTGTCAATCCACTGTATTGCACTTAATTGTGCTTTTTTTATTTTAATTTGTTGATTATTTTTATTTCTAAAATTCATCAAAATTTGAATAAATAAATTTTTAGCCCTGTGAAATCCATAAATTAGCCAAAACGAATCAAGAAAATTTTATTCAAAAAAATCATCATTTTCCTATCCAAATCCTATAAAATCCCCTCACGATTTATGGGAGTCTAGGAGAAACTATTGGTTAATTGAAGAGAAAAAAAAATTACTATGCAAGAGGCATGATTATATGCACAATCCATGTTGTCTTTATAGTGAGGTTCTAATTTTCTTTTGAAAAAGGACTTAATTTGATCTCATTTAGATGATTTAGATCTAGGAGAGGTCCAAGAATACTACTTATTTATTATATAGTCGTGGTGGTTTAATAATAAGAGAATGAAGAGCATGTTAAAAGATAATCATTATGACCATATTTTAGTATAAATAATTTTAGGAGAATTTACATACATACCACTCAAAACTTCTTAAATAACATATCCAACACCTAAAATTTTTAATTTACTTCTATACCACCTAAAACGTTTTCAATACAACAGATCTACCACCCCATTTTCTTCTCCGTCAAATCCCTAATTATACCGTGAAGGAAGCTTCTTCACTTCGACGCTGAAGCTCGCAATGAAGCTTCTATTATTTTCATCATCCATTTCCACGCCAGCCTCTCTCACGACCATGTCACCGCGAGGCTTTGTCACTTTGTCGCCGAAGCTCACAATAAAGCTTCTCTCACATGCATTGAATACTGAAGCTCATAGACTATCACTTATCCGCCTAAGCTTCTAGAAGCTCATAGGATTTGTAATTTATCCCCCTAAGCTTCTCTCACTCCCCCGGATGCATGCGTTGATTCCCGCACACCCACACAGTCCGCTCTAGTGGGAATGGAGGCAGAGAAGCAAAGGAGGGAGGAAGGGAAAAGAGGTGGAACAAAGGATTATATGATGGAGAAGTAAATCCAGTGAGACTTACATTCTTTTGCTTAAGGCAAGCATGGTATTATCCAAAACAATCTCCACAGGAATAGGTCATATGCAGGAAGAGTTGAATAAATTGTGGTTAAAACTTGGATGACTTGTGCTAACTGGAAGAGCTGAGTTGGAAGTTCTGTAAAAGAAGAAAAAAATGTTTTGAAAAAAGAAGAGATTTGGAAGCATTAGCGTACCACACAAGATGGTGTGATGGGGATGAGTTTAAAGTCTTTATGGCGATCCGCCCACGTCTTGTTTAGGAATATAGGATTATGAATGAGTGAAATAAAATTTTAAAATATTGAAATTATAAGAGAAGCTTCGAGGTGTGCTTCAACAGAGAAGTGGCTAAGCTTTCTTCGCGGCATAGTTAGGGATTTGATGGAGAAGAAAACAGAGTGGTAGAACTGTTGCATTGAAATGATTTTAGGTGGTATAAAAGTAAATTGAAAGTTTTGGGTGTTGGATATGCTATTAAAGAAGTTTTGTGTGGTAATATTATCACTATTTTTGTTAACTAGTTTTAGCACATGCTAATAAACATGTTGTATATACAGCACTAATGAAAATATCATATCATATAATGATTGATGAGTTATGTCAAACAAGTCATGAGATATTAAGGAAGAAAATTATTGTTGGCATAATGTAGCTTATTTTACCTCAAGAAGTGAGTCAAATATAATAATGATGGTTGAGAAGTAAGATTAAGCAGTATTGTATGTCATATAAGGATGGCAACTTAATTTAAACCATCTTCAAACTTTGATCAAACCTTTTTTTTTTGCTAGCATTGTTTTGATGTTATTTGGAAGTAGGAACAAGATTTGATAAATGTTCAAAGTTGATTTGAATATTTTTGCAGCAAGTATTGTAATCTCTAATATTGTTATAGGATAGGGTTTAGAGTGTCGTCTATAGTCTCAAACCTAAATAATCAATATATAACTTTATGAATCTTGGACAACTTATTAGAGATGTAGATGTAATTTTTTTCATTGGAACTATCTTATACACCGATCATATGTGAATGATGATCTTTGGGGAAAGAGAAGGTGTTGGGAAGAAATGTCTAACATCTTTTATTTGAAAGTTCATGTGCCTTATGTTGTTGACCTCACTTTTAGAGTGAGGAGTCAATCTTCCCATCGTAAATATAGGAGTCTTCTAGACAATAAGAGCTCCTTAGTCACAAGACACTCCGAGTGGTTAAGTGAACACTTAACCTAAACCTAGAGACTTTATGAGGATTAGTCTTAGGTTATGTTACACCTTAGGATCTAGGGAGACCCACCTAGCCTATAGCCTAACCAAACCCATGCCCATCTCTTTAGCCAAAATCAAACCTCAAATCAATATAACTAAAATCCAATTGAATTCCACTTCATATCCAAACCCCAAACCAAAATCAAATCCATCATAATCTCAAAGCCATAATTCAATCCCACGAACTTAGCCAAAATTTCTCTCAATCAATCCTAACTCAATTTATTTTCTCATAAGTCAATTAATCCTTCAATCATCATTCTACACTCTACCAAAACTACAATCAAACTAATCAAACCCAAAATAAATTCAATCATCCTAACCTAACCCATTTGACCTAAAGGGTTTAAATGAGCTAAAATCCAATTATACCCAAACTAATTGTAGTCAAAGCTATCAATCAATCCTAAATCAATAATCAAGCTCAATTCAACTCAAATCAAACCTAATCCAATTCAATTAGCCCAATTGGTCCACTTGATTGAAAGTAACCATTTTGACCAAATTGAACCAAACTCCAATACAACCCAAATTGGATTTGATCAACCCTTCAAATCTTCTCCGTGATGATTATTAATCATCTTGGATAGTCTAGTTGCAATTAATTCAATCAAATCAAGCCAATTGACCCATTAGGCTCACTTGACCCAAAGTGACCTAAAGGACTCTTTTGAACCAAACTCCAATCCAACCCAAATTGGATTGAACCAACCTATCCAAAACCTCTTTCAATGATAGTTGATCATTTCTGATTGATCAATTACAATCAATTGGGTCAAATCAAATAAATTTGGTGACTTGACCAAGTTAACCCATTTATCCTACATGAGCCAAATGAACCAACTCTCATCCTACATCAAATTGATTGAAACCAATAACTCATACTAACTTTAAATTGATCTTTGAACATGATGACTCAATTGAGAAAACTCCATTCCCTTGACCCACTTGACCTAAAGGGCCAAATTAGATCAAATCAAAATCTAATCTAAATTGATTTCAACTAATGACTCAAATCCATTCTAAATTGATTATTGAATATAATCAAAGCCTTGATTAAACCCAATTGACCCATTTAGTCCAAATCAATCTAAAGGTTCAAATTGGCCTAAATCATTCATAGATCTAAATTAATTAAAATTAAAGCCTACAATCATCTTCAAATGATCAATTGAACATAAGCCAACACTTAACCCAAGATAATTTGGCCAATTTGGACAAATTGGTCAACTTAGCCCATTTGACCCATATGAATCCAAATGGGTCAAAATCAAATCCAAACCAATTGAACCAAAATATTATAAATACTCATTTTAACTTGACCCAAGCCTTGGTTTACTCAATTTGACCAATTTGTCAACTTGACCCAACCTAGCCAAATTTGACCCAACATGGGTCAAATTGAGCCAAACACATTCAAACCAAGCACAAACCATTTGAAACTTAGAATGACCCATCCTTGGGTCAGTCTAAATCCAACCCAACCCAAATTAAACATGAATTGACCCATTATCCAGTGGGTAAAGCCTCCCACATGAGATAAAACTCACATTTGATTGATCAAACCCACTGTCATCCACTTGGCAGCCATCGTAAGCTCCAAATAGACATAAGGACTACTATCTCACCTGACTCAAAGCTTTTTAGGTCATCCATGACCCATGTTGAGGTGAGGTAACCCCATTTCATCCATTGAAACAATTGGCAACCCAAGGACAACCACTTCAGCCAAGGACAACCACCTCCCATCCCTTGGCCACTTAAACCGAGCCACATCGGCTTCTTCCTGCCACCCACTGTCACTTGCAAATGTCATAGAAGATCAAAGCCATTAGATTGGAGGAGGGGAGGAGTATACTCCCCTCATTCTCATTTGAATCCACACATTGGCATTCCTCAGAGTTTTGGCACCATGAGATAAACTCCCCCCAAACATTTTTAAAGCTTCCAAGGACTCTCCATCATCGACGATGACAAAACTAAGCCTACTCAAAATAGGACAAGGTTCAACTCGATTGAACTCCACCAAATCCCCATAATTTTTAAATTAACTTCACCCACACATTCACCAAGCTCTAGTGAGGTGAAATGAATTCTCCCGAGTGATTCGAGTATCGAAGACCACTCCAAGCCTAACTCTGATGAGTTTTCTAGCGATGGTTGATCCACGGAGCTGCCAATGAAGAATCAAGGTGCCATCTTCTGAGCATGGCTTCATCTTTGCACATGGGTAACCAAGCCCTACACATGGTTAACCAATCCCACCTGTCCTAACTTGGATTATGCTATGGGGTTTAAGCAACCTACAAAGAGAGCATTTATATTTATTTTTAAGCACCCCCTTAAGCACAATCCTCTGCAGAAAATATGATTAGGCTAATATCGACTTAACATCCAATCTACAAAATATACACCCTAACATCTAGTTTAAATTAATACATCACAAAATGAAATATACATCATACCAGACACTACCCTAACATAAGGATAAATGTGGTGAAATAGTTCTAATGTGTGTGTTAAGGCTTGTGTGGTGTATCTTAACTAAGCATTAGTGTTATGGTTTTCTAAGTGTGAAAGAATGTTTAATCATAAGAGGTTGATTTCACTTTAAGTAGTTTAAATGATTTGATAATTTTACTTAGTACTTTCTTCATTTCATTTGACTTACACTTAGCAACTAAGTGTTATAAAGAGAAGAAAATGAGAGGATTACTCTCTTTCATCCCTACTTTAAGTCATTTTTAAAGCATGTTAATTTGATTTAGTTCTCTTTAATGAATAGCTTATTACATATTTTAATTAATCCTAAGTTTAGGTTCACTTTAAATGACTCCATTCAATGTGAAAGGCTTCTTAAGATTAATTTAGTTGAATTACCACTACACGATATATATTAAATCATTTCTTTCCATCACATGTAACATGCATATGATTAAATCCTAAGTATACCTACACATACAATATATTTTAGCACACTTAAACAATGGATTTGAGTATGTACATTTAAAGTTTATACTTTCCTATTTGAATGAAATATTTTATCATTTTAATTTAAAGCTCTATCTAAATTCTTGTACAAAAATACATAGGAATGAAATTAAATAGGTACATGTCATTGTTAACCAGCAAAATGAGGTAATCAAATGACCTTTTTGGGGCTAGCTAAAGCCTTGTATTCTCGAGATATCCAGACCATATTCCATTTGCATTCAAACCATATGTAAATTTGCATACATTATCATAAAAAGAGAGCACCAAACCACATGATCAATTAATTCAATCACCTAGCCTATTATGGATGCATGTATCTTTGATAAAAGAAATGGGGTTCTAATTCTATAATTAAATATGCACACACATGTATAAGAGACATAAGCTAGTACATGTCATTGTTAACGAGGAAAGTGAGATAATTAAATGACCTCCTTGGGGCTACTTAAAGCCTCGTATTCCTGGTCCAAACTAAATATTTGCTTTTCTCAAATACATATTGATGTATACATAAATAAAGGAAGGAAAACCATGCAAAGATTGTATTTTTATTTGATTGAAACATTTATGCATATGGAATAAAGTCTTATCTGAATTCTAGTACTGAAAGATATAAGAATGAAATCAAATGGAGTACGTGTCATTGTTAAATGAGAGAAGTAAAATAATCAATTGACCTCCTTAGGGCTAGCTAAAGCCTCGTATTCTCGGGATGTCCAGACTATATGCCCATTAACATTCACACTTACATAAATCAATACATGAATAAAAGGAAATAAGCTTCACTTCATATACTTAAGCTATAATCACATAAATCTCCTATTTATTTATAATTAGCATATATAGCATATGTAATCATTCATTTATAAGCTTTGGAAAGTATATTTGGATTTAATAGTGATAATAGCCACACATATATTAAATTAAATCAACACATGGAAGCTTGACATAAAGGAAACCATTTGATGTAATAAATTTTACAAAAGATGAATGCATGAATCAAATGACATACAACATTTAATATGATTGGAGAGGAATAAATAAACATAAACATATGATTTCATTCAATCAAATTAATTCCTAAGGACAATCATATCAAATATAATCATTTAATGCAAACCGAAGATATTTAATGTCATTTTTAATCTTATGTTTAATTTGATTTAAGGAATGTGAGAAGAAATTTGCTAGTAATAATCCCTTCCCATGTTTATAAGTTAACTTGATTTAATGAGAGGTAATTAGGTTTATTTTATGAATTAATTAAGTTAAGATATTAATTGAATTAATTAATTAACCCTTACCTATGTTACCTTAAAGAAATTAACAAAATAATTATGAGCCAATAGGATATGCAAATGAATTGAAAAGTAAATTAGCAATGGTCCTATAAAATGAAAGGGCCTAATGCAATTGGCTCACAATTAATAGTTAATTAAGCTTAAATAACTTAATTAAGTACATTTATGATTTTCCCACACATGTGAGCTAACCATAATTTCCTTAAATATCATTAGGCTATTGAACACCTAAAGATCTATCCCTCAATTAATTAATTAGGTCCATATGTGTTTTAAATTTTAATTAAACTAATTAAGTAATTAATTAATCAATTAATCTTTAATTAATTTCTTCTTGAAAAAGTGAAGGAAACTTAGAAAAAAAGATAATGAGAGAGGCTCCAATCTAATTCCCTAAGTCTCCTCACTATTAAATAGTGATAAATGACCTAATTAATTAATTAAGCTACTATTCACATGGTTAATTAGCACTTAATTAATTTAAGAAGGTAATTATGGATTAATCAATCAATCAATTTCTTCAATTAATTAACCAATAAATCTTAAGAAAAATAAAAGAGGTAGAGGTCATCTCCTAAAACAATCTCAGAAAGTTTGAGGTTAATTAGTTAATTAATTATGGAGTAATTAGGGTAATTAATTTTTTAATTAAACCCTAATTAAGCTCTGGTTGCTATTCAAAATATATTAACAATACTTTTAATGGATTTCTCTTTGAAATATCTTTAAAATAAGCATTTATTTGTATTTTTTAGATTTTTCTATGATTTGTTATGAATTTATGAAGTTTTAGCCTTAATTAAGCACTAACCCCATTGGCACCACATGGCGCACTTTCCACATGGTGCTACGAGATTGGTTATTTAAGTTATCATATCTCACAACTAATTCAGCTAGTGACGGGATACACTATTGATCTCTACCTTTCAATCTCGGATCAAACGACGTAGATCGATCTCGCAATTAATAATGGCTCAAATTAGATGGATCTAACATGATCTAATCATGGTCGCCCATTTTCATCATGTGAAATGGAGATCGTATGATCTATTAGCTCATAAACGATGAAAAATGAAGGCGGTCCGCCATTGCTTGTTTGATCCGAGTTCACTTGAGCTTGGATTGGCTCCAAATGGAACCCACACCATTGTGCCCAGGATTTAGGAAGATCCAACGGCTAAGATCAGCTCACATGCATATTTTCCTCATAAAAGACCAACATATTTTAAGCTAGAGGTCAATTTTCATGGAATTATCTCACTTACCTACCACATGCTTGACAAGCTTTTTAGTTGGTAGACATGACCTGTGAGTAGATTCCATGTGGATTTCTTGGGAGGCCAAGATCCTTTCTTTAAAGCTTTGGCTTTGATCAAAATCCTAGCTTCAGTGATTGTAGAGCCTCTGGGAGGATTCGTTTGGATTCGATGGGGGTTCATCGAAGGTGTGTGCAAGAGAAATTTTTTTTTGAAGAGAGATGAGGGAGTTTGGACTAAGAGATGAGTGCCCTATTTCAGCTTCACTCAGGAAGGAGGAATCAAGAGGGAGGAATGCTCAGAGCTTGGAGAGAAATCACCTTAAGAAGCTTGGACAAGTTGAATGGTGTGCTTTCCCATGTGAATTGAGGGGGTATATCCCTCAATCGATTGAGATGGATGGACAGATCAATCCCACGTCAGGGCACCAGAGTTGTCCCCATCAAGTCCACGTGGCTCAGTTTGAGTGAGGGAAGTCTTGGGAGGTGGCTCAAGGCTAGATTTGGGCTGATTGCATCTCCCTAGATCCCTTGGTTTTTTTGTAAGTGGGTGAGTACCTCCCTTTGGCAAGTCCCAAAGACATTTGGGCTAGGTGATACCCCATTTGGGGTGAGTGAGGGCAATAAAGTGATGGGAGAGTGGACTTTGCCAAAAATAAAGGTGGAATCCTATGTAAAGAGGCTTAACAAATGGGTAATCACCTTGGATTGGACTCATTTTGGTTTTGGTTGATTTTGGGTTGACCCAAGATGGGTTTGGGCTAGGTTTGGTTAGCTTCCAAGTGGCCATGGGTTGATTTCAAGGGACTTAGCTCAATTTGACCCTTATAGGTCAAATTGGGCTATATTAGGTTAGGTTGACCAATTGGTCAAATTGGGTCAAACTAAGCTTGGGTTATGTTCAAATGATGATTTGAAGTATTTTTGTTCAAGTGGTTTCAATCAATTTGGCCTAAGCTTGATTTGGCTCATTTGGAATCAAATGGGTCAAATGGGTCAAATAGGTCAAGTTAACAAATTTGACCAAATTTGCCAATTTCTTTGGGTGTTGGTTTAAGTTCAATTGGTCAATTGAAGATGATTGTAAGTTTTGGTTTGAATCATTTAATTTAGATTTTGGACACTTTGACCCTTTAGGTCAATTTGGGCTAAATAATTAGGTTCAATTGGCCAAATTGGATTCAATTATGGGTTTGGTCAAGTTCAATAATCAATTTAGAATGAACTTGATCCATTAGTTGGAATTAATTTTGGTTGGATCATGATTTGACCCATTTTGACCTTTTAGGTCAATTTGGGTCAACTTGGGTCAAACGACCACCTGGGTTTGGTTTGGCTCAATTGATGGTCAAGTAATGTTCAATCATTGATTATGAGTTGGTATGAATTAATGGTTTCAATTGATTTGGTGTGATGAGTTTTGTCTAATTTGGGTTTCATATGGGCTAAGGGTTAACTTGGACAAATGACCAAGTTGACTTGGTTTAACCTGATTTAAGGCAATTGATCATCTTAGAAAGATTAATGATCATGGTATGAGGTTTGGATGGGCTTGGTTCAATTCAATTTATGTTAGATTAGAACTTGGTTCATATGGGTTCTTTAGGCAACTTTGATTTAAGTGGACCTAAATGGGTCAATTGGCTTGGTTTTGGCTTGATTAAGGTTTAGTTAAATTTATATATGAGTTTAGAATTGAAATATAAATCCAACTGCAATCAATTTGGGCTATGATGGGTTTTGGATCATTTGGGATTTTCAAGTCAAAAGGGCTAAGTTGGGCTTGACTTGAGTTGATTTCAATTTGGTTTGATGATTATAGGTTTCATTTATATTTGGATAGACGATTGAAGGAATGATTGATTTAAAAGAAAATCCATTGATTTGGGCTTGATTTAGGTGGGTTTTGGTTTAATCCAAGGAATTGGCTTAAAGGGGTTAAATTAGATTTTGATTTGATTTTGGATATTATTTTGGTTATTTGAATTTATATTTCATTTATATCTGTGAATATAAATGAAGATATAAATGATTTATGAAAAAATAAATTGAATTTGTGGTGGTTTGAAGGTAAATTTAGCTAAGCTCATGAAGGAAGGTCCATGTGGCTTGGAAAGGAATTTGATTTAGTTTGATTTAATTTTGATCATTGGAATGTGGGTTTCATTTATATTTATGAAGATAATTGATGTAATAATTGATTTATAAGAAAATCAATTGAGTTTGAGTTGATTTGAATGGGATTTGGCTAAGCTCATGGAGGTAGGTCCATATGGGTTAACTTGGGATTTGATTGGATTTGGATTTAGCTCAATTTAGTTTTGGTTATTTTAGTTTATATTTTATTTATATTTGTGAATATAAATAAAGATATGATTGATTTATGAAGAGGTCAATCAAGTTTGGCTTGAATTGGGTGGAGATTTGGCTAAGCCCATCAAATTCAATCATAAAGCTTAAGGAGGATTTGGGAGTTTAAATTTGATCTCGGGTTTAAATCATTTGGAGTTTAATTTGGACTTGAATTTGATAAACGATTGAGAGATTGAATTGATCTTTGAGAAAATTAATTGAATTTGGATTGATTTGAATTTGGTTAAGGGCCAAGTCCATAAGATAAACTCATATCACTTAGGCAGGATTTTGATTTTGGATTTGATCATGGGTTTCAATCATTTGATTTGAAATTTTGAATTTAATTTAGTATTTGAATTGAATTTGAGGTTTGGTTTAAGGAGGTGCACATAGGTTTAGTTTAGGCCACATGATGTGCAAGTCTCCCTAAATCCCTAAGGCATAACCTACCCCTATGACTAACCCTTCAAGTGAAAGAAGTGTCACCTAATCACTAGAAGAGTCTTTAGAAAAAGAGATCCAAGGTCTAGAGTCCTAGATCTATGATGAGGAGGTTGAGAATTCACCCAAAAGTGAGGTCAACAAGGTCCCCAAATATGTGGTGTAACCGACAAGGCACATCACACATATCAACGAGATCAACAACGTCCGAAGGATTGCAAGCACTAACAAAAACAATCTATACCTAAACTGAGATGTAGACATAATTATGATCTTAGTGTAATGCAACTCAACTTATGGCAAGGGCATAAGAGAGGGAAGAGGGATCCACTAAGGGACTGGGTATATGAACCTTCCACTAGGGAAAGTTTGGGTTATCCGATGAGGATAAAGGATTGAATTTGGTCATATGATTTATGTAAGGAACATCCACTGGGGATTAGAATCTATAATCTACCAAGGATGAGTGTATGGACCTTCCATTAGGAAAGTAGGTTCAGGTTATATGAGTTTGATTTCATTGATGTATCCACTAGAAGAGTTGATTTTTGGCATATCCACCGGGATGAGAATTTGATTTGATTTGTTTGTTATGATTTGGGATCCATTGGGAGAGGATATGATTTGGTTAATGATTTGATTGAAGGCATATCTATTGGAGATATATTTATCACTAGGGATAAGGTGGATTTAATTTATGGACCCTATCAAATGGATCCACTAAGAAGGGGCTATATTAGCCTTGGCTTATCTTAGATTTACAAATCAAAAGGGATAGTCTACCGGTCGCAGGGTAGAGCTAACCAACCTAAAGTTTCCTTTCAATGTGGAATGGCTGATCTAGGAAGAAAGCATAGCAGACTTACATCTTCTAAAGCGGGGAGAAACCACTGGGGTGATTTGTTGGTAGCATAATAAATCAAACCCGACTTAGGGAGACTACTGAGTGAATGCCATTGTGGACTCATATAAACTTAAAAATAGTCAAAATTAATATATAGCTTTAATTTGATGGACCTACTAAGAAGGGGCTATATCAGCCTCGGCCTATCTCAGATTTACGAATCCAAAGGGATAGTTTATCATCCATGTGGTAGAGCTAACCAACCTAAAGGCTGACTTTTGGTGTTATGGTGAATAAATCTCTATTGGGGAGTCTCCTTTCAAATCTGTGAAGAAAAGAAAAAATAGACCTTATAGAAATTCATCTTGTTAAGATGCCACGCAGATCTGTAGATATACTTATTTAGGTGATCGGATACGTCATCAAGGTATAGTGTGTTATCTCAAAAGACAGAAGTCACTTCCCTTTAATGGAACCAATCACCTCAATAAGGACTCCTAAATATGATGTGTCTGCATATATACCAGGAATTCTTTCCTAATTTATATAGAAAAGTAAAGCAGAGTTTATTTTAAACTAGGTTCATTAAGTTCCCTACAGGGGCAAGCCCCCATAATTAATTACATCCTAAGGGACAGGATCCCTTAGGAAAACTTTCGATTAAGATAAATGATCATTATCTCTGAAGATTTTAATAGGGAAGGACTATCAATCAATTGGTTTATGTTAGAAGATCAAATGAGATTGATCAAAAGAGGGACTTATTATTGAAGCCAAAATGGGAACTAAGTAGGAGATGCTCATGATGCTAGGAAACCTAGCAAGCATCTCAAACTATCCTAAAATTGGGCTTTATATTTTAGAAATTGATTTAGTTTATTTGAGTTACATTTTTCATTAGAATTTTAGGACTTAAGATTCCTTAACACAAGATTAAGAAAATGCCTAAGAGGTGAGGAATTATGCTTATAGCTCATAAAGGGGAAAAGCAATCTCAGAACCTAAATCTAGGGAGCTTTGATGAAGATCAAAAGCACAACCTAAATCTAAGGCAAAAATGGGTAATTGGTTTACCTCCATAAGAGAGGACAAATCACCCGACAGCCTCGACTTACAACCGCCTGGGGGTGGCCACCAACTAACTCCTCCTATGATTTTAAATACATGTAGACAAGTATTTATGCTTATGCAAGATAGCTAGGCTGTTATTATTTAGAAAGAGACTAAGTCCTTAAACTCACTCCCTAAAGACACTAGATCATGTAAAGGGACATGCTAAATGACCTAAATCTAATGCATTTTCAATTTTATTTTTTATTTTCATTTTGGACAAATATTTTGACTCAGGCTAATAGGATTTTTTATGACTAATACATGAGAAATCAGATTATTGGCCAAAATCAATGAGAAGGGAGGAGATGAGTTTCCACCACAGCTCTCGCAGGTCAAGTCGAGTTCTCCGGCAAAGGTGAAAGCCCTCCAATCAAGAGTAAAATAAGATGCATTTGTACATAATATTATAAATAAAATGTTCATCCAGTTAAGGGGTTGCTAATTCTTTTATCTTGATTTTAATCCTAAGCTTTAGGTGAGGTTATGAGTTGTTTAATTTTTATTTGAATTGCAAAGTTAGGTAAAAGATTTATTTTTTTCTAAAGAGCCTAATCCACATCCAGACCATACATAAAGCAAGGAAGAAACTAGGAAAAGCATGTCACTTAATGCAAAAGCTAAACAAATCATCAATCAATTTATAAAGCTAATCACAAAAAGAATAAATGATCGTTTGTGGTCGGGCACCATCGCACAAACCCGAAAATATCAAATTGGGTACGATACCCCTTATACAACCCGGATTACAAATGAATTGAATTACAATTAAGCAAAGGAATTCATTGTTATGGGGGTCTTCAAGCTTTATTCTTCTTCTTTCTTTCTTCTTCTTCTCTTCTTTCTTCTTTGGTTCCTCTTTTGGATGGTTGGAAGGTGGATGCTCTAAGGCTTCACATGATGCATAAGATGGGATCTTATGACCAATGTTTATCCTAATCCCCAAAATAAATAATTCCAAAATCCTAATTATATAAACTTTTACATGAAAAGGAAAAAGGAAATCTAACTAACACTTGCAAAAGAAAGTTTAGTTAAATCACACCACACAAATTCCAACCATGTATATTGGACTTATCACCCCACACATGGGTGACTAAGTCCACTTGGCCTATGGATTATGGGGGTATAAGCACCTACAAGCAAGTAGTTATATTTTTATTTATGATAGCTCTTAAGCACAATCCCTTGAAAAGAATAGTTAGACTAAGACGCCCCTACCATTCATTCTATGAGCATATATCCTAACATCCAATCTAAAACATATATCACAAAATAAAACATAACATCAAACCATGCACTGACCTAACCTAAGGCTAAAAGTTATGACTTAGACTAATGTGTGTGCTTTGAAGGCTTGTGTGGTATGCTTAGCTTAAGACTTTAGGTTCAAATTTTCTTAGTGTGAAAGACGTATTCAACTTAGAGGAGGGTTTCATTTAAGTTGTTTAATTATTTTGGGTTGATTTTATTTTATGTTTTATTTTAGTTTAGGTGAAACCTATAATTAATTACTAAGTTATGAAGAGATGGAAAGAGAAGAGAACTTCTCTTTCCTTCCCTAATCTTAAGTAATTTTCTAATGTATGTTCATGTTTTAGTTCCATTTAGGTGAATGTTTTGATTAAATCTTTTAATTGATCCTAAGTTTAGATAAACTCTAAACAAACTTATTCAAAAAGAAAGGCATTTTTTTAAGATTAAATAAAATGAATCAAAATTCACATAACACACATTACTTCACTTCTTTCCCAACATATATAACATGCATATGGATGGACCATAAGCATATCTATACATGCAAATGAGCATAGTTAACATACTTTATGATGCATGCTAAGTAATCCATTTAAGAAAATTTAGAAGTTAAATATGCATGATTTTTCTTAAGTAGAAAAGGTTTTCTTTATCCAAAATTTCACATACATGCATGAAAGTAAGAAAGGCATAAGTGAGTACAGTGCCAATGTTAACCAGAGGTGTAAGGTAGAAGACCTAGTTAGGGCTTCTTAAAGCCTCGCAACCTTGGATTTGTCCAAACTAATATACCATTTTTCTTAAGTACAAACATGTATATAAAAGAAATGAAATGGAAAAGGAAAATGCAAAAGTTGTTTAATAAATTTATTTTGTTTATGCAATTTATGCATGCAAGTATAGGCAACCCTTCTTAGATGAGAGTATAGGGATGAATAGGGTATGGAATTAAGTAAGTGTAGGGTTCTTTTCAAATGAACCCCACATCTTACCAACTCCTATTCAAAACTATGCTAACATAAGAAAGAAAGAAAGGCTACACTAAACATGACTTTATAATCTATCACATGCAAGCTTATAATTAAGATATGAATAGCACACTTTTAGGTTTGATATTCCATTTATAAGTTTTGAAAATATTTTTGATTTAGTAGTGATAATAGCCACTCATATTTTACTTTAGCCAATACATGCACATTTGACATAAAGTAAACAATTTTTATTTTTAAAATTTAAAACATGAAATTATGAATGCATGAATCACATGACCTACAACTTAACATGTTGGGAAAGATTGAAAGAAATGAAAGCATGTAAGCAAACACACTTTACTTAAATCCTATAGACATTCTTAAGGAATAAGAAAATTTAGAATATATCAAAGTGAATTTAAAAATGATTTTTGTTTAGTTTGAAGTTTGATTTAATTTTGAAAAGATGAGATGAGTTTGTTGTTCCTAACCCATTCTCACATGTGTTTTGTATTTTGTTTAATTTTCAAATAATTAGATCCATTTTTAAGCATTGATTAGGTTAAGGTATGAATTAAGTGGCTTAATTAACCCTTACCTACACCACCTTAGAAAAATTAACTAAGTAATTACGAGCCAATGAGATGACATAAAACCCACAATATATTTAAATTTGTAATGCACCTAAAAATGAAAAGGTCTAATGCAATTTGGCTCACAATTAAAAGTTAATTAAGCTAAGGGATTTTAGTTTAAGTACTTTTAAGACATCCCTTCACACTTATGAATGGGGTTTTAATTTTCTTAATTGAACTTAGGTTATTAAACACTTATGCATCTACCCAAGGTAGATTAATTAAGTTTTGAACCTTTTTAAAATTTTTTGAAAATTGATTAAAGGGGTGATTAATGAGTTAACCCTTAATTAAGAGGGGATTAAGGAGAGAAAAGAGGGTTTAGGGAATAACTTAGGGTAAATGCCCCAAAATTATTTTGTAAACCTCCCAATTACTAGATCTGAACTTAATCAATCCTAATCATAGGGTAAATCCACTAATTATACCTTAATTATCCTTAATTATATGAAAAGGGTAATTAGGAAATGAAATAGCAATTTCCCCAATTAAGCCCTCAATAAATCTCAAAAAATTAGGGAAGGCATAAGTCATCCCTTAAAATGAACCCTAGAAGTTTGAGATTAATTGATGACCTAATTAAAAGATAATTTGCTAATTAAGATTTCTAAAGAAACCCAAATTAAGAGAAAAGGGTATCTCAAAATCCATTGAAACATTTTTTAAATATTTTATATGAAATTATCTTTCCATAGCATTTTTCTTTATATTTTTTTGATTTCTCTATGAAGAGTTATGAATTTTAGAAGTTCTATGGATTAATTAGAAATTAATTAGGTAATTAACTAATCCCTACTTAATCTCAGCTCACGACATGACACGTGGTAGCTACGGTCAACATGCTTTACATGCATCATGTCGTGAGGGTGTGACTTAAACGTCACACCCCATATGGTGGCAGTGGCACAGGCGCTAATATCCTCGGTCGTTTGATCAAAGATTAGATGGCTAGGGATTCACCCACGATTTTAAAAGGGGAAATGAATTCTAAAACATGTTAAATAATCTCAGCCGTCCATCTAAAATGCATGGATGGACAGCTGAGATGAGCCAAGTTCTTCCCTGAGGATCAATGGAAACCGTCCATGATCTAAAGGGAGATCCGAGCCTGATCTATCATGGAATCATACAAAACTTAACCCACACCATCTATGCATGATTACCAACCTATCCAACTGTTGATTTCTCATGCCATGAACATTTCTTTCGCAAAGGATCAACACCTTCTAATCTAAGTGGTTGAAAAAATTTCATACCTCACCGGCGCTCAAGATCGATGAGGTAGCTTCGTTTGGTGGAGATGAAGCCCTGTTGAAATTCCTAGGCCTTGGGACTGAGTGGCTTGCTCTATGGATCAACACCACTTGAAGATCCTTGCGGCTTTGATGGAATTGATCCTTAATGGGAACTCCAAGCTTGAGTGAGCTCGCATTGGTCCTTAGAAGGAGCGTGTAGAAGGAATTGGAAGGAGATCAAGTGTAGATGAAGTTAGCAATTGGATTGAGCTCCCCTATTTTGCACTATGCAAAATTGAGAATTAGGGAATTCAAATCCTATCTAAGAAGCTTGGGAATGATCTCTGATGATTGTTAAGGGTTCCTAGGCTCCAATTGATAGTGATTGTAATGAAATTTCATTGAATTAGAGCGAGTATATCTCCCCCTGTGAAAATTGGATGGCCAAACCATTCCTTGCCATTTTGATCCAATTGACTAGATTGGAGAGGTTATTGTTATTGGTTTTGAGTGTGCACATTGTTGGTTTGATCCCTTGAGTAGATTGTGAACTTCCCATGTGCAGAAATTGAGCTTAGGAGGGAATTTGAAAACTCAATTTTCAGCCAAGTGGTCAAGTTTGGTCTATGGGTCAAATGGGTTGACCCAAACCCATTGGGTTTGGTGCACCACTCATCACTAAGTCCCCTTGAGCTTTTAGAAAAGCCTCAAGTGATTGTGAAGAGGGTATGACCAAATTACCAATGGGTTGGGCCAAAATTTGTTCTATGGCCTAGGGGTAGAATAGTCATTTTTCTTTTTTTTCACTTGGGTATGTTTGCTATGTTGAGAAAATATGTTTGGCTAAGTTTCAATGGATTTGGAATCCATTTGATAGGGTCTTGCTAATGTTGACCCATTTAGGTCAAAATGGGTCAAACCAAGGGTTGGATCAAGTTCATATGACCATTTAAAATTTTTTGGTAGCTTTGGTTTGGCTCAATTTGGTATTGATTTAGTTTTGTCTCATATGACTTCATTTAGGTCAAATGAGTCAAGTTGACCTATTTGACCCATTTGACCTATTGAGGGTCAAGGGTTTAGGTTTGGTTAGTCATATGGAGTGGATTGGCATCTTTATTTCCAATCAACTTGGGTTAAGTTCAATTTTCACTCAACATGACCCCTTTAGGTCATGTTGGGTCTAAGGTCAACTAGGCTAGGTTAGGTCTAGTTGGCTGATTGAGGCTTTGGTCAAGTTTCACAAATGATTTGTGATGGACTTGACCCAATGGTTTCAATCAATTTGGCTTAGATCAAGTTTTAACACATTTTGGCCCATTAGGTCAAAATGGGTCAACTTAGGTCAAGTGGGACAATTGGGCTACGTTAGGCTCAAATGTTGGCTTGGTCAAGTTCAAACATAGGTCATGAGTGAACTAGATCAATGGTTCCAATCAATTTGGCTTATGGTGGATTTTGACTATGTTATTTCATTAAGTGTTGACTTGATCAACCCTTAGGTTTGACTTGGTTTGACCCAATTTGATTGATTGATCATCTCATGATGATTGTTGATCATGATGAGAGGAAAATATGAGTTTGGTTTAATCCAATTTGGTTTGGATCAAAAGTTGGCTCATAAGGGTACTTTAGGTCACGTTGGGTCAAGTGAGCCTAAGGGGGTCAAATGGCTTGGTCAAGGCTTGATTTGAAGTTGATTGATCTTGTATATGGATTTATGATTAAAATATAAATCCATTTACAAGTGGTTTGAAGTCAAATGGATTTTGATCCATTTGAAAATTTCATAATCAAAGGAAGAATATGAAGGGGTCTTGTGTTTGATTTTTGATTTGGGTTTTGATTGTTAGATTGAAGTTTGGATTTATATATGAGCTTGTGATTGTAGGTTTGATTGAATCATGAGAGAAAATCAAGGATTGGCTTGATTTGAAAGTGATTTGGCTAAGTTCAAGATTTTGACTTGAAAGGCTTAGATTTGATTTTGAGTGGATTTGAGTTTGATTTTTTTTAGAATAGGTTTTGATTGTTTGAATTTATATTTCATTTAGATATGTGAATATAAATGAGAATATAAATTGATCATGAGAAAATTTCAAGAATTTGAAGTGTTTGATCATGATTTAGGATAAATCCATTAAAGGGAATTTAAAGGATTTAAGGAAATTTTTAATTTGAAATTTAATTTTTGAATTGGATTGGATTGATGAGAATACAAATAAATTTTTGAGAAAATCCCATGAGTTTGAAATGGTTTGATCAAAGTTTAGGTTAAATCCATTAATGGAAAATTAAGGGATTTAAGGGAATTTCAAGAATTTTAAATTTGGAATTTAATTTGAGGGTTTGATTTAATTGATTTATATTTATATTTCATTTATATATGAGAATATAAATGAAGATATAAATAAGTTATTAGAAAATCCCATGAGTTTGAAGAGGTTTGATCAAGGTTTAGAGTTGATTTTGGCTAAGTCCTTTAATGGAAAATTAAAGGGACTTAAGAAAATTTTCATGAATTAATTTGGAATTTTGAGTTTGATTTGATGGGTTTGAATCTATATTTCATTTAGATATGAGAATATAAATGAGAACATGAATGAGGTATGAGAAAATCTTAAAGATCTGAATGGGTTTGCATCATAGTTTTGATTAAGTCCTTAAGGAAGGGTTAAGGACTTAGGAAATTTGAACTTGGGAATTTTTGATGGATTTTGATCATAGATTTCAATTATGGATTTCAATCATGGAATTGATTTAAATTTGGAGAAAATAAAATAGAATTTATTTGTAGTTTCACTTGAAAGAAGAAAGTGAGGAATGGTTTAAGCTAAAGGGTAGGAAATTTTCCTAACACCCTTAAGGCATGACCTATTCCTATGGCTAACTCTTCTAAGTCTCTAGGGATAGGTTGGAGTATCCACCTAATCACTAGATGTATCTTAAGACTAAGGAACTCTTAAAGTCTAAGAGGAAGTCCTATGTCTAAGATGGAGGTGTTGAGAGCTCATTCTAAAAATGAGGTCAACAGGTGTGTAACGGCTAAGCTAGGAAGAAAGCATAGCAGACTTACATCTTTCAAAGTGGGGAGCAACCACTGGGGTGATATGTTGCTAGCTAAACAAATCAAACCTAACCTAGGGCTACTATTGAATAAATGCTATTTAGGACTTATATCAATTCAAGAGTAGTCAGACGATTCCTATAGAGAGTTTTGCTAACACTGCCCTAAAGGTTGGATGCCTGCTTGAGAAAAGGTACCGCTGGGGGGTGTCCTCCTAATCCACAAATGAAAATATATTTTTTTGTTTATATGTTTTGTGGACCTTGTTGGTGTGCAAGGGACCACACAAAGATGGGGCTATATCAGCCTTGTCCTATCTCTGACTTACTGGACCAAGGGAGAATATGCATATTCGTAAGACGGATTCTCCAACCACAGGGGTGGCTACTAGGAAAGGGGGATTGTCCAATCAAAGAGTAACTCGAGTAGTTTCTAATTGGGGTCACAAGGATGTGATCCAAATAGAGTGCCCACAGTAGAGTTACCGCTAGGGGAGTTATCCTGGACCCTATAAAAGAAAGCTTATAGGTATACGGTGGTTGACTCAAGCAAAAGGCACAACAGACTTACATCTGCCATGAGTGGTGTATCCACAGGGTGGGTTACTGTCAGCATAACGAGGACCAACCAACCTAAGGTGCCCATTGGTGTGCAATGATCAATCTGAGAAGAAAGTGTGTAGACGTACATCTTTACAGATTGAAATGATCATCGGGATATTCTGTTGTCGATAGAGAAGATACTATCCGACCTAGGGTGACTACTAAGTGGAGAGTCCCACGGGACTGGACCTAGACTTGAAGTAGTCAGGAGGAAAAGAGCCACTAGAGAACTTGCCTTGAGCCTCAAATATACTCGACCCAGTCAGTGCTTGATGTCTAGTTCAAGAAGAAAGCGTAGCTGACTTACATCTTCTTAAACAAAGTCAACATGAGGTAGCTGTAGGCATGTAAGGCCTACCGAACTAACAAGGCGCTCATTAGTATGCAATGGTCAAGTTAGGAAGAAGGCATAGCAAACTTACATCCTCCTAAACAAGGAACCATTGGGGTGACACACTAGTAGGATAGCATATCTGCCCAACCTAAAGCAGCTACTAAGTGAGTGCCGCTAGAAAGTTATCCCAACTCGAAGTAGCCCGAGACAAAATATATGTGTTGGTTTTATGTAGTTTTGTGTAGTTTGTGTTTGTGTCATATTGATAAAGGATAGGATGTCACTCTAGTTCTTTACATCTACCCTAAACACATCTTGGAAGATT
Organism: Cymbidium sinense; assembly: GCA_021442155.1. NCBI lineage: Eukaryota > Viridiplantae > Streptophyta > Magnoliopsida > Asparagales > Orchidaceae > Cymbidium > Cymbidium sinense. The sequence goes on from CM038216.1 coordinate 107,153,583, forward strand.
CACAAACAAAGATGTTTTTTCAATATGGAAGAGATGAAACTTGAGATGAAAATTTTCATGATATTATTTTGAAACATAAGATCTATGGATAATATTTTTTAGGTAATGCCCATTGATTAAAAGCATTAGCACACTTCCATATGATTTAAGAGATGATAAGATCCTCCTTGGTAGACCTTTTCTATGGCTTAAGGGCCTTCCCAAGTGGTTTCAAACTTTTCTCCCATCTTGTGATGAAATAATGGTCTCCTTGGAACTAAAACAAGCTCTCCTACTTGAAAAGTTCTAGGATGGACCAACTTCTTATGAGCTTGAATCATTTTGGATTTATATAACTCGTGGTTCTAACATGCCCGTAGGCGTCTCTCTTCCAAACTTTCGAGCTCTTCTAACTGCAACTTGGTGTTCTGCTCTATTGTGATCTTGCTACCCACAACTATCCTTAGTGATGGGAGTTAAACTTCTAATAGTTGAATGGCTTTGGACCCATACACTAAAGAGAAAGGGGTATATTGAGTTGGAGTTCTATATGTGGTGCAATAAGCCCACAAGGCTTCAACCAACTGCTCATGCCACTTTCACCTATTATCATCGAGTTTCTTCTTTAATATCTAGATGAAGTTTTATTAAAGGCTTCTGCTAAGCCATTTGCCCTCAAGTAGTAGATGGTAGAATATCTCCAATCTATGCTATGTCTCTGAGAAAAGTTATTGATTTTGGTGCTCTTGAATGTAATACCATTATCGAATATAATTCTTTGAGGCACCCCGAACCTATATACAATATGATTCCTAAAAAATTGTAGCACATGCTAAGCTGTGATCTCTTTGAGTGAGATCACCTCTGCTTACTAGGAAAAGAAGTCAGTGGCAACTAGGATGAACTGATGACCCTTGAAAAAAGGAGGATCACATCACAATCTAGAGTTAAGAGAAGTATACATACTCTTGCCTTTCCTGGGATAGTACATTATGGTTCTTCCTCACTTTGAGAAGAAGTCACACCATCAAAATACATCTCCCAACGGTGAATGCTAGTGTCCCCTAAGTTCATGATTTATTCATCGGGGAGGTCATCACTAAGCGAAGAATTAGTGGGTGTGATGCTAAGAAATCTGCTAGTGCTTATCCTTTCACCAGACAAAAAGGTACACAAGTAATGTCAAACTATAACAAAATCATGGATCAATGTGCCAACCATCTGGATAGCGCCAGTCGTGTCATGAGATATTATCGTGGGTTGATCCTTGATATCAAGTTCACCTTATGAGAAAGTATGTAATGCTGTAACTTTTGAGACGCAAAGATTAAAGTCAGGCAATGCTTTTCAATGAGTGGATAGTTTACCTCAACAAGGATTAGATGATGATGAAGGAAGTAGAGTTCATTCTCCTTCCCTTCATCATTGGCTTGGGCCAACAGAGTGCCAAGGGAGTCATCTAATGCAACAATATAAAGGATCGATGGCTAGCTAATGATAGGGGCTGTTAGAACTGGCAGTGTCATCAGATAGTGCTTGATGTCTTTGAAAGCATGCTGGAACTTGTCATACCACCTGAACTTGGCATTCTTTTTGACAAGTGTTGAGAAAGGCTAGCATCTTCCTGATATGTTGGATAAAGTGTCTTAGATACACCAACAACCTTAGAATAATCTGAGTTGAGTTAAACTTTTAGGAGGTGACATTTCTAATATCTCCTTGATCTTCTTCAGATCAATTTCAATTCCACGATGTTAGACAACAAACCCAAGGAATTTCCTTAAAGCTACTCCGAATGCACACTTCAGGGGGTTCATTTTGAGGTTAAATTATCTTATTTGTTTGAAAACTACTCTCAAGTCAAAGAGATAGTCTTTCTTTTCTTTATTTTTGACTACTAGATCATCGATGTAACATTCAACTTGGTGATGAATGTACTCATTGAAGATTCAAGTCATGGCCCGCTAGTAGGTAGCACCAACATTTTTAAGGCCAAAAGGCATGACCCTATAGCAAAAAATTCTGATTGGGGTTCAAAAAGTAGTGTTTCTTTCATCCTCAGAGGCCATCTTTATTTGGTTATATCTAGATGGGCCATCCATGAAAGAGAAGACTGCATGAGATGAGGTAATATCTACCATCAGTTTTGGTATTGGTAGTGAAAATTCATCTTTTTTACATGCCTTATTTAGATCCCTAAAATTGATGCATATGCGAAATTGGCCATTCTTCTTCTTGATAGGGATGCCACTGGCCAACCAGGTAAGGTATTTTTCTTCCCTAATGAAGCCAGCATCAATCAATTTCTTGACTTTAGAAATGACCTACTGTTCAATGTCTAATCGCATGCATCTAGGAACTTGCTTGATAGGGTTAGTACTATGCTCTATTGCTAGTTTGTGGACTACTATGTTAAGAGATAAACTGGGCATCTCTTCATAAGTCCATGTGAAGCAGTCTTTAAACTCAGTCAACAGCCTAACTAAGTCATTGGTTTTAGTATCATTCAATAAAGAGCTGATGTATATGAGATGTGGATTGTCTTCAGTCCCTAAGTTAACTTCTTTGAGCTTGTCAATGGTTGATCTAATCTCCTGTTCAAACTCTAGCCATGCATTCTTCAATTCAAAATCATCTGGAGTATTTGAAGTTTCTAAACACACCTCCTCATATGAGTTAGCATGATTTGAAAAGAACCTATCAAATTCCAAATGATTGGTGATGACTAAGTAGTAATCATCATCATCCTCAGGTCAAATCCTAGTCCTTGTCTTGATTGAGAGCTTTTGCATTCATTCTTCCATTTTTTTTTTTGAAATTGTCTGGCCTGTGCTTTGACCAAGTATGTGGGATTAACCCTTCTTTTCTAAGTTTAGAACACACAACGAGTACCAATCAAAAGGTAATTCTATTAAATCTATATATGAATCATCCTCAAGTTCTACATCAAGTTCTTGGCATGAGGATGATGCTTCTAGAAAGAACCTCTGAGTCTTTACATCTATGGATGATTGAAGGGCTTCCATAACTACCAAACCCTCAACTTTTTGTGAAGAAAGTGGGGTTAGAGCTAAGGTTCCCAATTGATGCCTGATGATTTCACATACAGACTTGGATATATTTATGCTTTTCTTTGGAGCTTGGTCTTCATCATTATCCCACTCAAGTGTCATATTGAAAGTAATATGTTGCTGAGTAGAGCTGGCTAGTGTGCTAACCACATAAGATTCATTCTTTGAACTAGATTCCAAGTCTATGTGGATAGTAGGTATATTCCTGGAGGCTATGACATACCTCCTATTGGGTGGCCAATAGGGAGGCTTTCCACCTCCGGGGCTACCTCTGAACTATTCTTTTCTTTTACCTGGTGGAGGTCAATTCATCCTACCTATATCTTCGAATGGAGTAACAAACTATAGGTGAAATCTAATGTCAGGCTCTATATCTTCCCCTGAATCCATGTCTCGCTCCCTTTTATTTTCTTTTTCTTTCTCTTTTTCTTTTATTTTTCTATTTCTTATTCTTTTTCTTCTATTTCTTTTTTCCCTCATGGGGATCTTGACTAAGTTCATGAGAATGGACTTGTTGGTTTTGGGGGAGGAAACAGGTTGCATCCTCATATAACCCGACCTCATGAACTATGAATGGTTTGAGATCTCTTTTTACGCTATACTCAATCCCACCTCTCATGAACTTCATGCGTTGATGTAGAGAGGATGGAATTGTATTATTTTAATTTATCCATGGTCTCCTAAGAAAAGCATTGAAAGATGTATCCAAGTCTATGAAGTGAAACTTGGCTTCAGTCTTACAATCATTTATCTCCAATGGTAATACTATGGAACCTAAGGCCCTCTCGCCTTATTCATTTATTCCTCACAACATCATCCTTTCCTTTTAGAGTTTAGAGATGTTGATCCTCAAGTAGGTAAGGGTTCTTAAACTCATAATATTGATTGATGCACCTTAGTCAATCAAAACTCTTGATAATCTATATATGCCAACATCCACTGTAATGTAAAGAGGGTGGTGGTGCTCGATCGTCCCAAGAAGTAGGTTTTCATCACAGAATGTAACTCCTAGGATGTCCTTTGAGTGGTTTGCCTCCTCTTCAGTAGTGGTTAGCTGAGCTAAGCATATCTCTGGATCAAGAAGAGCCTTGATTAGAGATTCCCTCATCTCTTTGGATAAGACAAGGGTGTCATATATTCTTAACTTAGCTAGCAACTTTCTAATATGAGCTAGGACATTGTAATCAACCTTGACTTGGTCCACCATAAGCATATCCATAGGTGGAGCATCTTATGGAAGGGTTATCTGCTCACTAAAATCAATGACTTGTTTACCCTTATCCTAAGGTGCTACCCTATGAGATAGAACTTTGCCACTACATAAGTTGACTTCAATGACTTCATGGAATGATGAATCTATGAAAAGTTATATCTTCTCATCTGGCATACCTACAACTTCTTCTATGGGATCCTCGAAATCAGTTGACTCTAAGTCAATCTTGAGAGGTGAACCCGATTAATTCAGAAAAGAAAAGTTTGATTCTGAATTAGAAGAGTGGGGATTGAAATTTATAGAGCTATAATTATTTTCTAGACTTTGAGAGTTTTTAATAGAAATAAAATCAAGAGTAAGACAAGATAGTAAAAAATCGCCTTTCTTCATTAATTTGTTTTTGGGTTGAGGTACATGATAGAAATCAAATAAAGTAAGCAAAGTAACCCTTGTCCACTAATATAATGCTCCTGCCGATAGAAAAGGAGCTGATAGAAGAAGAAGTAGCTGCAACGGTGGATGGAGTGCTAGACTCGGACAGTGGTTGCACTACTAGACTATCCCAAGCAAGTGTGGTGAGCTGCTGTTAATGTTGAGCTATAACCTTCCTTGAGTTATCCTTTGTAACTAGCAAACCTTCCTTGATTTTAGATGTTTGATCTACTTTAGGCGCCTGCAAGAAAAGCTTCTTGATCTTAGAAATGATCTTTTTGGAGATTTGGGATAAGGAGATATCCCAACCTTCCTTAGTCTTAAGAGGATCGCAAGTATCCTCGAGGATTACCCAAACAATATTTCATGCTCAGGTTGCGCCACCTGAGAATATAATCAATAAGAGACTCATTTGGATTTCGCTTTGCTACAATGAGGTCTTCTACAATCACTCTTTTCTGAGCTCCAGCAAACTTCTTGATGAAGAGGTGCTCCAACTTGGAAAACATCTTCAACGAACCGTTGGGCAGTTTGACATACCCATCAAATGTAACCCCTATTAAGCTACTGACAAAAACATCTAAACAAGAGTGATTCACAATATGCTATGTGGGTTCTCACTGCCATCAAAGATCTTGAAGGAAGGTGACACAAAACCTTTGAAGTATTAAGCTACATCGAATTCCTCTAGGTATGGTCTACCCTTTGAACAGATGGTCTTCCCTTGGCTTGTGCCAACACTTCCCTCACCTCGTATTCCACCATATGCTTAATGTCCTTCTCATGCATGGAGGTTCCATCTGTGACCTTCTAATGCAAGCTACCAGCATCATCATCTGTGGGAATGCACCTAGGATGGTCTAAGGTATGTATCAACTCTGGTCGATCAGGTATCATAGGAGAAGGTTGTGAAACTAGGGTTGAGTTCTACAATGCTAAGACCACTACAATCAACTCCTTTACCTTCTTCTCCATCTTATCTATATGATCATTCTTCTACCTTAGCTGGTGGAGGAGGTGATGAGTCAAGTGAGAAGTGTCACCTTTCTCGAGCATGATACCTTCCTGGCTATGCTGATCCCACTATAAGGACCCTCATGTGTCAACCATGTGGACCTTGGCTGTGTCATCCAACATATCATCTTTGTTAGGATCAATGTAGACTCTACCCTCCTCCTAATTTGAATGATCACCCCCAAGAAGTTATTTCTTCTCGACAAAGTAGTTTTCTAGGATATCGTCTAGTGCTCAATCATCTACTATGCATGGTTGGACCAGCATAAACACCCATTGATGGCTTACTATAAGACTGTGCTCATCTGACTCTATGAGCCAAATATTTCCAATTGATCAGACTCTCTCTAGAAGGATCAACTATCATGGGGACTATGTCTGTGTCCCCTCCCCTCTCTCCCTCTGTTATGGTGGGGGTGGTGCGACCTGACACTTTTTGGTCGCCACACCTTCCTAACCACGACTGATATAAAAGGTCAAGTAGGGGAGCTCAACCTCACCTCAATAGGTGGAACGGATGGAGCAAGATTCTTAGGCCATAGCCGGATCAATAGTGGGGATGGTCTGTCCCTAGATGGTGGCTTTTGAAGCTTGGAGAGGGTGGTTGAAGATGTAAGCTAGATGGGTTATGATGGATGGTGAGTAGAACTATGTGATGGCAAAGACACCGACTGCCTCTTAGTTGGAGATCTCCTCCTACATTGAACTGTGCCCACGAGAACATTATTTTTTGAATGATCGACCCTAACATGGCGATGATCAGGTTAGTCCATCAAGGCGTAGGTCATCGACTATTTGATGTACCTCCATCTTTCTCTATTTCTTGCTTGGGCTAATACTCAAGCCTTGGTTTCTCTCTCTCTCTCTCTATGGATCTAATCATTGACACTCCTGGAAATCACAAACAAACCTTAAATCAAATAATGCTTTGACTTTGAGCGCATGTAGGCTCTGCCAACTTGGTGAAGAACTATCCTAAGACGGCATAGGACCTCCTATGTTCCCAAGCTGATACTTTAAAGTGTGCTGGTGGTAAAGATGATGTAGCGATCCTTCGATAGTCCTCCTCTCCATCTGAGGCTGAGAGGGGGTGAAAACTACTGTCAGTCAAGAGTGGAGAGGTCTCACGGGGAGAACCCTCCTTAACAACGTGGGAGGCTGCACCGATCTCTCTGGCTGCTCGCTCATGGTGCTGCTTGATCTTCCTATTTTGTTACAGTGCTAGGTGATGGTGAAAAAAGTAGAGTGAGAGCTAGAACCTATCTCAAAGGTAGGGGAGACTATCTCAAAAGCCAAGATAGCCTTCCCCTTTGGGGTGACCAAAGAGAGGTAGCTGAAGCAGCTGGTACTGACATTGATACTAATTATAGTGCAGGAACCATAGCAACCTTCCTCTTCAGTGAGGGGAACTCAGGGTCAGATGGAATGTCGAAGTGGAGAAGTGTCATCTGTCCTGCCACCTCCTCCATGCTAACAGTCGTGAGGATTGTCCCATCACAAGTAGCTCAGACAGCTTCAAAGCCATCACCGAACTGAATCAGATGAGTAGTAGTCAATGTGTTTATGGCCTAATCCAAGGCTAGAACCACACCCGATGGGAAAGAAAAGATGAACTTGTCAGGAGCCATAATAACTGCATTGATTGAAGACTGATTGTGTTGAAATCACTGCATTTGTTGAAACATAACTGAGTTAGACACTTGCTTTGATATTTATCTTCAATAATTGACTTCTAGATTGGATTTGAAATTTGAACCCACACTTAATAAATTTAGGTATGCTAAGTGGGGTTCATTGAATTTTGGAGAGATTTTTGATATTTGAGGAGAGACTTTGCCATAAGATCTTGATTTGGAACTCATACTCAACAAATGTAAGTATGTTGAGTGGGGTTCAAATATTTGGAGAGACTTTGAAGATATATATGTTGTATGTTTTTTTTTAAATTTTGATTTTGAAAATCATTTCATAGCAAATTTAGGTATGCTAAAAGGTTTTGATTATGTGTTTAAAAATTTTTTGAAAACATTTTTGCTTGTGATGATTATTTGTTATATGTGTGATATTTGTTGATTTGATTTGAAAATGGGGCTCTTACTTAACAAACTTAGGTATGTTAAGTAGAGATCGAAGGTGTTTGATATATGTTTATTGTTTGTTGATATATATTGATTTGATATGATTTGGGTATCTCTCATTTAATAAATTTGAGTATACTGAATGGAGTACAAATGTATATGTGTTTGATATTTGTTGATTTAATCCCTCTTTTTGAAAAAGAGGGGAACTTTTATTTGATAAATATGGTATGTAAAATAGAGTTCAAATGTGTTATGATTCTGAAAGAGGAAAATCCATTTAATAAATTTAGGTATGTTAAATAGAGTTCAATTTATTTTTGATTTTTGAAAATGGGATGCTCATTAAACAAATTTGGGTAAGTCAAATTGAGTCCAAATGTGTTTTGATTTTCAATACTTTGGAAAAGAGGAATTCTACTTAACATATGTGGTATGTTAAATAAAATTCAATTTATTTTGATTTTTCAAGAAGAAAGGGAACTCCCATTTGACAAATTTAGGTAGGTCAAACAGAGTTCAAATATGTCTTGATTTTATGTGTGATTTTTGCTTTTGTAAAGAGGGAACTCCAACTTTAGCACATATGGAATATGCTAAATGGAGTTTCAATTTTATGACATGATTTAATTTGAAAATATAATATTTATTCAACAAACTTAGGTATGTTGAATGGAATTTCTTATTTTGAAAAATGTGCTTTTTGAAAAAGGGGTTTTAAAATTTTTTATTTTGATTTTGAAAAGAACCTCCATGTAACAATTGTAGGCATTATTAAATGAGGTTTGGTTATATTTTTGCCTTTTGAAAACTTTTATAAATTTTGTGCAAATCTTTTGTTATGTGAATTTTGAAAAAGTGCTTTTGAAAAATACAACTTTGCAAAAGGGTTTATTTTCTTAAGTATAAGATGAAACATGCCTCACCAAGCTGGGGGTAAAGAGGTTCCAAATTTTTAGTCATCTCCTTTAATTAATTAATTTTATTTTTACATATTGGGGGACCAATACGGGTTTCAAGACCTATATGGAGTGAGGTCCTAAAACCTAAAGAATGTTGGCTAGCCTTGCTTAAAGATGAGATAAGCTAAGTGCCAACAAAGTAAAGATATCTTGGGCTTATATAATATATAAATCCACTATCGATGCTTGGAGGCAATAATTGTCTACTAAAGATGGAGAGAGAAACCCTCCTCAGCAGAGTTGCCAAAAAAATATGTGGCATTTATTTTTAGATGTGGGGGGACACCACACAGATTGCAGGGGGTATTTATAGAAGTGATCGAGTATGACATTGAGGTATGATGTACTATCTCAAAAGATAGAGACATCACCCTTCAATGGACCTAATCACATAATAAGGACTCCCATAATTAATTACATCATAAGGAAGGTGAATTCCATAAGAATACTCTCGATTAAAGTAGGCAATTGTTGTCTTTAAAGATTTAAAAGATAGACTATCAATAAATTGGATATATTTGAAAAATCAATCGGGATAGATAAGATGGAAGACTCATTTTGGAAGCCAAAGGAGATGAGTAGAGAATGCTCATGATACTAGGAAGCCTAGTGAGCATTCCAATCTATCATATGGTTGGGCTTTATATGTTTGAAATTAAAAAATTTATATCTTTTTAGTTGAAATTTTATTAGAATACTAAGGCTTATAATCCACCAACACAAGGTTTGGGAAATGCCTAAGAGATGAGGATTTATTCTTATAGCCTAATGAAAATAGCAACCTTGGATCCTAAATCTAGGGAGCTTTAACATAAGCCAAAGCACGACCTAAATCTAAGTGAATGGGGATAAGGTTTACCTCCACAAGAGAGGATAAACCCCCCGACTATTGGGCTTACAACTACTTAGAGTGGCCTCCAGCAAACTCCTCCTATGATTCAAATCCATGTGGTCTAGTTATATAAAGTTGCAAGATAGTTGGGTTGTTATTAGTTTAGAAAGAGACTAAAGTCCTTAAACCCAATCCCTAAGAGACTAGAGCATGAGAGATATGAATAATGACTTAATCTAAAAATGCAAATCTTTTCAATTTTTATTTTGTTTTTGACACTACATTTTGACAAAGGCTTTGGGATTTCTTATGCCTAAATGGATGATGAAAATGGATTGTTGGCTAAATCAGTGGGAAAGATGTATTTTCCACCATAGATGAGGCCCTCAAAGGTCAAGTCCTCCCCTATCGTGTAAGGATGGAAACCTCTCTTAGCAAAAGTGAAGCAATATAAATGCATGATGTGAGACATACAACATTCAACTAAGGGGTTCCTAAATCTTTTAATTATCTTGATTATGTAATAGGCTTTATGTGAGGTTATGAGTTATTTAAAGCTTTAGTTATGAGTTGTAGTTAAGTAAAAGATTTAATTCTTTATAAGAGCCTAATCATATCGTGGCCACACATTAAAGCATCATTCATAAAGAAACTATGAAAAGAATGTTATTTATATTATGTAATTAAACTAAATAATAATCAAATTTATAAATCTAATGCAAAAGAATAAAAGGCCGATGCAAATGGGAACCGCCGTACAACCTGAAAAGAGAAAATGTCTAGTCAACCTCTACCCTTATACAACCTCGAATATGAAAGAATAATTACAATTTATAAATAAATAAGTGTTATGGGGGATCTTCAAGTCTTTATGTCTCCATGTCTCCTTCATTTCTTCATGTCTTTGCTTCCTTTGATTCGGTATCACATGGAACCCCAAGATTAATCCTTCTAGCCAATGCTCATCCTTGTCCATCATAACATTAATCCTAATTCCTAATGCAAAATCACATTAAAAATAGGAAAAGTAAATTTAACTACACCTATAAAATAAGTGTTATCTAAACACACATACAATCTCAAGCAGTTATAAATATAATTTGGACTTAGCACCCTGCATATGGGCAACCAAGCCCAGCTGTCCTAACTTGAATTATGCTTAGGGATTTAAGAAACCTACAAATAGAGCATTTATATTTATTTTTAAGCTCCCCCTTAAGCACAATCCCCCACAGAAAATATGATTAGGCTAATAATGGCTTAACATCCAGTCTACGAATCATACACCCTAACATCCAGTCTAAAATAATACATCACAAAATGAAACATACATCATACCATGCACCGCCCTAACATAAGACTAAAAGTGGTAACTTCATTCTAATGTGTGTGTTAAGGCTTGTGTGGTGTATCTCAACTAAGCATTAGTGTTATGGTTTTCTAAGTGTGAAAGAATGTTTAATCATAAGAGGTTGATTTCACTTTAAGTTGTTTAATTGATTTGAGAATTTTAACTAGTATTTTATTTTTTTTCATTTGACTTACACTTAGCGACTAAGTGTTATAAAGAGAAGAAAAAGAGAGGATTACTCTCTTCCATCCCTACCTTAAGTCATTTCTAAAGCATGTTAATTTGATTTAGTTCTCATTAGTGAATGGCTTATTACATATTTTAATTAATCTTAAGTTTAGGTTCACTTTAAATGACTCCATTCAATGTGAAAGGCTTCTTAAGATTAATTTAGTTGAATTAGTACCACATGACATATATTAAATCATTTCTTCCATCACACGTAACATGCATATGATTAAATCCAAGTATACCTACACATACAACATGTTTTAATGCATTTAAATGATGGATGTGAGTATGTACATTTAAACTTTATACTTTCCTATCTGATTGAATTATTTTATCATATTAATTTAAAGCTCTATCTAAATTCTTATACAAAAATATATAAGAATGAAATTAAATATGTATGTGTCATTGTTAACTAGGGAAGTGAGGTAATCAAATGACATCTTTGGGGCAAGCTAAAACCTTGTAGTCCTGGGATGTCCAAACCAAATACCATTTGAATTCAAACCATATGCAAATTTGCATACATGAACATAAGAAAGAGAGCTCCAAACCACATGATCAATTAATTCAATCACCTAGGCAATTATGGATGCATGTATCTTTGATAAAAGAAAAGGGGTTCTAATTTCATAATTAAAAATACACACATGTATAAGAGACATAATTTAAAGTACATGCCATTGTTAACCAGGGATGTGAGATAATCAAATGACCTCCTTGGAGCTACTTAAATTCTCGTATTTTCGGGATGTCTAGACTAAATATTTACTTTTCTTAAGTACATAAATAAAGAAAGGAAAACCATGCAAAGGTTGTATTTTTATTTGATTGAAACATTTATGCATATAGAGTAAAGTCTTATCCAAATTCTAGTATTATAATATATAAGAATAAATTCAAATGGAGTACGTGCCATTGTTAAACCACGAAGTGAGGTAATTAACTAACCTCCTTGGGGCTAGCAAAAGCCTCATAATCTCGAGATGTCCAGACTATATTCTCATTAATATTCACACTTATATAAATCAATACATGAATAAAAGAAAAGAAGCTTCACTTTATACACTTTAGCTATAATCACATACATCTCCTATGTATTTATAACTAGCATTCATAGCATATGTAATCATTCATTTATATGCTTTGGAAAATACATTTGGATTTAATAGTGATAATAGCCACACATATATTAAATTAAATCAACACATGCAAGCTTGACATAAAGGAAACCATTTGATGTAATTAATTTTGCAAAAGATGAATGAATGAATCAAATGACATACAACATTTAATATGAATGGAGAGAAATAAATAAACATAAACATATGGTTTCATTCACTCAAATTAATTCCTAAGGACAATCATACCAAATAAAATCATTTAAAGCAAACAAAATCTTTTTAATGTCATTTTCAATTTTATGTTTAATTTTATTTAAGAAATGTGAGAAGAAATTTGCTATTCCTAATCTCACTTCATGTTTATAAGTTAATTTATTTTAATGAGAGGTAATTAGGTTGATTTTATGGATGAATTAAGTTAAGATATGAGTTGAATTAATTAATTAACCCTTACCTATGTTACCTTAAAGTAATTAACTAAATAATTATGAGTCAATATGATATGCAAATGAGTTGTAAAGTAAATTTGTAATGGTCCTAGGAAATGAAAGGGCCTAATGCAATTGGCTCATAATTAATAGTTAATTAAGCTCAAGAACTTAATTAAGTACATTTATGATTTTTCTACACATGTGAATTAACTATAATTTCCTTAAATGTCTTTAGGCTCTTGTACACCTAATGATCTATCCTTTAATTGATTAATCAGGTTCAGATGTGTTTTAATTTTAATTAAACTAATTAAGTATTTAATTAATCAATTAATCCTTAATTAATTTCTTCTTGAAAAGTGAAGGAAACTTAGGGAAAAGATTAGGAGAGAGGCCTCAATCCAATTCCCTAAGTCTCTTCACTGTTAAACAGTGATAAATGATCCAATTAATTAATCAAGTTACTGTTCACATAATTAATTAGCACTTAATTAAGTTAAGAAGATAAGTAGGGCTTAACCAATCAATTTTCCTAATTAATAAACTAATAAATCCCAAGAAAAATAGGGGAGGTAGAGGTCATCCCCTTAAACAATATCAAAAAGTTTGAGGTTAATTAGTTAATTAATTAAGGAGTAATTAGGGTAATTAATTTTTTAATTAAACTCTAATTAACCTATGATTACTATTCAAAATCAATTAAGGATAATTTTAATGGATTCCTCTTTAAAACATCTTTAAAATGAGCCTTTATTTATATTTTTTTGGATTTTCTATGATTTATTATGAATTTATGACATTTTAGCATTAAAAATGGATTATTTAGAATTAATTAAGCCATAATCCCATCTACTACGCGTGCACATGTGGCATGCTTTTCATGTGTGTGGATTGGCTTAAGTTATCACATCCCATGAAGTCGGTGGTGGGACATGATATTGATCTCCACCATCCGATCTCAGATCGGATAGTGCATATCGATCTTGTGGTTAATAACAACTCAAATTAGATGGATCTAACATGATCTAATCATGGCCATCCATTCTGATCATGTAGAATAGATGACAAATGATCTATCAGCTAACGAATGATGAAAGACGGAGGTTATCCTCCATTACTCGTTCGATCTGAGCTCACCCGAGCTCAGATTGGCTCTAAATGGAACCCACGCCATTGCGAGGGATCTAAGAAGATCCAACAGCTAAGATCAGCTCACATGCATATTTTTTTCCATAAGACCAACACATTTTAAGCTAGAGGTCAGTTTTCATGGAATTACCTCACCGGTGGTAAGACCGGCGACTCACATGCTTGAGGTAGCTTTGTCTAGTATAGACGAGGCCCTATTGAGTGGCAATTGAGTTGAATATATCTGTATTGCTTAGGAGGCCAAGATCCTTACTTTGGAGCTTCAAATTTGATCAAAATCCTAGCTCCCACAATTGTAGAGCCTCAGGGATGATTCATTTGGCTTCGATGAGGTGTGTCAAAGGTGTGTACAAGAGCAATTTGATTTTGATTAAGAGATGAGGGAATTTGTATGAGAGATGAGTGCCCTATTTCAACTTCACTCGGGAAGGAGGAATCTGAAGAAGGGAGGCCTTGGGAATGCTCGAGAGCTTGCTATGGAGTTTGAAATCACCTTAGGAAGCTTGGACAAGTTAAATGGTGTGCTTTCCCATGCGAATTAAGGGGGTATATCCCTCAATCGACTGAGATGGATGGACAGGATCAATTTACATTTTGGTCACACCCATGTGCCATAGTTCTTCCCATCCCACGTGGATCGAGTGGGAAGGCTTTGGGAGGTGGCTCAAGGCTGGATTTGGGCTGATTGCATCTCCCTTGATCCCTTGGTTTTTGGCTTGTAAGGGAGGTGTGTTAACTTACCTCCCTTTGGTAGAAGGCAAGTCCTAGCCCACTTAGGGTGGGCTAGGTGGGCAGGTGATACCCCATTTGGGGTGAGTGAGGGATACCAAGTGATGGGAGAGTGGACTTTGCCAAAAAAAAAAGGTGAAATCCTATGTAAAGAGGCTTAACCAATGGGTAATCACCTTGGATTGGACTCATTTGGGTTTTGGGCTAACCCAAGATGAGTTTGTGTTAGGTTTGGTCAAGTTCCAAGTGGCCATGGGTTGATTTCAAGGGGCTTAGCTCAATTTGACCTTTATAGGTCAAATTGGGCTAGGTTGACCAATTGGTAAAATTGGGTCAAACCAAAGCTTAGGTTAGGTTTAAATGATTATTTAAAGTATTTTGTTTCAAGTGGTTTCAATCAATTTGGCTTAGGTTTGATTTTGACTCATCTAGAATCAAAGGGGTCAACTTGACCAATTTGACCAAATTGGCCAAATTGGCTTGGGTTGGGTGTTGGTTTAAGTTCAATTGGTCAATTGAAGATGAATCTATGCTTTGGTTTAGATCAATTTGGATTTAATTTGGATTTTGGCCACTTTGACCCTTTAGGTCAATTTGGGCTATGTAGGCCAATTGGGTTCAATTGGCCAAATTGAGATCAATTATGGGTTTGCTCAAGTTCAATAATCAATTTGGAATGAACTTCAGCCATTAGTTGTAATCAATTTGGGTTGGATCATGATTTGACCCATTTTGGCCTTTTAGGTCAATTTGGGTCAACTTTGGTCAAATGGCCAATTGGGTTTGGTTTGGCTAAATTGATGGTCAAGTCATATTCAATCATTGATTATGAGTTGGTGTGAATCAATGGTTTCAATTGATTTGGTGTAGGATGAGTTTTGGCTAATTTGGGTTTCATATGGGCTATGGTGACTTAAACCAAGTTGACTTGGTTTGACCCAGGCTTGATCATCCTGATTAATGATCATGGTATAAGGTTTGGATGGGCTTAGTTCAATTCAATTTGGGTTGGATTAGAACTTGGTTCATATAAGTTCTTTAGGCCACTTTGAGTTAAGTGGACATAAATGGGTCAATTGGCTTGGTTTTGGCTTGATTATGGTTTAGTTGAATTTATATATAAGTTTAGAATTGAAAAATAAAACCAACTACAATCAATTTGGGCTATGATGGGGTTTGGTTCATTTGGGGTTTTTAAGTCAAAAGGGCTAAGTTGCTCTTGACTTGAATTTATTTCATTTGGCTTAATGATTGTAGGTTTCATTTATATTTGGATATATGATTGAAGGAATGATTGATTCAAGAGAAAATCCATTGATTTTGGCTTGATTTAGGTGAATTTTGGTTAAGTCCAAGGAATTATCTTAAAGGGTTTAAATCAAGTTTTGATTTGATTTTGGATTTTATTTTGTCTATTTGAATTTATATTTCATTTACATTTGTGAATATAAATGAAGATATAAATGATTTATGAGAAAATCAATTGAATTTGGAGTGTTTTAAAGGCAAATTTTGCTAAGCTCATGAAGGTAGGTCCATATGTCTTGGAAGGGAATTTATTTTAGTTTGATTTAATTTTGATTATTGAAATGTGGGTTTCATTTATATTTGTGAAGATAATTGATGGAAAATTTGATCTATAAGAAAACCAACTGATTTTGAGTTGATTTGAATGTGATTTGGCTAAGCTCATGGAGGTAGGTCCATATTGGTTAACTTGGGATTTGATTGGATTTGGATTTAGTTCAATTTGGTTTTGGTTATTTAAGTTTATATTTTATTTATATTTGTGAATATAAATAAAGACACAATTGATTCATGAAGAGATCAATCAAGTTTGGCTTGAATTGGGTGGAGATTTTGCTAAGCCCATGGAATTCAATCATAAGGCTTTAAGGAGGATTTGGGAGTTTAAATTTGATCTCGGGTTTCAATCATTTGGAGTTGAATTTGATAAATTATTGAGGGATTGAATTGATCTTTGAGAAAATCAATTTAATTTGGATTGAATTGAATTTGGTTAAGGGCCAAGTTCATAAGATAAAATCATATGGCTTATGTAGGATTTTGATTTTTGATATGATCATGGGTTTCAATCATTTAATTTAGAATTTGGAGTTGGATTTGGTATTTGAATTGAATTTGAGCTTTTGTTTGAGGAGGTGCACATAGGTTGGGTTTAGGCCACAGGATGGGCAAGTCTCCCTAAATACTTAAGGCATAACCTACCCTAATGACTAACCCTTCTAAGACTCTAGGCTTAGGTTAAGTGTTCACCTAATCACTAGAAGTGTCTTAAGACTAAGGATCTCTTAGTGTCTATGAGAGTCCTAGATCTATGATGAGGAGGTTGAGAACTCAC